>CM031955.1:21808217-21848217 GCA_018749465.1 Paracanthobrama guichenoti | reverse complement strand
TTGGCACAGATCAAAGGAAACCTCGGTCGAGCTGTCCAACTCCGAGAGATATGGCCAGGTGTCTTGTTTTGGACGAGGAAACTTTCCACGTAAGTATTTAGGAGACATTAGCTCATCGAACATCATCCAGGACTCATCCTGATAGTTTTGTCTGCCAATGAAGTTAAATTATGGGGTTCCTAGAATGTATGTGAATTACATATGGCCTACATTCTCTTACTCTCAATATCATAAACAGGAAATGTGATGTTCTGTATAGGTAGCTGTATTAAGAGTTATGGGAACACCGAATGACCCTTTGTGTTTAGGAGGATAAAGCAGACTAGGGTATAAAATATCTAATTTGCGTTTTAAATAGAGCGCTAATCATCAGAGTGCGCGCTGACTGCTGATGCGCATGCGTAGTCAACTTTGTTTTACTTGCGTCATTGTTCAAACAAACGTAGAAAATCGATTTTAACTGCGTATAGGTTAAAATACACCCCCATTACCTTGAGCTGTTTTTGAAAGTATATCCCTCTGTTGAGAGTTTTGGCCACAACGTTATGTTTTTGGTGTTAAAATGTGTATTATCAAATATGGAGTTACCTGTTTGAGCCTTCATTACGGTGAAGGTAAATACATGACGTGTTTAACAAGTCATATTTTGTCAGTGATTGCAAAATGGCGTGTTGGTCATGTTTTTGCCACTAAGTGCTATTTTAAGAGCACAACAAGCACAAACTGTCACTGATGTCAGACTGCGTGTGACTATGAGATGCAATACTCATCTCTGTAAACAGTAAACATGCAGAGAAATATTGTCCTCCGTGTCATCCAATCCATTTGAATAAGCCAAGACATATTCTTCCTCACTAAATCTATTCATGGATCTCCAGATTGTCTGTCTTTTTAGTATGCCCAGAATGCATGCTATGTCCGTTTTAGAGATGTCCCAGAGACCGTAAAATTACGCAATATGTCCTCAACCGTGTCGTGACTAAATGTCTGTCATTCATCATCGGAGTCTGATCGCCCTTCCCCCTTCGCAACGTAATTAAAGCTGCGACATTTTATATATATATATATATAAGCATTTAATACATATCACAAAAAAAAATGAAGGATGCTATTTATACTACTATACTCGTGCTATTTATACTACAAAACGTTATAGAATAGTGCATAAGTACACAAATTGGGACACACATAGTCGTGTTTGTGTTAGGAGTTGTCTCTATGTACTTAGGACATGGCTTTCTTTATCACTGCCAGTCCAGAGAAAGCATCCCCACAAAACCCTCTTGGCAAGGTGTTGGCTTTGTCAGTCTAAGCACGGATACTGTAGTATCCAGATCTGACCTAGATTATTCGATTGTGTCAGGTCAGCCATGAGTCAATTTCCTTTTCATTGGAAAGCAAGCTTTGACAGCTTGACCTAAATCTGCTAATTAAAGTGATTTACTTGGCTATCACATGTTGCTTTTATGTTCATATTTCAACATGGAGCAATGAAAGTACATTGGAAGTTCATGGTCAATAACACTGTCAGTTCTAAAACTGATAATAACCTCCAATCTGTTTCATATCATACAACTCACCATCATAACGGTTAAAATCAGAGGGAGACACAATATAGTTTAAATAAAGTGTTACTTTTTAATACTAAAACCCCCCACAATCCCTCCTTGTCCTTCAGGTACATGCGATTATATGGAAGGAAGTTCAGCAAAGAGGACCATGTGCTTTTCGTCAAGCTGCTGTACGAGCTGGTCACCATCCCCAAACTGGAGATCAGTATGATGCAGAGCTTCGCCCGTCTCCTCATCACCCTGCTGAAGTAAGAATGACTTCATTCATGCCCTCATGGCCATGACATCAACACTGGCAACACCGGCACAGAGATTTTCACTAGTTTGGGGCATTTCAGTAGTTGTTTGAAAACTAGCCCAGCCATAAATATTGTTGTTCTTCATGTTAAGCAGATTAATGTCATTCAAATAATACAAGATTATTAAAAAAAAATCTGGAATACTTGATTCTGGATTGGTTATTATATAATGGTCTGTCTGAATACTCTATTCTGATTGGCTGGAAGATGTGCATTAAAACCGCTTAATGCACAGGTAGTTCCAGTCAGTTTAATCACCGTTCTATATTAATGCACTGCTTTAATTGAAGCATACACAGAGAGAGAGAGAGAGAGAGAACACACAGAACACAGTACACACAGAAATATTCAGGAGCACAGAACTTATCAATGCTGCCACGCAACTTTTATTAATAAAATAGCTTCATTACTAAGTCACTACATTATATTTCTCAGCAACAACAAGGTAACATTGCTGTTTTTGAGTAATTAAACTCACAGCTTTATTGTTAGGGGAGAGAGAAAGAGAGAGAGAGACGCTGAACAGACGCTGGTAATTTACACACAAATCTCTCATATCTCTCTGTCTCTCTCTATCTTGATAATTAATTCAAATAAATGCTATAATTCATTTATTCAAATAAATGTAATCTTACCGCACTACTGTATCTCTGCGTCTGATTTAAAGCAGGCAGAATGCTAGATCTAACCGGCTGTAACTGATTAAAATAACTCATTTTTAAACATTTGGGAAAAGATTTTTTTAAAAATAAAAAAGCCTTATTACATTTTATTAATGTTGCCATGTATTAATTGATTCTTCACCTCACATCAATGCAATTATGACTGTACATTATCCCTTGCAGATTTGTAATCGCAGCGTGGCAGATCAGCTCTTGAGATTTGAAAATCTTGTTAAAATGATTTTGTCTTCCAGGAAGAAGGAGCTGCTTTCTAGAGAGGACTTAGAATTGCCATGGCGACCCCTGTATGAGTTGCAGGACAGGATCCTGTACTCAAAGACAGAGCACCTCGGCCTGAACTGGTTTCCCAGGTACATGCATATCCCATCAGACACGTTATAAAAAGTGTATTAAAGCAGCAATAATATGCAATAATTCTGAAGGGATTTGTTTTGGTTTATAACTTAAATACTTGCATCTCTTAAATAAAATATACAATAAATGTGCTTATATAGTTATCCTAATAACTTCCATCCCAGCTTTGTTTTTTGATGTCTGTCACAGGGAATTTGCACACATCTTAGAACTGGTGCTAATGTTGAGCATCTCATAAAAATGCTGTCTTAATAGACAGGAAGTACTGAGTGTGCCTGTCTTTTTATCTCCTTTCATGTTCAGTTCTCTGCGGCCACGTTCTTCCTCTAAACACATACTCGTTAAACTTGCTCAGAGGTGGTAAGGACCATGTTACTTTGTTAATATTTAAAGGTGCACTCACTAATTTTTTTTAACGTTTCACCGGCTATTATTTCGTCCTAGTGGTTTTTGACTTTATACTCACTATGTTTCACTTTAAATGTATTGCTGTGGATGCATGACATTTTTTTCTGGTGCACAAAAACAACATCTGTTTGTCTTTTTGTTCCTTGTTGATCACTGCAGTGCATTTTCTTTATCTCATACTGTACACATCAGTGAAATGGATGTTTTTTCGATTTATTAAATTAAGTTTCATAAGATGACAATTGAGCGATTTGTACTTTCACATCCTTTACTTTTGGAAATTGTAGTTTGTTGAAATGCCCTTATGCCAAAATGGTTCCATGTCTGACTTATATTTTCAGATATGCTTTACCTATTCCATATTATTAAGACATTATTAATGGTAAAATTATAGATAATACCAAACAGAAAAAAATAGCTTATCTTTTACTGCTAAAGCTGCTGCTATTTTCACTGTTTACATAACATTATAATGGTTAAATAAGCTTTTATGTCATTTAATTCTGAAATCTGTAGAAAACTCTAAATAAAAATGACTATTATTACAAATATTAATATTATATATAATTACTGGCTGCACCTTTACCAAATGAGATGCATGTCACATTGCACAAAAAAAATAAAAATAAAATACTGACACCCCGACACAGGCTGTTGGACTCTCACTGTGAAATCCAATGCTCTACTGCTCTCACACCATTCAATAACACTCTGTTGCTCAATTGGAATGCCCAAGCCAACATGCAGTATTGTACGATGTTCCTGAGTGCTGAGCGTGTTTGTAGTGTCTGTTTTCCCCATGCATCAGACATCTGATACTCCAGTATCCTTGTTGGCTCCCACTACATGGGCTGCAGCAGTAAATTCCTACTGAGAATCACGTTCTTTCCTCTATGAGTCCAGAGGTGAAAGATTACTTTGGCCCATTTCAAAACAAAGGTCCTCAGGTTCAGAAGCCCTGTCTGGGTGTCGCATATATGCAATTTTTTGGTGACGCTCACAGGCTTGTTTACATTTTTTAAGCTGTGTGATTTTTATGGTGCATGTGTTTGAGTTTCATGCAAGTGGTAAATGTGATTTGATGTTTTGGTATTGAAGAACAGAATTTCATGAAATAACCCCTCCATTTTAGATGATCAGGATAAGGGGGTTGATTAAAACTTTAAAATAGCTTTGCTGACCAGATTTAAAGCTGCATATAGGTCACAGATGGACAATCAGCCCAATAAAAACTCTACTTCCAAAAAGTTCCTCTACCCTCTACTCATCCCCGCCTTTTGGGATTTATAACAGGAGACAGAGGAGAGTTATTGTAATGCATGAATGGGTCTAACAAACACTGTTGGTCTTGTTTATTGTAGAATTGTTTGCATGGAATTTGCATGGTGTTGTATCTAGTGTTGGTCACTTTCAAGTTTCTCTTCCATTTGCAGCTCAGTGGAAGGAGTTTTGAAGGCCTTAATCAAGAACTGCCGGCCGTAAGTACTTTCTTGCATATCTTCAGAGGTGTAAAGAGTACCTGAAAACCATACTTGAGTAAAAGTAGATATCTTACAGCGAAAATGATTAAATTACAAGTCACCAGTTCCAATATGATGAGTAAAAGTCGTACTGAATGTAGGCTTAAAGATGCACTAGTCCTTGCACTAGATGCACTAGCCCAAGAGACATGCAGGTGAAAAACAAGAAACAGTTGATTTGTGTTGATTTGAAAATTACCCTGTGATTTACTCACCCTCAAGACATCCTACATCTATGACTTTCTTCTTTCTAATGAACACAATCAGAGTTATATTAATATATCCTGACGCTTCCAAGCTTTACTGTGTTCAGAAAGAAGAAAGTCATATACACCTAGGATCTTTTGAGGGTGAGTAAATCATGGAACAGTTTTCATTTTAAAATTAACTACTCCTTTAAGCCCGAGTGCTCAAAAAGGCATAAGGAAACCAATATCCTTCAAAAGGTCTCTTCAGTGTAACAGATAAATAAAATAATGTTAAGGAAAATGAAGTAGTCAAAGCCTACTTGCAATGGACGTGCTGGTTTTGGCCTCATCACTGGCTGCAGACATCCTCATCTCATAAATGAAATGCCTGCGATTCAGCAACTACCTGCTAATGCACTCACATTTGCATAAAGTAACCTTGTTGACCGGTTTGGGTGTGTAAGGGCAAAACGTACAAGTTATAGTACCTACAATGCCCTTCTTTTGTAGCAAAAATAAACTGCTGCAGAAAAAGTTAGGTGACAATGAAAATAGAGTACATATACCTATTCAAAAATGTAGTCAAGTAGAGGGTAAAAGTTGCTAATATCTTTGATACTCAGTAAAGCTACAAAGTAGCCAAAAGATACTTAAGTACAGTAACTAATTAATTTGCTTAAATACTTTACACCATTGCATATCTTTTGTTTCGTTCTGCCCGACATATACTACCAATCAAACTAAATAAATCACATCACAACTATTTTCAACATTGATAAAAATGTTTCTTGATAACCTCATCAGCATAATATAATTATTTTTGAAGAAATAGTTCTGAAAAAATTAGCTTAAATGTTTGAAATGAGCTTTGTAGATGAATGTGAAGCTTTGATCACCACTTCCTATACTGTAATTTGAGTTATTTCATAGTTTTCATGTTTTTAGTGTATGACAAATAATAGTAATAAAGAGTGAGCAGGTGTGTCCAAACATTTGGCTTGTGGTGTACATAAATACTGTGCTCCCAATAGATCTTCAGTTTCACCCTAGTCATTTAATCCTGTTTAATGCTATTTTAATTTGGCTTTGTGGGAGTTTCCTGTCTCTGAGAGACTGAAGTGTCCCAGGATCAGTGCAATCTGTTCTTTAGCAGGAGGTAAAAAAGGACATCATATCCTTCAACAGCAGACTATTAAAATTAGGATAAAATTGTTCATTACTGAATGATCTTTTTTTAATACATTGTAAGTGAAAGAGACAGGTGAAGGATTGCCTTGTTTCTACTTAAAAACAATGACACAATAGGGGCTCTATGGAAGTTATCTGGGGTGAGGTGAGGCTGCATGTTCAGAGCTCTTCTCGGCTCATCTGGGATTACAGAAAAGGTTGTCATGAGGTTGTACAGATAATGAACTCTTTGCAGATTGCTCATGAATGGGCCAATAGATGATCGGTTTTGATCGATCAGGATTCTTGATGTGGCTTAGACTGGTAGACTGTAATCCTTTTACAAAAGCACATGTTATCCAGTTAATAAGAGTTTACTTGTACTGCATACAGTTAACCATGACATTTAGGTACTTTTAAATTCATATTTAAATCTTTAGAAAAAAAACCCCCAGCACATCACAAAGGTTTAGCATAACGCTTGAGATCAGCAACAACAACAAAATCATTTTCTGTCTATCTGTGTTTGTTTGCGTGCAGTTATTTCCCAGAGTCAGCAACACAGGAGATGCTGGATGAGTGGAAACCTCTGATGTGCCCTTTTGACGTGACCATGCAGAAGGCGATGGGATATTTTGAGCTCTTCCTGCCCACCACTCTCCCCCAGAGCTGCATGATAAGGGCTTCAAGTGAGCACTGCCTTAACCTTATTATGACACACTTTGAGTCCTTGCACAGTCAGCCCTATTAGTCTTTCTGCTAGACTTGAAATCAAACATAGAAAAGATTATTTTAGCACACACAAAAGTTTGTTGTCAGTAAGTCTATTGTGCAATCAAGCTACATTTATTTAATCACAAATACAGGAATGGTAATATTGTAAAATATTATTACTATTTAAAATAACTGTTATTTCTATGATGACAAAGCTGAATTTAACCATTTTCAGTATTATTTTAAAAGAAAATCATACTGACCCCAAACTTTTAAATGGTATTGTATATGTTGCAGAATGGAGATGATTGAAACAGCCATTGTTATTTATTTATTTTTTTGTATGAAATTTTATCTGAAAGTCATTTATACAAACTAGAATGAAAAAACTTAAAAGAAAACATAATTTGATCTTACTTGATATCATATTTATATTAAAACATAAAAAAGAGGAAATAAAAGGTTGATAAATGAATGCTGTAGTCATAGAATTTAAATTGGCTTTGGAAAATACAGTAGATTACATAACCGTCACACATCCAGTACAAATAATATTTTTATCCAGTGTTAAAAATATACTAAAATACCTTTATGTGATGGAAAGTTCTGTGAATTATGTGTTTCTACAGACTTTGGTTTGATGAGTTGATAAGCCTGTGGGTATCGGTGCAGAACCTTCCAAGTTGGGAAGTGGTATGATTGTCTCACTATCGAATTTTAACATTGTGGATTTCTGTTCACACCCTCAGTAATTCATTACATTAATGTTAAACCCGATTTCGTCTGTTCCAGAATCTCGTCAATCTTTTTGCACGACTGGCAAATGACAACATTGGTTACATAGATTGGGACCCTTATATACCAAAGGTGAGATTGTCACTTTACTACCATCGTAGAAAGACATCACTCCAAAATTTTAGTCAGCTGTCTGTTTTCACTAACAGGTTTCTTGTTTAAATGATTTTCATGTACATGTTAAGCCATTAAATCCAGAGCTGGTTCAATGTTGCTGGTTATACAGTTTGTATTCTGTGTCTGTTTTCAGATCTTCACCAGGATCTTGAGGAGTCTTAATCTTCCTGTAGGATCCAGTCAGATGCTAGTTTCCAGATATCTAACGAATGCCTATGATATCAGTCATGTGGTCATCTGGATTTCTGCTTTGCTGGTGAGTGTAAAATAAAGGCACCTTCCAATGAAAATATGCTATTGAAATACCATCAAGTTATGCTGTAATTGCTTTATATTTAATAATGTGTTTTAGGGAGGGCCCAGCAAACAGACCCAGACCCAGCTCAGTGGCCTTTTCAACAGTATCGCCTCGTTTTTCCACCCTTCTAACCATGGCCGCTGGCTGGTGAGTTACTAGAGGTTTCTGTTTCTGATATTTATGCTTCATTTCTGCTTTATTATAAATAAATGTTATATCAATTTATAAATCATATAAAGTACACTATATTGCCAAAAGTATTGGGACACCCCTCCAAATCATTGAATTCAGGTGTTCCAATCACTTCCATGGCCACAGGTGTATAAAATCAAGCACCTAGGCATGCAGACGCTTCTACAAACATTTGTGAAAGAATGGGCCGCTCTCAGGAGCTCAGTGAATTCAAGTGTGGTACCATGATAGGTTGCCACCTGTGCAATAAGTCCATTCCTGAAATTTCCTCACTACTAAATATTCTTCGGTCAACTGTTAGTGGTATTATAACAAAGTGGGTTTCCATGGCCGAGCAGCTGCATCCAAGCCTTACATCACCAAGTGCAATGCAAAGTGTCGGATACAGTGGTGTAAAGCACACCGCCACTGGACTCTAGAGTGTTCTCTGGAGTGACGAATCATGCTTCTCTCTCTGGCAATCCGATAGACGAGTCTGGTTATGGTGGTTGCCAGGAGAATGGTATTTGCCTGACTGCATTGTGCCAAGTGTAAAGTTTGGTGGAGGGGGGATTATGGTGTTAGGGTTGTTTTTCAGGGGTTTGGCTTGGCCCCTTAGTAACTCTTAATCCTTCAGCATACCAAGACATTTTTGACAATTTTATGCTCACAACTTTGTGGGAACAGTTTGGGGATGGCACCTTCCTGTTTCAACATGACAGCGCACCAGTGCACAAAGCAAGGTCCATAAAGACATGGATGAGTGAGTTTGGTGTGGATGAACTTGACTGACCTGCACAGAGTCCTGACCTCAACCCGATAGAACACCTTTGGTATGAATTAGAGCGGAGACTGCGAGCCAGGCCTTCTCGTCCAACATCAATGCCTGACCTCACAAATGCGCTTCTAGAAGAATGGTCAAACATTCCCATAAACACACTCCTAAACCTTGTGGAAAGCCTTCTCAGAAGAGTTGATGCTGTTATAGCTGCAAAGGGTGGGCCAACTCCATATTAAACCCTACAGATTAACAATAGGATGTCATTAAATTTCATGTGCATATAAAGGCAGACGTCCCAAAATGTTTGACAATATAGTGTATAGATACGAAGTAATAATTTTTATACGAATAAACGAACTGAAAATATGAATAAACAGATTAACTGGATTATCTAGACATTATCACATGATTATTTAAATACATTTTTTTTTTTTGTTAAATTTCCATTGAAAACAAAGAAGAGCAAAATGAACAAAGTCTTCAGGTTGCTATCCAGATTTTAATCGTTCTCCCAGAATGCTTTAGAAGAGCCTGCAGCTGTGTCCGTTTTAAACACACTGCTGCTATCAACAATACATGCCATTCTTTTTCTAGAAGCATCTCCTCATAGATGAGGACAGCTCATCTTTCCTGGGATGCGTGTTTTCTTTGTCTGAGGGATGCATCTAGTTGTCACAGTAAAACCCTGCGAAAGCTTTGTCCTATTATTGTCGCCACATTGTTGCCATATTACTTTGTCTTCCCCTTTGAGCCTGCTGTTGATGAAATGTTCAGTCTGTAGAACATCTGATTTGTTTTCAGAAGCTTACAGAAAGTGTTCTTCCTTTGATGCAAATGAATTGTGTGATTTGTGGTGGGCATCACAGGGTACAAAACGCTTTATGACAGGAAGGAAAGTGTCGAAAGCCAACATGTTCACTTGTTGAAATGGAAATCTGAAGTTGAAATTAATATCCGTCCCTTTGATCAAATTGCAGTTGCCCTTTTTTTGACAGTAAATGCTCAGTAGAACTAAACTTTTTTTTTTTTTTTTTTTTTTTTTTTTTTTTTTTTTTTTTTAAACCATCCATAAATCCATGTTTGCTTTATTTGTTTTAGGCTTCAATGACACTTCATCTCTTTAGAAAAATAAATGTCATTATTACAGACCAATTACAGATGTGTGTGCTGGATGGGTCTTAAGTTTGTTCATTTCCTTCCTCCTCCCCTTCACTGTAATAAAATAATAATAAAGTTCCACAATCAATCCTCTTCAAAATCTAATTGCTTTCTTATTAATAAATAACTGTTTTATTTGTTTTGCTCCATCCATCCCCAGATGAAACTCATGAAGCTCCTTCAGCGTTTACCTGCCAGCGTTGTGAAACGTCTGCATCGAGAACGTTACCGGACGCCAACGTGGCTGACCCCTGTTCCTGAAAGCCACCTTCTCAGTGAGCAGGACATCACAGACTTTGTTGAGAGCATGAAGGAGCCCGTCCTGCTTGCCATGTTTAGCAAAACCGGCAGTCTGGATGCGGCCCAGGCCCTGCAAAACCTTGCCCTGCTCAGACCCGAGTTGGTCATTCCTCCAGTGCTGGAGAAGTAAGTGTGTGTTAATTTGTTTGTTTGTTTAAAGCACATGCTAATGTATTTTAAGCAAACAACTTGCAATAACATTACATTAAGACTACATAATTAATGATGAGCGAACGGTGTGCTTGAGCATTATCACATAAAGGCATTTTTTTCTCATTTAAGGACATATCCCGCCATGGAGACCCTCACTGAGCCTCACCAGCTGACCGCCACTTTAAGCTGTATGATCAGTGTGGCACGGAGCTTGGTGGCCGGGGGCCAGAGGTTTCCAGAGGGCCCCACACACATGCTGCCTGTCCTCATGAGGGCTCTGCCGGGGGTCGACCCCAATGACTTCAGCAAGTGTATGGTGAGAGTCAAGACAGTGTTGCTGTTGTTAACTAAAACTAAAACTATTGGAAATAAAGCTCAAATAAAAAAAAAAAATAGAACTTAAATAAATAAGCTTAAGTTGAACCATTCAATTTATTAAAAATAATTAGAATGTAAATTAATATGATATAAAGATAAATAGAAATATAAAAAAATCAAACTAATAAAAACTTACTTTTTTACTAATAAAACTTTTTATAGTAAAAATTACTAAAACTAAAAGCTAATTAAAATTATATATAAATGATACAAAAACACTAAAAATAATGGGTGTTTTTTTAATGATTATATTACCCTGTTCTAAATAAGAAGAGTTTACATTGTAAAACGTCTAGACATTTTTTGTTTTCTTTTGCTTGTCTTGCAGAAGTTTCTATGTTTTCAAATAAATATCTTTTTCAGATTACATTCCAGTTAATAGCAACTTTTGTTACTCTTGTGCCATTGGTGGATTGCTCTGCTGCTGTTCAGACAAGAAATGACCTCACACAGGTCAGATATCCTCCTGTCCTTAGATTCTTTTTATGTGTCAGTTCATGTGTGACTCAAGAACATTTCTTTGACTTTCTATGTGCAGGTGGAAAAAGATTTGTGTTCAGCCTCTGCAGAGTTTGAGGATTTTGTTCTTCAATTTATTGATAGGTACAGAACTCAGAGTAACATGAATACTGTACATGTGTTGTTTGTCTTTCTGTATCTTCATTCTCCCTCTCATGTTTGTGTATTTAGGTGTTTTGCACTGATTGACACCAGTACTCTGGAACAGACCCGGGAGGAGATAGAGACAGAGAAAATGACTCATCTAGAGAGTCTGTTGGAGCTTGGCCTGTCCTCCACATTCTACACTATCCTCACACAATGCTCCATGGAAATATTCCAGGTCATTACAAACACATATGTGGAGTTAAAGCTAGTCATAACATAAACTACCATTTCATTTTTTTTTTTTTTTTTTTTTTTTTCAGGATTATTTGATGAATAGAAATAAGCGTTTATTTGAAACAGATTTTTTTTTTTTTGTATCATAAATGTCTTTACTGTCACTTTTAATCAATTAAATGTGTCCTTTCTGAATCTTACAGACAGAAAAATATTATAGACCCCAAACTTTTGAACCAAAGCGTATTTCCACAGTTCTATGACTATGTGATGATATCTGAACCTATTTCCTTAAATTCCACAGGTGGCTCTTGAAAAAGTCTTCAACTTCGCCACTACAAACATTTTTGAGACTCACGTTGCTGGACGGATGGTAGCAGACATGTGCCGAGCTGCAACCAAGGTCAGTGTCCTGAGCTCAACTCCCAGATATCCACAGCTGACAGCTCAAAAACGTTTGGCTGACCATTTCAAATGATTATTCTCCTTTTTAGTGTCACCCGGCAGAGGCTCTGAAGCTCTTTTTGCCTCACTGCTGTAATGCCATATTACAAATCTCATCCAGTAAGTTCCACATGCACCTGATGTGTTAATGTCAGTATATGGATTGCTACGTGTTGTGAGTTTCCTGTTAACCTGCCATGCGTTCTCAGATGAAGAGGTATTAAATGAAGAGGAGCTGGATAAAGAACTGATGTGGAACCTCCAGCTGTTGTCTGAGGTCAGTCACTGGATTCTTCAGCTCATAGATAACTGTGAACAACTCATAGATAACTATGAGTTAACTATGGGATATGACTATATCTAGAAATATAGAAATCTAAATTTAGAAATGAAAGAAACTTCAAAACTTTGGAGTCTGTAAGATTATTTAATGCTTTTTAACAGAAGTCTCTTATGCTCACCAAGGCTGAATTTATCTGATCAAAAGGAAAGTAAAAACAGTAATATTTAAAATAACTGGTTCTGTTTTAATACTATTTAATATTCCTGTGATGGCCAAGCTGAATTTGTCACATGATCCTTCAGAAATCATTCTAATATGCTGATTTGCTGCTCAAGAAACATTTTTTATTATTATTCGTCTTGAAAACAGTTGTGCTGCTTAAGGTTGTGTATAGCCTAACTATACTTAAAGAAATCAAACTCTAATTATAAATCTATATCTAGACATTTAGAACTCTTGGGGCCAGAATTACTAACAGCTTGTGCCAACGCAAACCCTCTTTTGGCATTTAAAAACTACTGGCAGGATTTACTAAAGACACGCTGTGAAAAATTTGCGCTGGAAAGGCTGACCTTATTGCATATGCATTTGTAGGAGTTTCGCTTTCAGACTCAAAGTGTATGGGAGGAGAGTATTTAAATGAATCATGCAAGATGATTTTTAATAAGGTTTGTACTCGTCAATTTACTGGTATTTGCGCCATTATTTACCACCCAAGAAAAGCATGTCTTAAACCAGACGCTATTTGCACTGCTCTTGTAGATTGCGTTGGTCATTATGGAAATGATCCGGCTGCGTTTGTGTTCTTTAATTTGTGTGCTGTCAGTAGATCACTCGCAGAACTTTCCACTTTATGGAATTGCGCTCTCACGCTAATTTGCCCTGTTTAGTAAATCTGGCCCTTGAAATCTGAAAACTTGACTCTAGAATCTATAACTGAAAATCATTAACTAGAAACCTATTGCTATAAACATCTGGATGGAGATGTACAAGATAACAGTTCCTGTCTTTGTCTGTAGGTGACCCGTGTGGATGGCGATCAACTGTTACTCTACAGGTCTCAGCTAGTGCAGATTCTTCAGTTGACTCTGCACCTGAAATGTAAGCAGGGCTACAGTCTGGCTTGTAAGCTGCTCTATCACATCCTCCGTTCCTCATCCCTCATCTATCCCAGAGAGTACTGCAGCGTTCCTGGCGGTGTCCAGCAGCACACTGACACATACCTACCAATCAAGGTCAGCCTCAAGTGTAAACTGAGACCATTAACCCTCTCATAGTGACACAGGCCTCAGCTCTGCTCAGAATAATATCTGTAATATGATGCTGTAATCCTAAAGAACCCGCAGAGTCCATTTTAAAAATTGTTGACATACAATAAGAGTATAGACCATTTGGTATTTGTGGAAATCATACAGACAGTTTGTTCAGTAGACATCTCTGACTTTGGTGTCTTGAGTTTGAGATATCATTGTAATCTCTTCTCTAGAAACGATATGCGTTAGATTACTGAGGGTCTTTTTTTTCTCAGGAGAAATATCTGAGAAACAGCAGGAGATTTAAGCAAGTCTCCATTGTGCCCAATTTACTATTATAGAAGTGATGTCTATGAGAAACAATTGAGAAAAATCAAATGTAATTTCTATGGGTTAATAAAAATAATTTTAGTGCTGTCAAATTGATTAATCGCAATTTAATTTATTTGACAGCACTTAATCATTTATATTTCAAAGTGCCAAATGTTATATTTTAGGGTTAATGTTAGTAAATATTCATATTCTATAAAATATTATAATATTATTAATATTAGATATAGTAATACAAAATTACAGTAGATGTCAATAGGACTAAATAATAGTAAATAGGAAGTCCCCACTAGGATATTTCTGTGTTTGCTCCTGTGACTGGGCTTTACTTATATCCTATCAAATATCGCTGAAGAGGAGGTGATGAGATGATTGAGTAAATGAATGGATTAGTGGAGCTCCGTCACCCTCTCTAGCATTGGTATGCCTAATCGCCTTTTCTTAGACAGACAGACGTCACTCTTCCTAACTGTCTGACATTTTATTACGTGGTTCATTTAAACTTGACTTTGCCTCAGCATTGTCAGAAAATCAGAACTACTTTTACTCCCCTTGTTTTCATCATTTTTGAGAAGAAATCTATGAAACAATAGTTTTTTTCTTAAAGCCTTAAAGTGCCCTTATTATACTATTTTATTATTTTGAAAGGTCTCCTACAATAGGTTTACAGGCATCCAAGATCCATTAACACTTTAATTTTCTCATAATATACATTGCAGCATCATCACTTCACGGTGTCTGAAATGGTTCCGTAAAGGATTCAGTCTCTCTAAACCATTCCTTTCTGAGAGCCTGCTCTGATTGGTCAGATGGCCCAGTCTGTTGTGATTTTGTGTGTCGGAAATGAAACGGCCATTATCATATCTGAATTTCAGCTCAGTTCGGCATTGTAAATGTTCAGATCTAAGCACTTCACATCTGTGTGTAGTCTGCTTTGTGACTGGTTGATTTTTATTTTTTTAAATCCTCTCATACTATTCATTCCTATGGGGGTCAAATTGACCCGTGAGGGAAGGATTTGTTACTATTTTTATTACAACCACAAACTCCTCGAATCCAGTACATTTTTTCGTCTGTATTCCAAGTTCAAGTGCATCAAAAGTCTAAGTTCTTGGACCACTCAGATGATCACTCGATTTTTAAAAATGAAAAGCCTCAGCTACAACTATAGTGTTTGAGGGTGGGTTAAAGTAGATGTTGTTCGCGGGCAGCCAGTTAAGACCATAGGCTGGAATTATGAAAATATGTTATGAACCTAGGTTCATGCAGAAAGTAAGACTGATGGAATAACTGATGACACGTTTCAGGCAGTTCAGAATGTGTTATAATAACCCCATTTATCATGCACTTTTATCTTTGAAACTTTGCTGACTTGCTACACTCACAAAGAGGTATATTACAGACCTTATGAATGGTAATATCCGAAAAAGCATAATGGGGCAGTTTAAAGAAATGTGGCTCAAGATAAGATGACTTTAAACACATTATACACCTTTATCATCCGTATACTTAGTTTAACAAAACATCAGTCACTATTTAAAAACTCAACAAATCATGTCATGGAGGCTGATATTCCACTAGTTGTCTCTGTCTCCTCTCTGGATCAGGACTGGGGTCGGCCTGGAGACGTGTGGAACCTGAACATCCAGTGGCACATGCCCAGCACAGAAGAGAGAGAGTTTGTTTTCTATTTGCTGGATCTGCTGTTAAAGCCAGAACTCCAGCGTCTGCAGAAACACACACAGGGAGAACAGGACATGAGCAGGTCAGCCACAGGATACAGTGACATGATATCTGTGTTTTGAATTCATAAAGAAATATTCTTTCTTTTTGTCTTGTGTACCCACACAGCCCCATTGTTAAGTTCCTATTTATCAACACCAAACAATGTGTTCCTTGCAATGATTTAATCCTTGACAGTACTGAAATGTTTATTTTAAGTTTTATTTTATAGGAGCAAAAATCTAAATGTTTTCAAATACCCTCTGGGACCTGTGGTAGACATACCATGTGTCACTGATTTAGAAAAGTCAGAGATGATTATTCAAGAATGATTCAAGCTCAGAGATATTTTTGTTTCTTTCATAGATGGACAGATTTTATTTTGATGCATTGATCCACAAAAGAACATTTTAAGAAAACGGATCAGAGAAAGAAGGATTTTCTGTACTAATTTGTGTATTATGTCTCTTTAGGGATGATGTTCTGCAGAGTCTGTCCATTGTTCATAACTGTCTTCTGGGAGCAAGCCCCCTTCTGCCCCCAGTGCATGGAGAACCTGTGCCGGATATGTGAGTAGTAAACACACTGTACACTACAGTTTAAAAGTTTGATATATATATATATATATAATGAATTTTTTTTTTTTTTTAAGAAGTTAATACTTTTATTCATTATGGATGCATTAAATTGATCAAAAGTGACAGTAAAGACATTTATAATGTTACAAAAGATTTTTATTTCAAATAAATGCTGTTCTTGTGAACTTTCTATTCATCAAAGAATCCTGTGAATTTTTTTAATCACGGTTTACACAAAATTATGAAGCAACACAGCTGTTTTCAACTGATAGCATCAAATTAGCATATTAGAATGATTTCTGAAGGATCATGTGACACTGAAGACTGGAGTAATGATGCTGAAAATTCTGATTTAATACATTTTAAAATATAATAAAATAGAAAGCAGCTATTTCACAATATTACTATTTTTACTGTTTTATTTTGTGTTTTTTTTTTTATCAAATAAATACAGACTAGTTGAGCATAAGAGACTTCTTTCAAAAACATAAAAAGGGTAGTGTACTACAGTTAGAAAAACAACTCCGCAAACATCTGTGATTTTAGCATTGCATGGATTGTGCAACTATATACAATGCTCTGGTATACTTCTTTTAAGCATATTAATTTGGTAATATTTTAACTTTTAATGCTTCTCATTTAGGATCAACAGTATGGTTAAGCTATCTGAGACAAACGTGTACACTGGAGTAGACTATGGTAAGTGTTTAAAATCAGTGCTGGAGCTATATTGATTAATGAATGAATTGCTTGGCAGTGGATTATTGATTATTGATTGATTGGCAGACCTGTCTAGAGAGAACTACAGAGAGGACATCTGTAAGACAATTAGACCTTTACTACGTAAGTTACTTCAGATTACTAAAATACTTCAATACCTTTTCTAGTTTTAAACTTTAAAATTTAATACAGAAGAGGATGTTTCCTAACATCTATAGAGGAATGTAGTAAATGATAGTTCTTGCATATTGAGTGAAATGATAGCTGTTTTTATTATATACCTTTCAAGACTCTTAACTCTGTTACGTTTATCTATACAGACAACACACTAGAGCACTCAGAAGACGACATCAAATCCCTCTTCTCCATTATAAAGGTGAACCACAACACTGCCAGGTTTTCTCTAACATTTGTGTGCGTGTATGCATGTGGTATTTATTTTATTGGTAATAAGCACTGGCGTGACTGATTCATGGTGTTCTCTCTATAGATCATCAATGACCTGCTCCACTTTAAAGGCTCACACAAACATGAGTTTGACTCCCGCTGGAAGAGTTTCAGTCTGATTAAGAGGTCTATGGAGAACAGGGTGAGATGCATTTAATGACCATCTTCTCAATATTGACATGTAGTTGACTGACACCCTCTTTCTTCTTCTCTCCAGCTTCACGGCAGTAAACAGCATATTAGAGCCCTACTCATAGACCGAGTCATGCTGCAACATGAGGTAACTCATAATAATAATAATAATTTATAATAAATTATTTTAATTTTAATGTATTTTATAGAGCATTTAGGTGAATCTTAGGAAACCTGTCAAGAAAATTGCTGGCTCATTTTTTTTTTTTTTTTTTTCAATAAAGTAGCTTTTATTTCAATAACTATTTTGGATGTTTTATATAACTACCGTTCAAAGGTTTGAAGGTCGGTAAGATTTTTAAAGATATTTTTAAACTTTTTGTTTGTTTTTATGCCACCAAAGCTGTATTTATTTGATTAAAAAATACAGTAATATTGTGAAATATTAATACTAAATAACTCTTTCAATATATTTTAAAATGTAATTAATTCCTGTGATGAATTCCTGAATTTTTAGCATAATTACGGTCACATGATCTTTCAGAAATCACTCTAATATGCTGATTTGCTGCTTAAGAAACATTTCTTACTATTATCAATGTTCAAAGCTTTTGCGCTGCTTAATATTTTGGATATTTTTTAGGATTCTTTGATGAATAGAGAACAGAATAAAGAACAGCATTTATTTTAAATGGAAATCTTTTGTAACATTATAAATGACTTTACTGTTACTTTCAATCAGTTTAGTGCATACCTTGCTAAATACCGTATTCATTTATTTTTTTAACATAAATTAATACTTTTCTTCAACAACAACAATCTTTAAATTTTGGGGTAAAATGCATGACCTGAACAGGTTGATTGATGCTTTTATAATATGTATAACATCTTTGGGTACCTTCCATTACATAAAAATGTATCTTAAAGACTCTTAACCATGCTATGTTCTGATTTCAGTAGTTTTGAGTGCATCTATGCCTCTTTGTGTTTCAGTTAAGAAATCTGACCATAGATGGGTGTAGCTACAGGTGTGTTCATCAGGACCTGATGAATGACCTGCTCAGACTGTCCACCAGCAGGTACAGTCAGGTAAGACAACACCATGCACACAAACACACACACATGCATTCACATTCAAACGCAATGAATGCAACATGAATCGCCTCTCTCTTACATCAGGTGAGGAGTAAAGCTCAGAATGTGCTGTTCACAGCATTGGGAACCTACAACTTCTGCTGCAGAGACATCATCCCTGCGGTGCTGGAGTACCTGGACCCAGACCGCACTGACGTCACCCAGCAGCAATTCAAAGTATGTCTCGCACCGTTCACAATGTTTACACTGTTGATATTCTACCGCAATGGGAAATTAGATGGGATCATACTTGATCTGTCTTTATTACTCCTCTCCAGGGTGCCTTGTACTGTCTGTTTGGGAACCACTCTGGGATTTCTCTTGCTACCCTGCAGTACTGGGACTGCATCGCTTTGACATGGCCTGCCATCGTTCGTTCTGGCATGAGCCCATCCATGTCTCTTGAGAAGCCTTCAATCGTGCGGCTCTTCGATGACCTGGCCGACAAGATCCACCGCCAGTACGAGACCATCGGTCTTGACTTTTCTGTGAGTTCAGCAAATAGAAGCCTTAATGAATGAAATGCATAAACTAATGTTAAAATATAATAACATTATTGTAAATGAACTGTTTTAAATTGATATAGTTATGTATTATTACAATATTTTTGCACACCTCAGCTTGACCTTTTTCTTTCTACACAAATATAACAGAAGTAAAAGTATTTTTCTTGTGATATATGCATCTTTACACTTTTCTCTTTTGTTTTGTATTCAGATCCCGGAGAGTTGTGTGGAGGTTGCTCTAAAAATTATGAAATCCAGTAACCCAGAACCGACCCTACGTGCTGCCTCTGAACAGGAGGAAATGGAGGGAAAAATTAGGCTGGAACAGAAAAACAAAGACTCAGTTCAGTGAGTAAATGCTTAAAAACTGCATACAAATATGCTTTACAAGTTTATAGCTGGTTAAGTGTTGGATATACACAAAAAAAACATTCTCTCTATTTTATCAATCCTAACAGGAAGTATGAAAAGCTAGTGATGGATCTTTTGGACTGCCTTTACGACCGAAACATGTACGTCTACTCATTGTGTCTGGTTAGAATGGACAACGCAGTTTTACAAGTTTACAAGAATAGTTATGCTTGGCTAAAATATTGTAGTATTCTTTATTTTATTGTTGTTGAAATTGTTCTTTGTGATTGCAGTCTCTGAATTATTTGTAAGGATTTACAAAAGACTGTATGGTAATGGGAATTCATTGGTCCTAATTTTATTTTGCAGACCCTGGAAGTTTGAGCAGATAGCTATCGGCTTCCTCTCTCTGATGCTGAGAGATGACCACCCCTTGCCTTCCTCTGCAGTCCTTTTTTTCATCGAGAGCCTGAACCACGACTCTCTCTTAGTTCGCAATGTGCGTTTGTGTGTGCATTCTGTCACAATTATATCTGTGAAAGGAAAGTAAAACAAAAATATATGTTTCTTCTTGTTTTGTGCAATGCATTGCTCAGGGTGCAATATCAGCAGTGAGTGGAATTCTAAAGCAGCTCAAGAGACCTCACAAGAAAGTGGCAGTGAATCCCTACGACATTTCTGAACTCAAAACCTCTCTTCAGACATGTGAGTACACTAACCGTACAGTATATAGTCTTACTAAATGGACACTTATCATAGACTATATCTGAGATTTGTGACTTTATATTTCTTCATGTAGGTGATGGTGAAGCTCTAGGCTCTCTGTTGATGGGAGACAGGCCTGATAACCAGTGGCTGCAGTATGACAGCAGCAGGTTGCCGCGCTCCCAGCAGGACTGGGATGAACGCTGCTTCATTGAGAAAACCCACTGGGGTTATTCCACATGGCCACGGTACACACACAGTACTTAAAGGAAGAGTTCACCCAAACATGAAAAAGATCTGTTTGCCGTTATTGTTTTCTGTGCAACACAAAAGAGGACATTTTGATTCACTACACAGATCTTTTGCATACAACAGTTCATAGTGGCTGTCAAGCTCCAAAAAAAGCACCATAAAAGTCTCATCCAACATATTTCACATCTTCTGAAACCACAACCACCAGCTTTGTGTGAGGAACATAGAGAGAATTAAAAGTTATTTACTAATGATTTTTCCGTCTGAAAAGTTCTGAAAAGGGCCTGAAACTATTCTGAAGCCAAAAGATGTCCCTTTTCATTATAAGATTTTCAATACTGTTTTACACTACAGTTCAAATGTTTGGGGCCATTTTTTTTTTTATGTTTTTGATAGAAATCCCTTATGCTCACCAAGGTAGCATTTATTTGATCAAAAATACAGTAAAAACAATATTCTAAAATATAATTGCAATTAAAAAAATTGTCTATTTTAATATACTTGATGGCGAAGGCAGATTTTCTTCAGTCTTCAGTCACATAATCCTTTTTTTTTCAGGACTCTTTGGTGAATAGAAAGTAAAGGGGGAAAAAGAAAAATTATTTATTTGAAATAAATATCTTTACGGTCACTTTTGATTTAATTTATCCTTTTCATCCAAAACTGAATAAAAGTTTAACATTTTATTTAAAATAAAAATCTTACTGACCCCAGGTTGATTGTGTATATTTAGCATATGTGTATCTTTTGTATGTTTTATTTTGTCTACCATTTTGTCTTCATGTAATGAAGTTATTTATTTTCTTCTTTTAGGAAGCTGATGCTCTATGCCCCTCCTGAGGAACAGCCCAAACAGGGCAAAACAAGAGAAGAGATGAATGAGGTACACTCAATTCAAACCTAGTGACATCTTTTCTTTTTTTTTTTTTTTTTTTTCAACCTTTTTGTTTAGGTTTGTTTATTCCTGTTTTCTGTGTTGTAGAGTGAACAGATCATATATGATCATTTCTCAGACCGGCTGTTCATAGATCAGTTCATCCACTATTTGTCTCTGGAGGACAGGAAGGGGAATGATAAATTCAGCCCACGGCGATTTTGCCTATTTAAGGTGAGAGTATTTATATGCACATCTACAGTCTTTTTTACAAACCCAATGAAATGTAGACTGTAGAAGTCTATGAGCCAGGTTTTCAGGCGTGTTCAAACCAAATTAGTTCTATATCTGAGTGCCATCCAAACAATCAGCATTCTCCAAATTAAAAATTGATTGCTTACATCATAAAAATGTCTTGTGTTGTAAAAGGGCCTTTTCCGGAACTTTGATGATGCCTTCCTGCCCTTGCTGAAGCCTCATATGGAGCGTCTGGTTGCGGATTCCCATGAAAGCACCCAGCGCTGTGTGGCAGAGATCATCTCTGGACTCATCAGGGGCTCCAAACACTGGAGCTACAGCAAGGTATTTGCACACGTGCACATATTATAGGTTAATTAAGTAAATTAAGAGTCCTCAATATCAGTATTGTTACATACCTGAACACTTGGGTCTCTGTTTGGGCTCTGGCTGTTCGGAGAAGAATGATGGTGAAAACACCTTTGCTTGAGTCTGTATATGTGTGTTTGTGTGTTACAGGTGGAAAAACTTTGGGCTCTGCTGTGTCCACTCATCCGTAAAGCTCTTTCCAATATCACCATAGAGACGTACGCGGACTGGGGCACCTGCATTGCCACTGCCTGTGTAAGGACATTTTTGTCTCTCTCTTTAGACCATGTACTTGTCTTTTAGTAGGATGTATGATTATCTGTATGCTTCGTATCAATCGGTTTTGGGGAAAATATTTGCAAAAACATACTATTTCAAATTGTGGACAGTGTTGGGTAAGTTACTGTAAAAACTTAACTTATAACTTTAACTTAACTTTATATATATATGTATATATATATATATATATATATATATATATATATATATATATATATATATATATATATATATATATATATATAATATAATATAATATAATATAATATAATATAATATATATATATATATATATATATATATATATATATATATATATATATATATATATATATATATATATATATATATATAATATAATATAATATAATATAATATAATATAATATAATATATATATATAATATAATATAATATAATATAATATAATATAATATAATAATAATAATAATAATATATTATTTTATTATATATATATATATATATATATATATATATATATATATATATATATATATATATATATATATATATATATATATATATATATATATACTGAAATATTTTTTCTACATTTAATAATACTAAGAAATATTTCTTGAGCAGCAAATCAGCATACTACAATGATTTCTGAAGGATCATGTGACACTGAAGACTGGACTACTGATGCTGAATGAAAATGTATCTTTGCCATCATAGGAATACATTTTAAAATTTATTAAAATAGAAAACTGTTATTTTAAATGTAAAATATTTCATAATATTACTGTTTTACTGTATTTTTATCAAATAAATGTAGCATTGGTTAGTATAAGACTTCTTTCAAAAACATTAAAAGGATAGTTCACCCAAAAATGAAATTCTGTCATTTTACTCTCCCTCAAGTTGTTCAAAACCTGTATGAATTTCTTTCTTCTGCTGAACACAAAGGAAGATATTTGGAAGAATATTTGTTACCAAGCAGATCTATCATAGTATTTTTTCCCCACTATGGTAGTCAATGGCTGCTGAGATCTGCTTGGTTACAAACATTCTTCCAAATATCTTCCTCTGTGTCAAGCAGAAGAAAGAAATTCATACCGGTTTGGAACAACTTGAGGGTAAATGATGACAGAATTTTCATTTTAGGGTGAACTAAGTCTTTAATTAGTCTTACATTCCCACGACTTTAAAACGCTAGTATGTGCTTTCATATTTTCCCAACTGAATTATTCCTTGTGTACATACGTATGTGTGTGTTGTACAGGAGAGCCGAGACCCACGAAAGCTCCACTGGCTGTTTGAGTTGCTGATGGAATCACCGGTCACAGGAAAAGGAGGCTCACTTTTGGACGCCTGGTATGACATCACTGCCACACACTTCATCTTCTGAAGGCTGAATGCTATGGTTAAATGGGGGAAATGATGAATATGACTATATATTTCATTACGGTTTAAGTTTGTAATTTAACTGGACGCAATGCCATCTGTCTTTCAGCCGTCTGTATGTGCTGCAGGGAGGTCTTGCACAGCAGGAGTGGAGAGTCCCAGAGCTGCTTCACAGGTTACTACAGTACCTTGAGCCCAAGCTCACTCAGGTCTACAAGAACGTGCGCGAACGCATTGGCAGGTATGTGCTTCATCACAAAAATCACATCAACATTATACATGCTCACGTTTAGTCTTTTCAGAGCTAATGTTCATGTTTTGAATTAAAACCCACCGTATTATAGCAACACATTTAGCTGTCACTGAGATACACTCATTGTTTCTCTCTTCTGCTCGTATCTCTCTAGTGTGCTCACCTACATCTTCATGATCGACGTGAACCTGCCACACACTCAGCCCACCACGTCCCCACGCATCGGAGACTTCACGGAGCGTGTGCTGGCCAGACTCAAGCCTTTAACAGAGGGCGAGGAGGAGATCCAAAACCACATAGTGGAGGGAAACACGGAGGCAGATCAAGATGAGAGGACACAGGCCATCAGATTACTCAAAACTGGTGTGCATTTTGTATATCTTGTGTGTGAACGAGAAGGGCTTGTGTTCCAGAGCGGTTTGGGGTAACAGTGTTTTGTGTTTGTTTTAGTGTTGAAGTGGTTGATGACCAGCACCGGACGCTCCTTCTCTTCTGCTGTCCCGGAACAGCTGCGTCTCCTCCCTCTCCTCTTCAAAGTGAGTCCCAATTTTGTCTGTAATATAGTTCAGTGTCTTCAAGTCTTGTGTTTTTAAGCCTGTCTCTCACGCTCTCTCTAGATTGCACCGGTGGAGAATGACGACAGCTATGATGAGATGAAGAGAGACGCTAAGACATGTCTGTCTCTCATGTCCCAGGGGCTGCTGTACTCAGAGCAGATCCCACAAGTCCTCAATGCACTTGAAGAGGTGAATGTCAGTGCCCATAAGGCACACACATTCACACTGAACACAGCACATACAGTATGAGTCATGTGTGCATGTGAGGGTTTAATGTGTGATTTGACCAGCAGATGGCACTGTTTGTTACAGATCGCAAGGAGCAGCTCGTGGCATGCACGTTACACCGTTCTCACCTACCTGCAGATCATGGTGTTCTACAATCTTTTCACTTTCCTCAGTGATGCCAAGGCTGTCAGTGATGTGAGAGCTCTGATACTACGCCTGCTAGAGGATGAACAGCTGGAGGTGTGTGAATACATTTACACACTGATATACACACATACTTTTACAGTTTGTTTCACTATTTCTGAGGACTAGGTGAATCTCTGGCTCCTTATTTTTGGTGGGGGTACAGTCAATCAAAGCACAAAATTGCCTAAGAATTTCATACTGAATATTCTGAGTTATTAGTCTTCTACAGTCAACATCGTATAAATCAGTGGATGATTTATACGACAGGACTTTATCTATGATAGCTAATCAGCAGAGAAACAACCGATTAACCAATGAAGAAATGCACAACAATCGGCAGACTTTCATGTCAAGAGCTGTTGATGAATGATGCCATTTTAATTAGCATAAAGAGAAAGTTTTTAAAATGTAAGTACAATGTAAAAACAATAAGTACATTACACAACACAGTACACAGTAAGTGCATTGTATCAAATTTTTAATTAAAATGTTAGTACATAGTAGTTAAGGCCACCTAATATAAAGTGGGTCCAGCAGTTGTCATGTACAGGTATAAAACAGCTTCACAACCTCATATTATCATTATTTCTGTTACAATAATTCAGATTATCACATAAATACTGGGATTAAAGTTTATAGTTCGGATATCAACACTGATGTCTATGGTAGTGTTCAAAATAGAGTAAATCAGCTTTTGAAAGTAACTTGAAGCTTCAAATAAAGATTGAATCAATTACATCGTTTCACCAGTAGGTGGCGACAAGAGACTGTTAAAAATGTATTTTTCATTGAATCATTCATTCAAACTGATTTTTAAAAAATAATTCATTCAGATAGTTTTTTTTTTTTTAAAGATCACAGCAATTATCATTTTGTCAGAACCTCTAGTAAAATACATGTTATTTTCTTTAGCTGTCTGTTCAGAATTGTGATCTCTTTCTTTTTTTTTTTTTTTTTTTTTTTTTAGCGCAAAAAAATTGTGATTTCTCAATTTATTCAGAATCGTACAGCTTGTATAGAATCATGAAGTTGATATATTAATTTGTTTATTATTATAATTTAAATGTATTGTTTTAATTATATTTTAGGTAATTTGTAGTTTCTATAACCTAAACCTACATTTACTTTTAAACCTACTCGTTCATTTTTCTTCCCCTATTCTTTACAGTTTTACTAGTGTTGACCTTTTAAAATGTCCTTAAGAGTCTTATGGTGCACTACCGTTCAAAGGTTCGGTGTTGGTAAGGTTTTTTGATGAATACATTCATTTGATCTAAAATGACAGATTTAATTTGAAATAATAAATTCTGTTCTTTTAAATAAAATGCACTGGGTTTCTCATAAAATATTAAGAAGCACAACATTTATATGAAATTTTCTGAAGGATCATGTGACACTTAAGACTGGAGTAATGATGCTGAAAAATTCAGCTTTGCCATCACAGGAATAAATTAAAATATATTCAAATAAAAAAACATTTTTATAGTAATTCATATAATTGTAAAACAAAAATCGCGGTTTTACTGGTTTAACAATTTTTGATTAAATAAATGCAGACTTCTTTCAAAAACACCTTACTGACCCCAAACCTTTGAACAGTAGTATGCATTTTTGAGGACATTTTACAAATATTTGGCCTTCATAATACATTACGTACATGCACATGCCACAACTAACAAATGTCTTCAGAGCTCTGTCTTTTCATACTGATTTCACTTTCATAATGTCCGCAGATACCGTAGACATTTTTCACTCGACTCCAGTGAATTATGCCTGATCACTGTTCAAGATTCTATATCTTCAGTATATCTATATTTGAAGTCTTTTAGAGGGAAGGTCTAAACGGAAGCAACTAAGAATAAGCACGACCTTCTGTTCATGAATGTGTTAGGTTAAATGTGTCGAAAGCCAATTACGTAAACCGCTGTGGTGAAAGTGTCTCTTTCACCATGCTTTCTTTTCAGTGATGTAGCACTCTTGTTTTCCTTTATTTTCTCTCTCTCTCTCTCTCTCTCTCTCTCTCTCTCTCTCTCTCTCTCTCTCTCTCTCTCTCTCTCTCTCTCTCTCTCTCTCTCTCTCTCTCTCTCTCTCTCTCTCTCTCTCTCTGTCTGTCTGTCTGTGTTACCATAGCAACTCCCAGCTGCAGCAGTTTTCTGTTTCCATGGTGATAGATGTTCAAATTTCCAGAGAGTAGTGTACGGCAAACAGCGAGAAGGGGGGAAAGAATAGGGTTATGAGTGGAAGGAAACTACATCCTTTAATACAGCCAATTAAATCACAGTGCTTTGGATTCCATGTTGCATATGACCCTCTGTCTGCTGATGTAATACAGCTAGTCAGAACATGACTGTATCCCAAGGTTAAAGATCAGAGGGTCAAGATCACAAGATTTCTTTGTCAGAGCAAACGCTTGTCGTGAACTTCTACACACACCGAATGTTATTGCTGAGTCAGCTTTTTATGGGTGTCTGTTTATTTTTAATAACTTCCTTAACTTCCTTAAGACCGGTTGGTTGAGTGGCTGTTTAGCACATCCCTGGTAATAAGCTCTAAATGTGCTTATTCACCCATTTCACCCTGCTCTAGGACATTGTGTTTTGTTCTGTGATGCAGTTTGCACCGATCTGCCATGTTACATAAAGTTTCCCTGCTTCTTTTCTTCAGGCCCTGTGTATTTCTTTATTTAAAGAAAAGTTCTGACACAAAAAGACCCCATCTGTCCCTGCTTTTCACCTCCCACACTTTAGATAACTGAAAAGGAAAAAAAAACTGTCAGAACCTTTGGCCACAAGCTTTTAGGCTAAACTGTAACAATCCTCTGTAATAATTGTCCTGTCTCTTCATGTTTTAGGTGAGGGAGATGGCAGCCACCACTCTAAGTGGATTACTGCAGTGTAATTTTCTCAGCATTGATGAACCAATGCAGGCCCATTTTGAGTCCCTGAGCAAGACCCGTCTGCCCAAGCGTAGGAGGAGAGAGCTGGGCTCAGTGGTGGACACAATCCCTTCCGCTGGTAATGATCACTCAGACATTTGCCGCAAGTACACTACCGTTCAAACGTTTTTGGCTTTTGAAAGAAGTCTTATGCTCAACTAGGCTGCATTTATTTGATCAAAAATACAGTAATACTGTGAAATTTTATTGCTAATTAAAATGGCTTTTTTCTATTTTAATATATTTTAAAATGTAATTAATTCCTGTGATGGCAAAGCTGAATTTTCAGCATCATAACTCCAGTCTTGACTGTGACATGATCCTTCAGAAATCATTCTAATATGCAGATTTGCTGCTCAAGGAACATTTATTATTATTATTATTATTATTATTATTATTAACTGTTGAAAACAGTTGTGCTGTTTTGTGGAAATGGTGATACATTTATTTCAAGATTCTTTGATGAATGGAAAGAAATTGTTGTAACACTTATAAATTTCTTTACTTTCATTTTAATCAGTGTAATGTATCCTTGCTATTAATTTATTTAAAGATAATAAAAAAATAAAAACTATTGAAAAACTATGACCCAAACTATTGAACGGTGGTGTATATACTAGGATGCACAATATATTGGTGTATATAATATATATATATATATATATATATATATATATATATATATATATATATATATATATATATATATATAATATATTAATATATATAATATTTATTTATTTATTTATTTTGTGTGTGTGTGTGTATCTAAAGGATTATTAGGAACACATGTTCAATTTCTCATTAATGCAATTATCTAATCAACCAATCACATGGCAGTTGCTTCAACACATTTAGGGGTGTGGTCCTGGTCAAGACAATCTCCTGAACTCCAAACTGAATGTCAGAATGGGAAAGAAAGGTGATTTAAGCAATTTTGAGCGTGGCATGGTTGTTGGTGCTAGACGGGCCGGTCTGAGTATTTCACAATCTGCTCAGTTACTGGGATTTTCACGCACAACCATTTCTAGGGTTTACAAAGAATGGTGTGAAAAGGGAAAAACATCCAGTACGCGGCAGTCCTGTGGGCGAAAATGCCTTGTTGATGCTAGAGGTCAGAGGAGAATGGGCCGACTGATTCAAGCTGATAGAAGAGCAACTTTGACTGAAATAACCACTCGTTACAACCGAGGTATGTAGCAAAGCATTTGTGAAGCCACAACACGCACAACCTTGAGGCGGATGGGCTACAACAGCAGAAGACCCCACCAGGTACCACTCATCTCCACTACAAATAAGAAAAAGAGGCTACAATTTGCACAAGCTCACCAAAATTGGACAGTTGAAGACTGGAAAAATGTTGCCTGGTCTGATGAGTCTTGATTTCTGTTGAGACATTCAGATGGTAGAGTCAGAATTTGGTGTAAACAGAATGAGAACATGGATTCATCATGCCTTGTTACCACTGTGCAGGCTGGTGGTGGTGGTGTAATGGTGTGGGGGATGTTTTCTTGGCACACTTTAGGCCCCTTAGTGTCAATTGGGCATCGTTTAAATGCCATGGCCTACCTGAGCATTGTTTCTGACCATGTCCATCCCTTTATGACCACCATGTACCCATTCTCTGATGGCTACTTCCAGCAGGATAATGCACCATGTCACAAAGCTCGAATCATTTCAGATTGGTTTCTTGAACATGACAATGAGTTCACTGTACTAAAATGGCCCCCGCACCAGATCTCAACCCAATAGAGCATCTTTGGGATGTGGTGGAACGGGAGCTTCGTGCCCTGGATGTGCATCCCACAAATCTCCATCAACTGCAAGATGCTATCCTATCAATATGGGCCAACATTTCTAAAGAACGCTTTCAACACCTTGTTGAATCAATGCCACGTAGAATTAAGGCAGTTCTGAAGGCGAAAGGTGGTCAAACACAGTATTAGTATGGTGTTCCTAATAATCCTTTAGGTGCGTGTGCGTGTGTGTGTGTATATGTACATGTGTGTGTGTGTGTGTGTGTGTGTGTGCCGGGGTCTGGTAAACCCTACCTAAAGATAAAGATGGCAATATCCGAAATCCATTTTTTGGTCCCCATGAGGAAAACCTCTTATAAATCATACTAAGTGATGTTTTTTGAAAATGTAAAAATGCAGAATGTTTCCTGTGATGGGTAGGTTTAGGATTAGGGTTAGTGTAAGGGGATAGAAAATACGGTTTGTACAGTATAAAAACCATTACGCCTATGGAATGTGCGTGCACGTTTGTGTGCGTGTCCAATATTGGATATTTAAAAGTAAAAATAGGAGAAATAAGCATGCACATTTAAATTACCATTACCTCATCTACTGCTCAAAGTTAATCTTTAAAAACAGTTCTATGGAATTTTTTGTAAATATTAAAATTAATATACTTTTTTTATACTGTACATTGCCTAAATTAAATTTCAAACAGTTAATTCTAGTTTTAAATTTTTTTAATTTTTTTTTAATTTTTTTATAGAGAAAATTGTATAAATAGTTAACATTTTTATTGGCAATTAATATTGAGCAATTAATATTGAGCAGAGTATTTTATTATGTATATTATATTTCAAATATTAATTCACCCTAGATATATTTATATACCTTATATAAAGAATTCAACCTGAATCTTTCTTTTTGTTTTTCTCTTCTCTCTCTCTCTCTCTCTCTCTCTCTCTCTCTCTCTCTCTCTCTCTCTCTCTCTCTCTCTCTCTCTCTCTCTCTCTCTCTCTCTCTCTCTCTCTCTCTCTCTCTCTCTCTCTCTCTCTCTCTCTCTCTCTCTCTCCCCTCTCTCTCTCTCTCCCCTCCCTCCCTCTCTCTCTCTCTCTCCCTCTCTGCAGACCTAGTGCGGCGACATGCAGGTGTATTAGGCCTGAGTGCCTGCATCCTGTCCAGCCCGTATGATGTGCCCACCTGGATGCCCCAGATCCTCATGGACCTGAGTGCCCACCTCACTGACACACAGCCTATAGAGGTACAGCTCCTGCTCTCTTTTTGTGTGTAAGATGTTGAGAAAGGGAGGGTTGGCTGATCAGCTGATTGCAGGGGTCCAGGCATTGACTGAGCAAAGATGAAATGTTTAAGCGTTTCTGGAAGTAACTTGAGCGTGACTCATGCAACTGCATTTTGATGCACTCAAGGAAATGTATGGATGGCAGAGGTAGACCAGCAACCGCGAGACTACTTACAAGCTCTTGAACAGATTTATTGCTGTCTCTCTAGATGTCTGTGAAGAAAACGCTGTCGGATTTCCGTCGCACTCATCATGATAACTGGCAGGAGCACAAGCAGAAGTTCACAGATGACCAGCTGCTGGTGCTCACAGATCTGCTGGTCTCTCCTTGTTACTACGCTTAGGTCTGTTATACACACACACACACACACACACAGCACACGCGCACGCACACACACACACACACACACACACACACACACACACTCACACACACACACACACACACACACAGGCTCTTTTCCAAAAACCTAGTGAGCTTCCTTGATGCCTGCCAACATATACAGTGCCTTTTAAGGCAACATCCTAACTGAAACATAAATGATGATTTGGAACAATCTGCATATTGTAGGCAGCAACTCCAGTGAGAAACAACACTATACATACTGTAGCACACACAAATATTGGGTAAACCAGTTGTTTATTATTTAGGTAGATTTTTTTTTTTCATTATTAATTTGATACCATATTTGAATTTGATATCATAAAATACTGCCAGTACTGTTTGCATGCATGTTCAGATATATTTCATCTTCACGCGCTTCTTATGATACTTTCTGTTGCTTTTCAGAATGATGCCACTCTCTGGTGAAGAGGAAATGTTTCTTACACTTGTCTTGAGGGGAAGGCTAATTGAGTGCTTGAAACCTACATTTTTGTTTGCCCTTAGTGTCTGGGATTGTTTTTAAAGGACAGAGAAATGAAAACACAATTTATGTAGCAATAGTTGCAATCATCTAGCATAAGATAACTAGAATCTTTTACTAATCTTTTTTATTTTATTTTTGAATACACTTAATATTTAAGGAGAACCTATTGCAGGTATGGCTGACCTGCATCTATAATGTTCTTGTACAGTTTTCATTTTTGGCTTGTGTGAGTGCAGTATAGATTGTTATAGTCCAATATAAAGCAGTTTTCTGCACTGCTTTGCATTGCGTATTTATTGTAATACTAGCATTTTACAATTTCCATAGTAATCCATTTGAAATGTGTAATGTTGGTATATGTGTATAAAACAGTACTGTACGTTTTCCCCCGGCCTCATCCAGACGTATTGCATTTTGAACCGTTATGTAAGCCTACATAAATGAAGAATATCATCACGATGGATGCTGTTACAAAATACTTTTTTCCCTTGTGCTTCATGCATCTTTTTGTCTTCATATTTTTTGCAGTCAACAAATGATGTTTATTATTTATTAATTTATTCAAGACTTTTAATCAGTTGAGTCAATTTAATGTTTGCCGTTTGTACTTTTTTGCATTAAGCAGGGGTTTTCATATCCGATATCACAAGCCTTTTAAAGGTACTGTCTGCAAATCCTGAGGAAGTGTCATTGAGAAATGAATGTGGACATGCATTAACCAAGTGTTGCTGTTTACAGCCGTTGCTCTACTGATGAACCTGTCAGTAGCAACAACTGCAGACTGTGCATTTAATACAATGGGATGTTGATAAGCTTGCGTCATGGGTATAATTATGCTGTCAAAAGCGTGTCATAAGCCCCCACATGAAAAAATACTATAGTATATTATAGTAAAAAGTACTGTAGTAAATACTATAGTGTTTTTGAACTATACTATAGTAAAGATACTACAGTAAATTGTATATTACAGTATTACAGCACACTGTAGTATTAACTATAGTCAATTGTTAAACTATAGTAAATACTGAGGTACAGTACAATTTACTGTAGTATGGTTCAAAAACACTAGTATTTGCTAGTCATTTTTTCATGTATGGAGTTCAACTTTGGTTGCTAAACTATGACAATAATGCTGTAATGCTATGCTAATGCTTGACTAATGGTTACCTGTTGTTTTTCCTTTTGTCTTTTACGAAAAATTGAATAAAGACGAGAGATGTTTGTAACAAAGTGTGACAAAGTATGCTGATGCAGTCTTTTCTGTTACTGTTGAGAAAGCAATGTCGACTAATACAATATAACCCACAATAAGAATCAGACGTGTGCGCGCTTGTCTATCAATAAAACCAAAATATAATTAATATAGTGGAGTCGGCAGAATTGCTCATCTCTGCTCTTGTTTAAATATCGTCATTAACAATATTGTTAAAATATTACTATAATGCATCGCATAATATAATGTATAGATATTACACGCCGTGAAATAAGCTAGTGTTTATGATCAAATGTTATTTAAAATATAACATTATGTAAGCATTATTTATAATTCTAATTAAATCACAAACAAAATTAGACACTTTGTGCTTCCTGAGTGAGCGTCCTGTTCTCACGGGCACGCGCATGCTGTCCATTCAAGGGCTTCAATGTGTTTCCAGTGAGGCGCGCCCGCTCTCCTTCTGCGCATTAAATCCACTGTTTTTTCATTCTCATCTTATGCTGTGATACTCTTTCACCAACTAGGATGCTTGTGTCGTTCATGTACTTTGGAGATTCATACAAATGTGGAAAACGCGGCGTCGTAAAAATGGCACACATAGGGAATCCATGGTAAGAAGATCATCATTTCTCGGCAAGTGGAGAAAGAAAGCCGCAGGATTATTATGTGCGCTTGTGTATAGACTGACCGGTGTATTAGGTATTATACATTTACAGAACGTTTGTTTTAATTATGCATTGTGTGTGTGTGTGTGTGTGTGTGTGTGTGTGTGTGTGTGTGTGTGTGTTATTTCAACGAGGGCTGGATGCATTTTTGACACGATTTTATAGGCGGCGCACATTCACCTGCAGTAATATTATTCTAACAGAGGTTAACTGATAATGAAGCCTCCAGATACTGTGCAGATTGCTGCAGTCATGTATTCATCTTAATCGATAGATTTGTAGATGACGGGAGCGCGCACAGATGAGATAAGGTACAGTCATCGTGATGTTTTTATAGAAAATCCAAATCATTTGTTCTTCAAGTGATGATAAAGATATCATAGATTCAATCTGTCACATAGATTAAAACGAATAATCCATCGAATGGATAAAAAGCCATTAGGCCATTGTCGTTGTCATTTGTTGTGTTCATTTATTGAGTTACAATTATCTCATCTCACTCAAAGCTTCACATTGTCTATTACTAATCAATATTTCTTCATCCCTTGTGTCCTTGCAGCAATCCAGAGGGTCTATCATGAACCAACTGCACAATGGGAGTATTAGCTCGCTCTTGGGTGACCTAAAGGCAAGATGGGCAACACTCTGAAGCTGTGACCACTTTGTATCCCCATGTGTACCATGAACAGCACTGCCTGGCCTTTGGACCTGGCTGAGTTTGTGAAACCTCGGGGCTTCAACAGCTCCCAGAGCCAGTCAGCTTCGGCGACCGGCTGGGCCTTGATCCACACGGCTACTCTCGCCTCCTGCTCCTTACTGTTGGTCCTCATATTTTGTCTTGGTTCTTATGGCAACTTGGTGGTCTTCTTGTCCTTCTTCGACCCGGCGTTCCGCAAGTTCCGCACCAACTTTGACTTCATGATCCTCAACCTGTCCTTCTGTGACCTGTTCATTTGCTGTGTCACTGCGCCCATGTTTGCACTGGTTCTCTTTCTGGATGCTGGAGATGCTAGCGGCGGCGTGTCCAAGGGCTTCTGCTTTGCCTTCCACCTCACCAGCTCGGGCTTCATCATTATGTCCCTCGAAACGGTGGCTGTGATCGCCCTGCATCGGCTTCGCATGGTCCTGGGTCAGCAGCCCAATCGTACGGCCTCGTTCCCCTGTACTCTGGCCCTCACAGCACTGTTATGGACCACCAGTTTCACACTGGCAGCGTTGGTCACCTTGCGAGCGTATCCCAGGACCTCCGGGCCTTGCCTGCCTCACTTTGGTCTTACTGGCAACAAGGCCAAGTTGGTATTGTATGTATACATTGCAGACTTTGCCTTCTGTGTCGGTGTGGTGTCGATTTCCTACCTTATGATCGCTCAGGCCTTGAGGAAGAATGCACAGGTACGGAAGTGTCCCATCATCACGGTGGATGCGACACATCCGCCTGCTTCTCATCCACCGCTCATTGCGGCTGGTTTTGAGGGTATGCAGTGCACAGTGCAGGTTCCCTCGCTGTACCGCAACCAGACATACAACAAGCTCCAGCATGTCCAGACGCACCCCTTCACCAGGAGAACCAACCAGCCCCTCGTGCCCGGGGCCGCCACTGGAGCAACCTGCTGCCAGCTGGTCTCCACCGTTAACTTGGCTACGGCCAAGGATTCGAAGGCTGTGGTGACATGCGTGGTGATCGTCATCTCCGTGCTGTTGTGCTGTCTACCACTAGGTATATCCTTGGCGCAAGATATGGTGTCACCGGAGAGCAGCTTCGTCCACTACCAATTTGAGCTCTGTGGATTCGCCCTCATTTTCCTGAAGTCTGGAATCAACCCGTTCGTGTACTCGCGCAATAGTGCTGGCCTGCGTCGCCGTGTGCTCTGCTGCCTCCAGTGGGTGACCTTGGGCTTCCTGTGCTGCAAGCACAAGACACGCCTGCACGCTATGGGCAAGGGAAGTCTGGAAGTCAACCGCAACAAGTCCTCGCACCACGAAACCAACTCGGCGTACATGCTCTCGGCGAAGCCCCAGAGGAGACTGGTTGACCAGGCTTGTGGACCCAGTCACTCGCGGGACAGCATGCCTAGTCCCTGTGCCACCGCTGGACGCAAACCCCGACCCCCAAGCACATCAACGCCCATCAACACTCGCATAGAGCCCTATTACAGTATCTATAACAGCAGTCCGTCAGCAGGACCAAGTTCCCCCAACAGCCTGCAGCCAGTCAACTCTCAAACCACAGCCTTTGCCAAAAGCTACGTGGCTATGCACTACCACACCCACCAGGAGGCCCTGCAGGACTTTGACAGCACCTCGGCTCATCAGATTCCCATCCCATCAGTCTGAGCGGTAGAACGTCATACTGCTTGCTCAGCATCCAAAGGGGAGCATTTATAGTGTTTGCTTGTGGTTTGCTAGTGGTGTTTTGCTCAAGAGACAATGTACATCGAGTATCCAATAAAAAGAAAACGGGACTTTTAAAACTAATTGTCGCTTTCCCCAAAATTGTTATTGTTGTTTTCTGGACTAAAGGATGTTCTATTTTTACATTGACATTGCATTTTCATGTAAATAGTCTTCGCTCAGATTATGTATTTGTGAAACATCCTACATTTTATATATGGACTTATTAAATGTTTTGCAAGTGTATCTTGACACCTTCTTTATCCTTTGAAACCAAATGTTTAACGTACGCTGTAGTTTGCATTGTCAATCATATCTTTTAAGGTATTTATGTCTAAGCAAAGGATGAACGTTGTGTAAGAACCTTAGTTCTCTGTGAACAAAACCTATCAACAAAAATAGGAACGCTAGCACCACCTAGTGTAGGTAAATGGACCTTTGGTCAATTCGTAGGCATGCTTATTTCCCCATAAGATATATTTTCTTTGTTATAATGAGTAATACTACCCTAATGATTCTACCAAGGAAAATATATTGCTTTCAATTTCATTGTAACACGAATGGAAAAAGGACGTGTTTTAATTACATTGCAAAAATGTTCCTGTACAAAAAAGGCTCTAGACATTCTTCTTTCAAGATATTCTTGATTCTTATTTTTCAAAAATTCAGTTATTTTATGCCTAAATCAACAACAACAAAAAATCTGCCAACTTGTAAGGTTTATTTTTGAGTTTTCTCCTTGTTTTAAAAATAAGCAATTTTAAGAAATGTTTGATAAAAGTCATTATGCTGCTCAAATAGAAGTATCTTGAATAAAGAATGTTAAGATATTTGTACTGGAAAACAAAAGAAAAATACTAAGAATACTAAGCATATTTATTAAGGCATTTACATGGGAGTATGAATCGCTTCTGAAATGACTTTAAAGAAATCATATTTTATTCAACTAAACATGTGCAAGCTGAGTAACTACCAGCATTGCAGTCAATGCAATGAAATAATCTTGATATGAATTTGTTCTTCTAAGAGTTAAGAGAAGCCCTTTACCAAATACAACGTACAACAGGTGAAACTTACTAGTGGAAATCTTAGAAAGACATGAGTGGTTAGATTTAAGTGAGGGTAATCAAAAATACTGTACATAACTCAATTACCCTTGATTTCCATAGTTTAATTACATTCAATTCCCTTTCAATACAAGACAGTGTATTTCCCTAGCAATTTGCATTGAACAATAACTTCCTCAGTCACTTCTTTTAAAAACTTTATAATAACCATGACCTCCGGCTGCAGTGTTAAGGGTAAGATGGACAAAATAAATAACGTATATATTTAAAACAGCTGACCATCTTGTAGCTCAATTGAGTAACAGAACAAATGAATTATTTGATTAGATTTTAAAGAACGGGAGTCTTTTCCACAGCCAGCAATCTAAATGTTACAAAGCATGAAAAAGGCTGAACAAAAATATTCAACAGGTTTGAGATTTGTAGATAAAACATTGAGAATTCAGTCCTAGCTGCATCTCCAGGTTTAAAAGGGTCACCAAATCTCCTCCTGGTTTAGTCTTCACAAAAGAAAGTGCAATCAGTGAGGGACTTTCTCAAAGGTTGAGGTCTGAGGTTCAGCATGTCCATGTTATCTTCATGATCAACTGAACCAGACTTTATCAGACCTTTATCGCTCCCTCTGAGCATCATACTGCCTTCCTATTCTGTACTGTTCGTTCTTCAAGCTACTGTTCATTCCTCCATCTCGGTTAGCTAGGGACTGAAAGTAGTCCATTTTCATCTGCAGTGTCCAAGACCTTGCATATTACAGGAGACTCAACCTGTGGCAGAATGAGAACCAGGATAAGGGTTATTCAAATGAAACCATCACATCGATAACTTTCTGCAACATTTAGTAAGCATTAACATCAAAATACAACAGCATGTTCTACAACAACATTACTGGAAATAGAGTTATTAAAATCGAAACTGCAGTCAAATCTCAAAGTCATTCTGTTTGCCACTCACCCCAAGAATATATTGACAGGTCTGAGGTTCCAGCATGTAAACGGTGACAGCATGAGGAGACTCTGACTCCTTACACCTGAAACAGAGCGGGTAGGTGTTAGTGGCGGCATTCAAAACCTGAAAACCACATGGCATCACGCTGTTTGGGTAACTCACTTAAGCTTGACTATAACCTGTCTCGGTTTCCCTGTTAGGTCGCAAACATCTCCATGGCCATAGAAGTGAGATACGACCCTGATGAGGTATCAGCAAGACAACATACATGACATTAAAATCTAGGATGCATTAAATTGATCAAATAAATAATGCTCTTTTGAACTTTTATTCATCAAAGATTCCTGAAAAAAAGTAGGATGGTTTCCACAAAAATATTAAGCAGCACAACTGTTTTCAACATTAAGAATGTTTCTTAAACAGCAAATCAGCATATTAGAATGATTTCTGAAGGATCACGTGACTGTAGACTGAAATAAGGAATAAAGTATGTTGTATATATTATATTAGTTATTTTAAATAGTAATATTTGACAATATTACTCCTATTGCTATATACTTTATCAATAAAATGCAGCCTTAGTGAGCATAAGAGACCATTTTAAAAGGTACAATGTGTAAGATTTTTGGATTAAAATATCCAAAAACCACTAGAACAATGTTATACATTTTGTTGACTTGTGTACTTAGATGATCCCACATTTCCAAGAATGTTTCAATCCAGAGAAATTTGCAATTTTAACCAGGACACTGACAGTGTCTGTGCGTCACCCATCAATGACATCATACCCGCGTTACCCTCGATTTCTGGTTTTATTTTGTAGAAACCATGGGAAGACAGACTGACAGACAGACAGACTGACAATCTATCCACACACACACACACACCTAAAGGATTATTAGGAACACCATACTAATACTGTGTTTGACCCCCTTTCGCCTTCAGAACTGCCTTAATTCTACGTGGCATTGATTCAACAAGGTGCTGAAAGCATTCTTTAGAAATGTTGGCCCATATTGATAGGATAGCATCTTGCAGTTGATGGAGATTTGTGGGATGCACATCCAGGGCACGAAGCTCCCATTCCACCACATCCCAAAGATGCTCTATTGGGTTGAGATCTGGTGACTGTGGGGGCCATTTTAGTACAGTGAACTCATTGTCATGTTCAAGAAACCAATTTGAAATGATTTGAGCTTTGTGACATGGTGCATTATCCTGCTGGAAGTAGCCATCAGAGAATGGGTACATGGTGGTCATAAAGGGATGGACATGGTCAGAAACAATGCTCAGGTAGGCCGTGGCATTTAAACAATGCCCAATTGGAACTAAGGGGCCTAAAGTGTGCCAAGAAAACATCCCCCACACCATTACACCACCAGCCTGCACAGTGTTAACAAGGCATTATGGATCCATGTTCTCATTCTGTTTACGCCGAATTCTGACTCTACCATCTGAATGAATCGAGACTCATCAGACCAGGCAACATTTTTCCAGTCTTCAACTGTCCAATTTTGGTGAGCTCGTGCAAATTGTAGCCTCTTTTTCCTATTTGTAGTGGAGATGAGTGGTACCCGGTGGGGTCTTCTGCTGTTGTAGCCCATCCACCTCAAGGTTGCGCGTGTTGTGGCTTCACAAATGCTTTGCTGCATACCTCGGTTGTAACGAGTGGTTATTTCAGTCAAAGTTGCTCTTCTATCAGCTTGAATCAGTCGGCCCATTCTCCTCTGACCTCTAGCATCAACAAGGCATTTTCGCCCACAGGACTGCCGCA
>CM031955.1:21585717-21803217 GCA_018749465.1 Paracanthobrama guichenoti | reverse complement strand
AAGAAAATGTGCAATTCATTTGTTACTTTTTTTTTTTAAATCGAGTGACAGCACTAGTATAATTTTTGTACTATTATTTTGCTTTTTTAAACTAAGTACATTGGATGCGAGGGAAATACAATTTCAAATGATAAGTGACTAGTTTCACTTTATTCTGTAACTCTGTGAACAGGCCTTGATGTTATCATATTTCGTGTGATGTTTGTCCATGTGATGACATTCACAAGCAAATACTAGTCAAAAGAAATCAATAACTAATATTTATGCACTTATTTAGTAGGATAAACTACAAAACTGATTTTAAAACAGAAATCTTTTGATTGCGCTGAATGTGTTTGCGTGTGTACCTGTAACTCGGGTGAGGACAGAGGAGAGGTGTGAGCACCACCACTTCATACTGACAGGTGAGGACCTCAGCGATTGTGAGGATCTCATGCTTTGCCTCTGGGTGGCAGACGTACAGCACGGTGGTTGAGCGAGGTGTATTCTGTCTCAGAGTGCATTCAGTCCCATGTCCCATATCTACGGGATAGTATGGCGTCAGCTGACCCTCTATATTCTTCGTTGGCACCTAGGAACCCACAGAGTTTTTTTTATTTTTTAAACCTTGTCACACACATTTCCTATCTGCATATCAAACAGCAACAAACCTCTGTGTTGGTGTTCGATGCTTCCTTTTCAGAGTCTCCAGATTTATCGGTTTCTGATTCTAAGGAGAAGATAAAATACATGAAACAACTGACAGAAAAAACTGTAAAGAAAAAAATTTACCAACTTAAGCTTAAAAATTGCCCAACCTGCACTCTCTTTTTTATTCATGGTACCCAGATAGTATTCCTGAACGTTGATCTTCTGAGGGACCAGAGACAAAAAGACCACTGAAATGTTTATATTACTTAGAAATATCTTAAAATACTCCAACCAAAGATTGGTAAGATAAAAATAAAATAAATAATACTTTTATTCAGCAAGGATGCATTAAAATGATCAAAAGTGATAGTAAAGACTTTCACACTGTTACAAAAAAAAAAATTAGGTTACACTTTATTTTAAGGAGTCATTGTTACGGGGTAATTAAATATTTAAGTACTGCGTAATATTAATTAACAACATGTACTTACTATAGCGTGAGGGTAGGTTTAGGGTTTGGTTGAGGGTAAATTGCATGTAATTATACATAATGTACTGTTATTACTAAGCTAAGTACATGCAACAATGACACTGTAAAATAAAGTGTGACCAAAAATATTTAATTTAAATTCTGTTCTTTTGAACTTTCTATTCATCAAAGAATCCTGAAAAAGTTTTTAACTTTGATAATAATCAGATAAGACTGATACTAATAATACATGTTTCTTGAGCACCAAATCAGCATATTTAGATTGATTTGTGAAGGATCTAAATAAATGACATTTCAAGATATATTAAAATAGAAAAGTGGTTTTACCTGCCCCGTCTCCTTGTCCTCATGGTACTGCCGTACATGCTTCCCATGGCACACTTCATATGTCCAGTATGACTCGATCTGCAAGACACACATGTGGATAAGCCTGTCAGAAGGCCAAATTGTGGCCACAATACAATGGACTGTAAATCATATGAGTGGGAAGAAAAGCAACATAATATCTTTGTTGATTTATTCAAACATTTGTCTTTTTGTAAAAACAATACAATCTTTTTCTTCTTTTTGGGGGGAAATGTGACCTAGACATTTTGTGAGATTCGACCATATTTATAAACTCAGATATACAGAAACTGAAACATGAAACTCACTCTGTAGGAGCAGCTGCTCTGTTTGAATAAAGGATCCAGTAGCATGGCTGGACTCGGTCCGCTATACACCTTTACATCATCCTTCAAAAGAGACAGACAATAAATTGATCAAATTAAACTAAACTAAACGATGCTCAAGATAAGATGATACCAATTTAAAAATCTGTCATGCATAACCAAACCTCCTGATTGCTGGACAAAGATGGCAACAAACACTTGTACTTTTCTTTTTCCGCAGTTGTCATGATAACATAGTCATCTTCTTTGTACAGGCCACCAGATGTTGACTGTGTGTTTGGGGAAGATATTATTGCATATTTAACTTCTGCATAAATCAATAACAACTGAAAATCCATGCCCACAGCACGAGAGAAATAAACCGGACAGCTCTGCTTGCCATTCGCATATTTTAATACTACATAGTGCTGTGGAGAGAATACTTATCACATTGCAACACAGCAAAAAAACAAAAACAAGGGCACGTCCTGTTATGAAGCGAGCTTAACCAAAAAGCTGACAATTAAACAAACAGCACATGTTATGTTGTAGTTACAGCTGCCATGCGAAATATCTGGGTTTATTAAGTGTTCTCACCAGGGTGAAGTCTGATCCGGGCCATTTGATTTTGAAGGGGATCTCATCAGAAAACACAGGAGATCCTGCACGATTTGAAGACACTCCGACCCAAATCAAACCCCAAAACCAGCGCCAAAACACCCGCATCGCCCCAGCTGAGCCTCCGAGAGTGCTATCGGGACATTAGAAAGAGACAGATGGGAGAGAACGGACAGAAACGCAATTACTACAGGTAACCAGTGAGCTCTAAAGGCAACTGACTGCTGATAGTTTGACATAAGTTAAACAGGAGCTTGCCACGTCCGTTTCCGGTATCAAACGGAAGTTCCCCTCAGCCAATAGCGCGAGGAAGTCGCATGAGCCGCTGTTTACGCTACGATATCAAATTAATTATTGTGTTTTTATTGATTAATACAATTTTTAAAAAAAATTAAACTTAAAAAATGCAATTGTATAAGAGGGTCCCTTTGTGCACAACTGTATTCATAAGCAAATACGTTTTTCTTTTCATTTTTCGTCTTTGAGCTAAATTATTTACATACGTTTATAAATGTAGCAGGTTTAATTGTTTAAAATATTTCTTCAATTATTTTTTTCAAGAATTGAGTGGCAGAATAAGCTCCAATACAGTTTTAAAAAGCAAAATCATTGCATTCTTCTTTACAAAAAATAAATAAAAAAATCCCAGAAACTTGATTTATTGCTATTTTCCAACAGATTAGGCCTCCATAATACGCCTAAAATTCCAGATTTTGTATCTTGTATGAAAACATAATGTAAAATATATATTTTGGGTGCTGCATGTCACTTTTAGATTAACTTTGACCCAAATATGTTCAGCCTCCCAAATTTCTGTATTTGCTTATACTCTATAAATTATTTTACTATATTAATTTGCCGAAGGATAAATATGTGTAATCGTATTTGATGATAATTTTGAGCATTTTAACGTGCACTTCTCAAGAGCCTGTTCTCTGATCTTCTGATCATTTCTGCTTAGTGTGTCTCTGCCCCAGCAGGCTTCAGATAACCTCAGTAATTGCTTACATCTGCCTGGGCATTCTTGGTAACTTCCATCATATTTCTCCTGGGTCTTCATTTAAAACCATCAACCACAAATTGCTCTTACAGCTATCATAGATGGACATTTTCAGATCTGCACCAGGCCCCTTTCTTCACCCACTGGGATTACAGTGCTTGGGTCCTTACGCTTCTGTCTACAATACAAATTTAATTTGGTTGCAACACGTATTGTGAATTTATTGTTCCATAAGCAGCCAATTTAATCTGAATAGTCTATTATCCAGAATAATAGCAGGCAGAAATTGGTTTAATTTCCCTTCCAATGAAGAGGTTCCTATTTCTGTAGCCTTTGTCACACTTAAATAGCCTTTCCACATGGTTTGTGGATCACTAAATAAATGATGTATTTTCATGTCATAGCAGGTCTTTTGATGCTTGAGGAGAGCCTCTCTTAATGTCACTAGAAATGAAAGCAAAGCAGAGAGCTTTGAGTGGAAAGTGGACCTCGGTATTCATGTAGCGCTTTCAATCATAGTGCAATCACTGCTCCTTTGTTCTACATGGTAGCCTATACATCTTGATGGTTTAATCTTGTTTCAGAAGCATTTTGAAATATGAAATAAATGTCCAAAATGGGGGTGTTTGTTGACAATTTACATTTTGAAGAATGTCACAAACGGGAAGTATTTGAGGTTTCATCTCTGTACTAATATTTAGGAAATCAGTGACTAATATTTAGGCAATCAGTGACTAATATTTAGGCTATTTGTGCCTGAATAATTCTGACAGCATGTCAATTCTTTCTCTATTGCAAAATCTACATTATACTATTCTATCAAACGTTTCTCTCCACAGAAAACATTCCTTTATGTTTCTCATTAAAAATAAATAAAATAAAAAAACATTTGTTTCGTCTCTGAAATAAAGCCCAGCTTAGCCCTTCATCCAGTAGAGGGCGCAATTGTTCTGATAACTGGGATTGTACAGAAAGCGTTTTGCCAAGGAACATACAAGGAATTTGTTTTGGTGACAGAAACTTCCACAGTACAGACAAAATGACAGAAAAAATAGAATAAAATAGAATAAGTGAATCAAAAATTACAATATATAAAAATATAAGAAAATACACAATATACAAAAGACAATATATCGATGTACAGATGTGTTACAGATGCAAGGGAATGTGTGTGTGTGTGTGTGTGTGTGTGTGTGTGTGTGTGTGTGTGTGTGTGTGTGTGTGTGTGTGTGTATATATAAATAGCACAACACACGTTTAAGGTGATGCCCTTCTGTTGCAAACGTCCTCGGCAGTTAAATTAATCTGTCGGTCAAAGTGAACAGTGTAATACAGTGTTTACAGACACTGGAGCAGAGTTGGCTAGGACAGAGCAGAGGAAATGACATAATGACCATCTGAAGTCCCTGCCCACGTTCCAGTGCTCTTCGCGCAGCGTCTTGTTGCCGGGGTGTGGTCTCATATTCAGCTCAATACCTCCAACCTTGGGATCTATCAGCCTGTCCAACTCAAACATCCTTCAGATTCACATCTCTCACGCGCTCTCTAATTAGCACCATAAGATGAGACGACTGCTCTGCTGCTACTAAAAGGTAATTTTAACACAACAGCGGTTTTGTCTCGGGCTGAAAGATAAAGTGCTATTCTATGCGATCCACATGTGCTCGATGTTCTCAATGGCTGTCGGTTCACTCTTGATGCTGGTACCAAGGCAAACTAAATGAAACATTTAACTGAAATACAGACATAAGAGAAAGATGTATTTGCTACTGTAGCAAAATGTGAGCGTACATCAGATGCTACTAACCGAATCTGTTCTTTAAACAAATAAAGATACTTTTTTGTTGGTGAACTGACAGCTAGCTGTGACGTTACCTGCTGGTGAGTTTGAAGTTTGCGAACTGGTAAATCACTCCAAACAAGACGCACCCTTGGCACAGATTAGTGGTTTCTCACCCTTTTTTTTTTTTTTTTTTTTTTTTTTTTTAAATGTTTGACGTTTTCGTTGAATCGTTGACACTGTTTCGTTCACTAGTCCTTCGTCTTTGAAGCGCGTGATTGTTTTTCTCAATTCATAGACTTAACTAATCTATAGCACGAACTAATAGCTGTCAAGACCGGTTGTGAATGACCCTTTCATTAGTCTAACCGGTTGAACCTACTGGACGAACACGCCCCTTCAATGCTACTATTGTAAAAATGTTAAAGGGTTCAGCCAAAAAGAACATTCTGTCATTACTCACCCACGTGTCTTCCAAACCCGTAAGAGAAAAAAAATCGATGAATAAAGTTATTTTTGTTTGCTTGCTTGTTTGTTTTGCTCACAAAAAAGTATTCTTGTTATAACTAACTATTCAATTCAACCTTTAATTCTGCTTTCTGAATGCTTATGTTTCGGTCAACTCTGTTTTTTTAACGAATCGGTTCAGTAAATGATTCAATAACTCACTTAATGCACAATAATCATTTGTTGCCACGCCAGGTAATTGTTGTAATCCTCCAGACATGGTCAAATCAGTGAACGAATTTGAATCGAATTGAGTCTTTTCAGTGAACCGATTCAAAAGATTGGAGTCACTTGAATGGATACAAATCCTCACGACTAATGCAAATAACTTTGTGCTTTTAATATATATTTAAAAAGGAGAAAAAAAGAAAAAAAAAATCTGGTTCATTTCCACATGTTTGACCGCAACTATTTGAATCAAATAGTTCACACTTTTTTTTCTGTCACCATAGCGGAGCCAAAACACACAGTAGACGTCATGCAACCACAAAAGTGACACTGTGACATTTCTGCTTTAGCCTTTGCACTGTGTCCTGAGAGACTTAAACGTAAGAGCTTGCAGTAATGATAGGAACAGGATTCATTTTGCTCTTTGTGCTATCTAATGTTCTCTTCAGTTTTCTTACAAACGTTGCTTTTGAATGAACTATTTACTCTGAAAATTGAGCATGACGGGCAGTAAGAAAACGCACATTCCTCACAAAGACGTGAAGCTGCTGTGTTGTACAGTACCATTCAGACATTTTTAAGGGATTTTATTAACTTCCTCATGTTCTACACTTTACAAGCAGTAAACAAACTGAAAGTTTCTGGAGGTTTGTTTTATCAGAAAAAAGGTTCACTGGCTCAATGACCTGTTCACAGGTTCTTGAGTCAAAATGGACCACTTTTGCGTTTTTGTCTGTTTTAGTGTTTCATAGTAACTGAATCTGAAGACTCAATAAATGCTATTCAGGACCATACAAAGAGGTTTTGGGAAATGTAGATGTTTGTAAAATCCACATTTTATAGAATATAATAACTAGACTATTTACAATGTCTATAACATTCAAGTTGAAGTGGAAAAAGAAACGAAACAACTGTTGCTACCAAGCAATTTGAATATTGGCTCAGATAGATTTTCATATTTCAGATACAGTTTTCACATACACTATATTGCCAAAAGTATTGGGACGCCCCTCCAAATCATTGAATTCAGGTGTTCCAATCACCTCCATGGCCACAGGTGTATAAAATCAAGCACTTAGGCATGCAGACGCTTCTACAAATATTTGTGAAAGAATGGGCCGCTCTCAGAAGCTCAGTGAATTCAAGCGAGGTACTGTGATAGATTGCTACTTGTGCATTAAGTCCATTTGTGACTACTAAATATTCTACAGTCAACTGTTAGTGGTATTATAACAAAGTGGAAGCAATTGGGAACAACAGCAACTCAGCCACGAAGTGGTAGGCCACGTAAAATCACAGAGCGGGGTCAGCGCATGCTGAGGAGCACAGTGTGCAGAAGTCGCCAATTTTCTGCAGTCAATAGCTACAGACCTCCAAACTTTGTGTGGTCTTCAGATTCGCTCAAGAACAGTGTGTAGAGAGCTTCATGGAATGGGTTTCCATGGCCGAGCAGCTGCATCCAAGCCTTACATCATCAAGTGCAGTGCAAAGTGTCAGATGCAGTGGTGTAAAGCGCACCGCCACTGGACTCTAGAGCAGTGGAGATGTGTTCTCTGGAGTGACGACTCACACTTCTCTCTCTGGCAATCTGATGGATGAGTCTGGGTTTGGCGGTTGTCAGGAGCACAGTACGTGCTGGGGGGAAAACAACTTGGTGGGGTTGTTTTTCAGGGCTTGGACAACTCCATATTACTTTTCCATATTACCCTTAGTTCCAGTGATAGGAACTCTTAATACTTCAGCATACCAAGACATTTTTGGGCAATTCCATGCTCCCAACTTTATGGGAACAGTTTGGGGATGGCCCCTTCCTGTTCCAACATGACAGCGCACCAGTGCACAAAGCAAGGTCCATAAAGACATGGATGAGCGAGTTTGGTTTGGAGGAACTTGACTGACCTGCACAGAGTCCTGACCTCAACCCGACAGAACACCTTTGGGATGAATTAGAGCGGAGACTGAGAGCCAGGCCTTCTCATCCAACATCAGTGCCTGACCTCATAAATGTGCTTCTAGAAGAATGGTCAAACATTCCCATAAACACACTCCTAAACCTTGTGGAAAGCCTTCCCAGAAGAGTTGAAGCTGTTAAAGCTGCAAAGGGTGGGCCAACTCCATATTAAACCCTACGGATTAACAATGGGATGTCATTAAAGCTCATGTGCATGTAAAGGCAGACGTCCCAAAACGTTTGGCAATATAGTGTAGGCAGGGCCTGAGATTAACACCCGACCACGCGTCAAATGCGGATGAATTTTGCAATTGGCGTCAATCTACCTGCCACATTGGCACAGTGATTCATTAGGCGGTTTGAGAGGATGCGACTGCTGTTTCGGAACGTTCATGCGACCGGAAAGAAGATGAGGCCCTTCTCTGACTACGTTAGGATGTGCGAGTTAAACTGTTGCTGAGATGGGGTTGAGATAATGCAACGCTGACGTAAGCTACAGTACAAATGACAGTTTCACATATGTGTGTGCGTGTCTGCTAGGAGTTGGGAACCAGTGAGAAAATGTCCGGTACCCTGTAACTTTACCAGTAGTAATAATAATATTAATTTAGTTCTGTTTGATGGTTCCTGAACGCTGTAAATAACAGCTACCAGACCCTGTCTACGTGACTAAATCAGCCATCAACACAGCCGCGTGTGATTTGTTTATATACGAGCTGCGGTAGGTCTATATTTTACGCTCTATCTATGGTCTAACGTTATATCTGTGGACTCGCGCAGGCTCTCGGGGAGAAATCGAAAACAAGCGAGCGCCTCTCACACAAAGAAACTCAGTTATCATAAGCTGTTAAAATGACAAATTGTGGAGTTTTTATATTTATAACATATGATACAGTTAAGCAACATCACACAAGAGTGCTGTTTTCCTGAATAGCCTACCATCACGATTGAAAATGACACGGATTTCATATGACAGTTCCATAAACAATTAATTAACATTAAGTCACTTACATTTTAGATGCGATATTGACTGTTTTTTTTATTTGTGTTGTTGTTCATTTCAGCAGCGAAAACGGTTCCAAACAAAGGTCACAGCAGAACCAGAACGCATCTCACAGCAACAGTGTTTTACTGAATGATTCGGTGTTTTGAATGAATCGATTGAATCAAAGATTCAATAACCTATTCATAACGATTCGTAACGACTGCCTCATTCTTGAATGAATCAGCCGTTCCAACGAATCAACTCAATGACTCGCTCATTAATACGGTCACCTGCTGCCAGCTACTGGCAGTTTAGTTTAATGTTTAAACATTCTTTCCAACATTTCTTATTTGTATATTCCAAAATATTTAAAACAATCTTTTTTTTTTTTTTTTTATGCAGTTGTAATTTTTCAGTGTAAATTATTTAATGTGATTGGTAACAGCCCTATAGCACCTTATATCGTGAACAGGCTTAATGTCGAGCCCTGTGAGGCAAAAAAAAAAAAAAAAAAACTGGCAGGTGGATTTTTAATTGGTCAAAAAAGTTAATTTCAATTCATCGAAAAGTAATCGCAACCGAGATTCAGAACTTCTAACCGACGTAATTTTCGGTTATTTCATGCGACTCCGCCCCGTCAGTCACATCAAGTGCAGTTTACAGACACACGGAATGATTCAGGAGCAGTTATCTTTGTTTTTATACAATCTGGATGCTCAGAATTACTATTATAATTGCATGTTTTACACTGTTTATACAGATAAGTTAATCAATGTTCTTATATGCGGTGCTACACCACACACACAGTGCAAGCCCTGAAACTGACCGTTTAGTGTCTCTGACAGCGCGCGCGCCCTGAAGCCAGATCACTTTCACTTGCGTCCTCACAAAACTTTGTCAGTTGTATGTGTTTTAAGGCCTGCCAGTTTGAACATTTGAAGCGATTTTAGACCATCAGATGTGTATTATGTTGAACTAATTGCCTGATATATTGTGACACACGAACACTCATACGGCACAGAGAGGAGCGGAGAAACTCAGCGCTGTCCTGTGATTTATCACTTAAGTAGCTTAGAAACTCAACCGTTATAGCATAGATGTCTACCTTTGAAGTAACTACAAACCACAGCTTCATAATTAATAGAGACGGTATGACTAATTCACACACACTCTCATTAATGCATTCAAATAAATGAAATGTAGGCCTACTGTGCTAATTTATCTGTATCTGTATGGGTCACATAGACTAACTGCTGAAAGTGAGAAATGCACTTTTTCATTAGAAAAGATATCCCACCTTTAATAGTTGAACATTTACAGTACAAACCTTATCAGTTAACTATGAGGGCAAAAAAGGAAAGCCAAAAAAAAAAAAAAAATTCAAAACTATTTGTTCATTAATCGTACTTGAGGTAAAATGTTCAATTAATGGTTACAAACGTTACAGCTAATATAGTGCATCTTGAACTTTTTATATGAAAAAGTTATTTTATATGAATCTGTTTCTCTTTCTCTCTCTGCACAGGGTTTTGTTGGGACAGGAAAAGTCAAAACTACATAAGGATGGGAATCATTAAAGTGCTGAAAACTCAGTTGCTGTGCCATCTCATTATATGTTATGTGTTCCTGGTCAGTGGGTTTATTATCAACCTGCTGCAGCTTTGTACTCTACCACTGTGGCCCATTAACAAGCAGCTTGCACGCAAGATCAACTGCAGATTGGGTTATTCCATTTCTAGTCGTAAGTCCTGCAAACCTGTCACCTGTGGGTTTACCTCCAAAGAAAGATATTGTTCCGACCAGACATGATGCAACAAGTTTACAGTATTTATTTTGTCCTCCCTGAAAGACATACTGTACTGCATAAAGTGACCAAAATCACATAAAATAGTACCAAAAAATAATAATTATAATATCAATAAAATGTCACAGTCATGGAGAACATGATTACCATATCTTTCCTGGTTAAGATGGTATTGTATTATGAAGCAGATAAATACACACCACCTGAAACCATTATTTCCTGTTTGAAAACCTCATTGTTGCACTGAGGGTAACAAAACATGAAGTGCATATTTTTTAAATTGCATATTGCCTTAATGTCTATTTACATGCATATGAGATTATGTATGTAAGATGATTAACTTGTTGGACTACTACAGATTCATAAACTGTAAATTCATTGTGCTTTTATAAATATATGCATTGTAATTCAGCTGTATATTTTTTCTGTTTGTTCAGAATTGGTGGCATTGTTGGAGTGGTGGTCTGGGACAAAATGCACACTTTACACAGACCCGGAAAGCTATCCTCTCTATGGCAAAGAAAACGCCATTGTTGTCCTCAATCATAACTTTGAGATCGATTTTATGACTGGCTGGACCTTCTGTGAGAGATTTGGTGTTTTAGGGGTAAGACAAACAAAATTGTTTTGTTAAAAAAAAAAATCTTTTCCACACCTTAAAAGTGTGACTAAATTAGAAGTTTGAGCATTACTCATAACATCATGAAGATATTGAGCCTTAAAAATAATATGTATATGTTGTACTGCCACACAATTGTTTTTATCATATTCTGATTTCAGAGCTCAAAGGTGTTGGCAAAAAAGGAACTTTCCTTTGTTCCTGTGATTGGCTGGATGTGGTACTTCCTGGAGATTGTCTTCTGCAAAAGGAAATGGGAAGAGGATCGCAAGAAAGTAGTGCAGAGCCTGCGCAACCTTCAGGATTACCCAGAAAACTTTTGGGTGTGTTTGTAAAAATCTTATTGCACAGTGTACTCTGTTCACCCAAAAATGATTCACTCGCCCTTATCATTCAGCCCTCATATGCTGTTTTTTTTTTTTTTTTTTTTGGAACACAAAAGGAGAATTTCTGAACAATATGCAGGCAACTCTTCCCATCTGATGACAGTTTGTTAATGCTCCAAAAATCACCATTAAAGTGGACCATGAGGCATTTAAGTCATTATGCACTAAAAGAAAAGTCCATAATGAACTATTACCCAACTCTACACTAAATGCACTAATGCTGGCTGAGCCAGGAGTCCTTTCTGTGTGGCGTTTGCATGTTCTCCAGTGTCAGTGTGGGTTTCCTTTCCTCGGGGTGCTCCAGTTTTCCCCACAGTCCAAAGACATGCAGGTTAGGTAGATTGGATATGCCAAATTGTAGGATTGTGTGTGAGTGTGAATGTGTCCCAGCACTGAGAGTGTCAGGAAGGGCATCTGACGTAAAACCTGTGCCAAATCAAAGGTGTGTGTGAAGCAGACCTTGCAAATGAGCGGGAAAAATCCTAGGAAGATGATGGCACTAAATACAGTAATGGTGTGTTCGATTAAAATGAACTCTAGTGCGATTGCTCTGTTAGTGTACAAACACACACTAAGCTTTTCTGTCCCTTGTTATATCTCCTATGTGGCTGATGTTCTTGTTTATGATTCGTCTATAGTTCCTGTTGCACTGTGAGGGCACACGATTCACAGAAAAGAAGCACAAGATTAGTATGGAGGTGGCAGAGAAGAAAGGTCTCCCCAAACTCAAGTACCACCTTCTACCTCGGACCAAGGGCTTTTGTGTCACGGCCCAGAACCTCAGGGGAACGGGTGAGAGCTTCTTGGCCTATAAGTAATGACAAACCCATAGCAGCAGTGCTTTTATTGATCTTGTTGATGTTTTTTAAATGACTACAAGTGCATTAAATTACAGAAGTCTTTTTGACAAATGTAGCCTCTAAGGACTTGGCTCTGACTTGGTTTGTGTCTCCTCTGTAGTTACTGCTGTGTACGATTCTACACTTAATTTCAGAAACAACGAAATGCCAACTTTACTAGGGGTGCTCAACGGGAAAAAATACCATGCTGATTTATATGTGAGGTAAGAATGAATCATTCAAACAACTACACAGTGCCCTTCGGCAATATTTAACAGCATGTTGTTCGTTAAATGCTCTGTAATTACGTCTCCTGCTATAACAAAGGTCAACATGCAATCTCCCTAATCATTTATAAACGTATTTCACTTATGACCTTCTAAATGAATGTTGTGAATTTAAGACCTCAGGTCCTTTGCGAGATATACCGTCATGGCTTTCCTTGTGTCTGTTAGGCGAATTCCTCTGGACTCAGTCCCAGAGGACGAGTCAGAATGCGCAGCCTGGCTTCACAAACTCTATCAGGAAAAAGTAAGTGCACTACCTGCCTTAATTGCTTGTCAGTGTTATTTATATAGTTTTATTCAGTATTTTTGTTATTTTAGTAATTGTTATACAGCATGCTTTTGTCAATTTAATATCTTATAATTTCCATTTCTCTTTAGCTTTATTTTTATTTAAGTTTTAGCAATTATAATACTATAATTAAAACTCTTGGCAACTTACTGAAATTATAGTTTAGTTGGCACTGGTATTAGCATTTGTTATTATTAGCATATTAATAGGACACAACCAACTTATCTGGTGTCCGCGTGTGATTATTGTGGGATATGGGGGAAGGATGCATTAATTGAGTGGGTATGTGTGTGTTATGTATGCAACTGGAGCATTAACCTGACCATAGCACCCAAGGGTAGGGCAAACAGGAAAACCGGGTAGATAGTGTGTGCGTGAGCCCTCTGTCACATAGAAGCGAGTGCTAGTAAAGCAGTTGCCCATGAACAGTAACACATCCATTGTTCAGTTAGGGTAATCAGGGTTGAACATGTTTTTAATTAAGTGATTTGTGTGTGTGTCCTGGTAAACCCTACATTATGGGGACAAAATGTCCACACAAAGATGGCAATATCCAAAATCCTTGTGGGGAAATTGTTTGGTCCCCATGAGGGAAACATCTTATAAATCATACTAAGTGATGTTTTTTTGAAAATGTAAAAATGCAGAATGTTTCCTGTGATGTAGGTTTAGGGGTAGGGTTAGTGTAAGGGGATAGAAAATACGGTTTGTACAGTATAAAAACCATTATGCCTATGGAATGTCCCCATAAAACATGAAAACAAATCATGTGCGTGTGTGTGTGTGTTCTCACACAGGATGAATTCCAAGAGCATTACAGACGGACAGGCCGGTTCCCGGGTCCCATTACGAGCCCCCCGCGCCGACCTTGGGCCCTGCTGAACTGGCTGTTCTGGATCTGTTTGCTGGTCTACCCTCTTTGCAGGCTCCTGCTGCAACTGCTGCTGTCAGGGTCCGCCTTCACCGTCATCTGTACATTCATCTTCTGTTTTGCAGGTACTTGGGATAAGGGCATGGGCTAGTTATTTCCTACTGATTATAAAGCTGGTGTAATAAATAGCAAAATAAAGAAATGGACCTTTAAGATTGCAGCAGATATTTTTTGTGGTCCACCAACCAATTATATACTGCTGCTATTTTCCTCCAATCTGTTTTTTTCTTTCAAAAAAATAAAAATATAAAGGAGGCTGATTAGGTGCTATGGCAGTAAGTATACCAACCACTTCTATCTAGATTTATTGCATGCTGGTCACTTCATAAGTGCATGGATACATTATATTTGTATGCATTCAAAGTGCCCTTAAAGCCACAATATGTAATTTTTCACTGCTAGAGGTTGCTTATTCAAAAAGGAGTAGCTTGATGATGCCTTGATTTAGCGGAGCTTGTTTTATGCCACAGACGACCGCTTCCGCTTCTGGTGATGCGTATGTGGGGTAACGCCATTGTTTTATCATATTACAGAGCAAAATTATAAACGCAACACTTTTAAAACGCAAGACAAATCTGTCTAAATCTGTGTTAGTGAGCACTTCTCCTTTGCTGAGATAATCCATCCACCTCACAGGCGTGGCATATCAAGATGCTGATTAGACAGCATGATTATTGCACAGGTGTGCCTTAAGTTGTGCCTAAGGCCACTCTAAAATGTGCAGTTTTATCATGCAGCACAATGCCACAGATGTCCAAGTTTTGAGGGAGCGTGCAATTGGCATGCTGACTGCAGGAATGTCCACCAGAGCTGTTGCCCGTGAATTGAATGTTCATTTCTCCAAAGGCATTTCAGAGAATTTGGCACTACATCCAACCAGCCTCACGACCGCAGACCACGTGTAACCACACCAACCTCCACATCCAGCATCTTCACCTCCAAGTTCGTTTGAAACAAGCCACCCGGACAGCTGCTACAACAATCGGTTTGCATAACCAAAGAATTTCTGCACAAACTGTCAGAAACCGTCTCAGGGAAGCTCATCTACAAGCTCATCGTCCTCACCGTGGTCTTGTCCTGACTGCAGTTCGTCATCGTTACCGAATTGAGTGGGCAAATGCTCACATTCGATTGGTGTCTGGCACTTTGGAGAGGTGTTCTCTTCACGGATGAATCCCGGTTTTCACTGTACATGGCAGATGTGCCACACCTGTGAGGTGGATGTTTTTATCTTGGCAAAGGAGAAGTGCTCACTAACACAGATTTGTGAACAATATTTGAGAGAAATAGGCCTTAAATCTTTGAGTACAGCTCATAAAAAAATGGGGGCAAAAACAAAAGTGTTGTGTTTTATAATTTTGTTCAGTGTAGATACAATATTTGAGTGTGTTGACAGTTGTTATAATGGTACTGTGCGCGTTCACTCGTCAGCTACTATGAGACACTTGTTGCACACTCTATTATCGATAGATCAATATTAGGCATGGTAAAACATGGTACTTGCGGTAAATCAAGAACCAGATTTAAACAATAAGACTGTGTTGAGCTATATAACAATGATTAGTTTTCTGTCAATGAATGCATCCAAACAGTTGCTCACCTGTCTAATAAAACTATATTATAATATATTTTATAATAAAATTATATTAAAGCGTCTTTGGTGTTTCCATGGTTTCTACAAAATAAAACCAGAAATCGAGGGTAACGCGGGTATGATGTTATTGATAGGCATGTCCTGGTTAAAATTGCTTATTTCTCTGGATTTAAACATTCTTGGAAACATTTGGGATAATGCAAGTACACAAGTCAACAACACTTTTTTTTATAACATTTTTCTAGTGGTTTTGGGATATTTTAATTTAAAAAAATCTACATATTGTGTCTTTAAATATCACAGCATGCGTGTGAGAACCGTTTCAAAGATTTCAGCTGTAAAAGTTTCATCTAAACACTGAATGCACACAAAAACAAATGACATGATTCAGTTATACTAAATGATGTATGGTTGATTATTGTTTAAATGAAGCTTTCATTTCTCCTTTGCTTAGTACAGGGTTCCCACATGTTGAACAAAGAATTGGACTCATTCATGAGAAAAAAAAAAGTTTTAAAATAATTTTATAGTAGATGATAGCCAAGCATAACTTGATCCATAGTATTCTATCATAAAAATAAAAAATCTTCAAAATCACAAGCTTAAAATTCCCTGATATTTCCAGGTTTTCCATGTCCGTGGGAACCCTGTTAGTATTATGACAATGGTCTGATGCAGTGGTTCTCCACCTTTTTGACTCGATCATACCCATACCCAATTTTTTACATAAATTTTAATGTAATTAAACATTTTAACATAATTGTTTTAATATTATATATGTGGCTACCTTACAAGTTTAGACGCTCCATGGTTGAGAACCACTGATCTAATGATATGACCCTGAGTGCTTGTAGCCCTAGTTTAGTTATGGAGCATGCTAATGAGACTGGCTGTTGCACTGACAAATCTTTGCTTTTATTTTCAGTGTCAGTTGGTATCCGCTGGATGATCGGACAGACCGAGATTGAGAAGGGTTCGAACTACGGGAATAAAGAGTTGCAGTTAAACAATAACTGAGAGACTTTAACTCACCGGGGAAACAAGATCACATGCTACTATGATGAGGGCATTTTCACAACAGGAACTGGCATGAGCCAAGTGAAATTTGAGGAACTCGTCACATGAAGCTTTTGGAAAGTGTCGTTTGAATCATTTAAAAAAAAAAAAAAAAAAAAAAAAGAGACAAGTTGTTTTTGTTTTTTAAAGAGACAAGTAGGCCATTTTTAAAAAACATCTGTTTATTAATATTCTTTTTTTTTTTTTTAAATATTGCAAACACTGTTGGAGGAGCAGAGAACCAGCAGTTGATGCCTATGTAAGAGCATGTCCACCCTTCCGAGTGCAGCAGCAGAAAGGTGGAGTCAGACTGGCCTCTTCCCTCTCATTGGTTGATTATGCTCTTGTACACCCCAGATCGTAAAGGCACGGCGCTGGCCAGCACAAGGCTGAGCCGACGCAACAACTACTTTTAGGCTTAAATATGACTTGTTAACAGTGGGCTCTGCAGCAAGGCAAACAAAAATACCATTTTAACAAAACAAAAAATTTAAAACCTTCTCTACTGTGACTTTCAGTCCCAGGTTTGTATGCTTTCTTCAGCGAACACTCATTGAAATTGTACATACAGTCAGTCAATGCCAAAATCTCCCTCCATCTCCCATGCTTTGTGCGGAGAACGTCCCTTGAATTAATGTACTTGGTCTCCTAACATGTATTCCCTGTGACTCATTCACCAAAAAATGGCTATTAAACTTCAGCTTTACAATATGCTTTGTACAAAGAAAAACCCTAACCCTATTCTTACAGTATGTACATAACACACTCGTCCAAACGACATTTCCATCCCATTTGCTAATGTTACTGTACATGTAAGACTTGCCCTACTTTAATGTCGCAAGGGGTTCGTATTGAGCAGAGCGCGTCTGTCCTTCCTCATGCCGTGTGAAGTAGTGCTAGCATTTTTGTAAACGTTAAGAGAATGCGAGTCTTCCCTATCACTCTTCATCCGTGCAGACCTGCAATTGAAAAGATGTGAGATTGACATGTTAGTCCCATTTCCATCGACCTCACTCAAGCAGCCAATCAGGTGACAGCATGTGATGGTTTGACATTGTTGATGCACCAAAATAATTTTTACACCCAAACCAAAATTAAAGTATTACCGTATATACCAATATAAGACTAAGTTTGTCCGAAAAATGGGGGGTCGTCTTATATTCGCGATATAGACAAAATCACGGGGGGAGATCATTTTGAGAAAAGAGCTTCAAAAGTTGGGTCAAATAAACCAACACGTTCAAAACACTTATGCCACCAACTTTAAACTTATGGTCGTGAATGAGGCAGAATCATCTAATAACTGCAAAGCTGCCAAAAAATTTACAGTCACAGAATGCAATGTTTGGGGAGGGGGTCGTCTTATATTCGGGTATATCCGGTAATTTGGCCAAAAGTAAAGTTTATTTAATAATCAATTATCTGAGTTGCATATAAACATTCAAATTGTGCAGTTTTTATATAATTTTTTTTAATGATATAATTTTCTTCTCCAATTCGTTGTTAACACGTGAAAATTTAAAGGGCTGTAAAAACTTGGTTACTTGGCAGATTTATAGCTAAAAATATTACACAGCGTCAAAACAACATTTATTGTTTGAATGTTGTTCTAAAATCGGCAGAACTTTTCATATCAGAAGTGAAGCACAAAGCTTATTGCAATTATTGGATGGTAGGCGCTTTGAGAAGTTTTATTCATACATCAACTGAAAGCAGTATATACACTATACACATCAAAATAAAGATACATTAAATATGAGATCAATATGGTCAACCTAGCTCTAGCGTCCACACAGCTTTCGGTCAATGATTTCGACTGAAATTTCGGTGCATCATTAAAGTAAATCATTGGTTTATTGCTCAAAATGAGTAGTAATGTCACAAACTCTCTCCGGTGCTCGCTATATCCTGCCTCTCCCGCTATTAATGCATTATAGCCTACATACAAGCATCTAAAATGCTTTGAATATTCATACTACTAAAACTAAATGTGATTTTAAATGTTTGTGCTTTTCACTTTGAGGACTGAAGGAGTGAAGCGTATGCGCTTCAGATGATCAATGCAATCGATCACAGTTCTAAAATCGCAAGAGCGCTTCAAAATGACTGTTCCCAAACTGTAAATGTTTAGCTCATCCAAAAATTTTAATTCTGCATTTACTCTGTCATGTTGTTTTCGTGCATCTCGTTTACTACAGTATTCGTGTCGTTGTAAATCTCTTCATCATATAAAAGCCATGTCTCTTCAGAAGACTTAGATTTGGATCAGACCACTCGATTAGTTATTTGTATGATGTTTTTTGGATCTTTTAAGTTTTAGAGGAATGGACTTTAAAATGAAGCGACTGAAATCTCTCAGGTTTCATAAAAAATATCTTCATTTGTGTTTGGAAGTTAAACAAAATGACATGAGGGTGAGTACATGACAGAATTGACATTTTTGGGTGAATTATACCTTATAAAATACAGTAAGTTGAGCCATAAAACTATTGCGAATTATTATAGTTTATATCAACGATACATATCATTGCATTTTTATATTGCGATATCTCAATTAATGTATCGTTACAGCCCTAACATGGTGGTGGATGTACTAGGAGTGCTGTTTTGATATTTGGCATTCTGTACTAAATTGGCACAGAAAGCAGTTTCTCATCTCCATCAAATGTGAACATTTTTGGGGCACTAGACTCGCCTGTACTTTCTTGTTTTTCTAACCCATTCTAGCAGTCAGCATCAAGTGCCAAATAGCGTCAATGTAGCTCATTTAAAGTCCCAAATTTAAATTTATTTTGTCTGAAAATTTATGAATTTAAGAATGAAGAAAAACGTGTTTTTTACTATGAGAACTCAAACAGAACCTCCTGAAGTTTGTTTTAGAGTTCCAGATGAAATTTTGTCTACATGTAACAATCCCTAAGCAAGTTATAGCCATTTATTACAACCTTATTTTGTATAGGCGCTTTCAGTGAAAAAACTGGTGTTTTATATTTACTGACAATGTAGATGTCTCCAAAAAAGTTCATGAAGTAAATTGAAACATTGTTATATAGTAACAGAACACTAGGGATGCAGCGATCGACCGGTTTCCCGATTAACCGTGCTTAAAAACGTCACGGTTAATTCTTTTGCCCAGAACGGGACTGTTGCAACTTGCACTAAACGAAGACAGTAACACCAGCGCCGTGCTTATCAGAGTCACGGAGGCTACTACGGTACACACTGGATTAACTGTGGCATAGGGACCAAACAGCAACGCTTTATTTCTACCAAAGAAACATCTGAAGTCGGCAGTCTATAGCTGAGCCCCGGCCATTATTTCAGAACGTATTATTTCCCTGCCGACGCGTCATGCAGTCACAATACAGAGAAGCATCGCGTTTTAGTTTTTTTCCTTCTTTATTCAAACTATTTACTAACTTAACTACATCATGAATTATGATATATTCCGATTGTCAAATATGTGGATGTGAATGTGTTTTGTAGTTTAAACACCTTTATAATGATCATGTTAGTTGATATAACGTGTGACGAGTTTGCAATTCAGAGGATCTGTTTACATCACGTAATTTCATACATTTTTCTCAGAATTCAGTGTCAGTGAACATGGGAGAAGAACAAACTTTGTTTCATGCACAATGTGTATCTGCTATGAATAAAACATTTATTTAAATTATAATTGAAAGCATTATTCCTGCAGCTTCCATAGATATCAGTGTATGGAATTTAAATTGAACAAACTATACATGTCTTTTTATATGGGCTAGTAATTCATTTAAATGTCTATTTAAATCTCAAACATTATGTGGTTGAATAGTGATACGTGAAAAACACGGAGCGTGTCGTCTCTGGCTCAGCGCCAGCCAAAGCACGGAAGCACGTTTGAATTTAGCAGTGACACAAACAAACCAAAATAATAGACATGACTTTCTCAGGTCATATGTAAAATTAAAATATTCTTAAAATGAATACGTATGGATGACAGTCAGATTATTCCCCTCATATTGACATAGATGTTTACAGAGCAAAGGTCACCTTTCTTTAATTCCAAAGGGAGGGATGGACCTTTGTCTTTATTATTTTGTGCTGTATTATTTGGTTACTGTGTTATTTCTGGTTCAAAAGGCAGCAAAAAAAAAATGACACTTTAAAATCTAAAGAGTGTTCATGTGATTTTACACATTGTTGTGAAATTAATGAATGCATAATAATCGTGAAACCATGATTATTTCTCAAACTATAATTGTACCAACGAAATCTATAATCGTTGCATCCCTACAGAACACTGAAGCAAACAGTGCAAATGATTTTCACAAACTACATAAGTATTTACATAAACAAAACTGAACTCTTGGCTGCGCCTGTTATCTCTGTCGAAATCGATTCCACCGGGACATTGTGTACCGACTCATTTGAAAACATACATTTCAATGCCTCATCCGATGTGTACCTGTTTTATACTTGTTTTTGGTTTGTGTTATGCCAAAGTTATGCTTTGTTAGAGAGTGCTCTCATGCAAATCTGTTATTTCGTGTTTGTTTTCATGCACGCAAATACGCACACACGCAACAATTTTCAATTTGTATTTATACAAATTTTCTAAGAAACATGCTAATTGATGGTTCAAAAGACCAAATCCTATGTTTACTGGTTGAGTGAATGATAGTTTCAACCAATCTGTACATGGGGGTGGGACTAAACATCAACAATTGTTCCTGTTTGGCTCAGAGGAACAAACCAATGCTGGATCAATGCTGATCAAAACTACAGAGCCGACTTGAGACAAACGTGATACAACTGAAAAGCCAGGAATTTCCTCTTTATGAGACTTTACAGCATACAGATTGAATTAATGGTTCAAAAGTTATTAACCATTTAAGAACAATAGTTATTTTTAGCCACGGAGTGCTGTCTCTGTCTTTAAGGGTTAAGGATGAAACCTATATGGGTGAGAGCGGGTTCATACCTTGACAAAGGGGTGGTCCAATAGGGCACTGGCGGTCCATCGCCGCTTCGGTTCACTTTCCAGGCAATGGGCTAGGAAGTCCTTCCCCTCTGTGCTCAGCTTTTCAGGAATGGGCGGTTTGTGGCCCATTCCCACTTTATACATGATCTGGAAGTTATGCTCATATTCGTGCCAGGGTCTCTGAATTAAACAAACAGGAAGGAACATGAGTTACTTAGTCACATGATGTTTGTATTTTTTTTTTTACAGTTCACACACTAAAAACAGTTGCTGAATGATGGAAATTTAGATGGAAAAAACTTCAATACTGATGAATATCCGCTTTGTCGCAATACGTGAACATTTGATTTAATTATGTTTCAGGAAGACCTTTCCAGCAGTACGAGTTTGGTTGTTAAGGCATGTGTAGGCAAGCCCAGAAATTTCCTTTCAGGATTCGTTGCTCACTGTGTGCGGAGCGGGTATGTTTTCACCTTATCCTCAAACCAGTTTAAATGCTGGTACATGGATGAGTAACGAATAAGACCAAACAAATACGGGCATGCATGAAACATGAACATCTAGCAGGCTTTACCTTTCCAGTAACCATTTCTATGAGAACACAACCAAGGCTCCAGATATCAGCAGCACGGCCATGACCTTCACCCTTTGCTCTTGTGATGACCTCAGGAGCCATGTATGCTAGAAATGACAAAGAAAAACAAGTTTTTTGCGATAATCATCACAGTGCTACAGATGCTAGACAGTGTTATTTAAGTACTATTTATATAATGTTATATTATTTATTCATATTTTGAATTATTCATATTTTTTCATTTTATTTCTTTATTTTTCTTTTTCTAATTTAGCTTTATTTTCAGTTGTAGTTGAGTTAGTTGCCAAGGCAGCATATTTCTAGTTTTCTTTTACCTTTTTATAACAATTTTCATCTAATTGTTTTAGCTTAATTTTATTTAACAAAAAACATTTTAAATTTAGTTTTAATGAACACTGATGCTAGATTGACAGTTTGCCTTTAAGCTATACAGTATTTAACACTTGAATGTCCTTTTATATTCAAAATTTCCTATTAGGCTATATTTCAAACTATTTCTACAATTTGTTAAACTTTTTAATTTTATTGATAACTACTGGTAATAAGGAAACTGTTGTTTTGTTGTTAATTAAATCTTATAAATACTATTAAAAATGGGATTTATTATATTTCTGCTTTATTTTGATTAATAAAGTAATAAATAGTTCAAGTTGAAGTACAAAAAGTACTAAAACTGACAAAAGCAAAACAATTAAAAAAAAAAAGTACAGAATTAAACAAATTAAAATGCATGAAATAAAATTCAAATAAAATATAAAAAAAAAAAAATACAAATAAAAGCCTATTCATAAATAAATAAATATTATAAACTCATAAATAATACTAAAATAACACTGTAAAGAAACTTTTGGAGACAGTGTAAAACTGTCCAGGAAGCATTTTGGTTTACTAAGTGACCCTTTATCATGAGATATGATTTATTAGCATGTACTGGTGATAAGAAACCATTGGAAACAACTCAGACTTTTTTTTTAAATAATACAGCAAAATCAGTGGATAACAGTCTAGACTGCCAGCATGCTTCACAGAGTTTTACATCAAAAGGTCTTGAGATCTACAGTCAAGATAGTGTTTTAGTTTGCCAGGTGTGGCTTCAGGACACATCACTATACCATTCAAAAAGTTTGCCATGCTCTCTGGTGTTTAAACCTGGAACTACAACTTTGAGCCTCTCACCTGCTGTTCCCAGTGTGCTGTTCACCTCTCCAGGCATTGTCTGAGCATTGTTCTTTAGCTTCACTGAGCAGCCGAAGTCCCCTAGCTTTATTAAACCAGACGATGTGAGGAAGATATTGGCTCCTGACGAGTAAAAGAATGACAACATTTAGTGATGCAATGAAATTAAAACCAAGACATCCCACTGAATAAATACATCTGATTCTCAGAATGGTATGAGTCATCTCTCATGAAGAAAATAGTAACGGAGGAAAGGAAATCATGGCGCAAGTAAAGCAATAAATGAAGACCTTTAATGTCACGGTGGACAATGCCGTGTTCATGAAGCACGTTGATTGCCGTCGTGATCTGCTTGCTGTAGAGACGGATGACGTGCTCCTGCAGACCCAGCCTAGACACTTCCTCCAGTGTCCCCTCGTCACAGTACTCCATAAAGATATACATCTCCTCCTGCAGGAGCAAACAAGAGGAACTATGATGAATAAACAAAACTATTAAGCAGACATTGACAAAACACAAACACACAAAACTTTTTACCCTGTGCAATTCAACACCAAAGTAGCGGACAAGGTTGGGATGTTTGATTCCTTCAAAGATCTTCAGCTCATCGGCCGTTTCCTTTATGGTTTTGTGGTCATTGGGCTGAAAGCGAATCTGGAAGCAAATTTAGTTACAGCTTACAAAGTGGTTATACCACAGTGTGTCTACACACACACACACACACACACACACACACACACACACACACACACACAGAGATAAGCCAAAACATTATGACCAGTCACAAGTGAAGCAAATATCATTGATCAACTCCTAACAAGCAAACAATCAGTTCTCGTAACCAAAATGTTGGATGCAGAAGAAATGGACAGGAATAAAGATCTGAGCGACTTTCACAAAGGAAAAATTGTTGTGGAAAAGTGACTGGGTCAAATTATCTCTGAAATGACAAGGCTTGTGGGTAAGCAGTGGTAAGAATTTTCCAACAGTGACCAACAACCTACAAACCATTGATGCATGAGAGCAGGTCCGTCCCAAAAGAAGGTCTACTGTGGCACAAGACACACAAAATTTTAATGATGGTTATGAGAGGAATGTGTCAGTGCCTATGATGTCCTCTCTCCACCATTGAAAGTGCCTACAATGGGCACACAAGTGTTAGAAATGGATGTTGGCGCAGCAGAAAAATGTTGTCTGGTCCAATAAGTCCTGTTTTCTTTTACATTATGTATGTATACATATGCGCCATTTACCTGGGAAAGTGATGGCACCAGGATGCACTGTGGAACAACAACAAGTTGGTGGAGGGAATGTGATGCTCTCTGCCATGTTCTGCTGGGAAACCCTGGATCCAGCCATTCATGTGGAAGCAATTTGACACGCCACCTAACTAAGGCACACCCCTTCATGACAATGGTGTCCCCTGGTGGAAGTGGCCTCTTTCAGCAGGATAGCGCACCCTGCCACACTGCACACAATGTTCAGGAATGGTTTGAGGAACATGATGATGGGTTCAAGGTGTTGCCCTGGCCTCCAAACTCCCCAGATCTCAATCCAACTGAGCATCTGTGGGATCTGCTGGACCAATAAAATTCATGGTGGCTTCACCTCGCAACCTACGGGCGTTGAAGGATCTGCTGCTAACGGCTTGGTGTCAGATACCACAGCACATCTTCAGGGCTCTTTTAGAGTCCATGCTTCAGCTGGTCAGTGCTGCTTTGGCAGCACGCGGAGGACCAACAGCATATTAGGCAGGTGATCATAATGTTCTGGCTCATCGTTGTATTATATATATATATATATATATATATATATATATATATATATATATATATATATATATATATATATATATATATATATATATATATATATATATATATATATATATATATATATATATATATAGAGGAGTAGGTGGTATGACCAAAATCTTATGAAAAACCCATGAAATGTCACAATTCAGGAACATACCTCCTTCATTGCCATCAGTTCACCAGTGTCCACATTGATGCATGTGTAAACCTTCCCATACTGCCCTTCGCCTATAAGCAAATAGAAAAAGTGTTAAGAAACCGGAACAGGCCTCTGCTTTGTATTGTATGCATTGATGACCACTCACCTATCTTGTTGCCTCTCTGCCATTTGAAGGTGACCTTGCGCAGGCCCACATGCATGACGTTATCGTAGGACTTGGGGGTGTTGCACACCTGTCCTATGATGTTTCGCTGTCTCATGAGCGCATAGTGCTTTTCATCGAAGGTGCTTATGGAGCGCCAGACGGCCTCCATAGGGCTCTGACGTGCTGCTGTGTCTGTAGGAAAATCAGAGCAGTGGTTGATGTAATGAATATGTACATTATATTTGCAATAAAATAAAAAAAAAGTAAATAAAAATGCTGTTACAGCGAGAATCAGTAAATAAATGGCTCAATTCTCAATGTGGTATATTTCATGTATTCAAATATTTTGGTTAAAATATAACCGTTTAAAAGTTTGAGTGAGGCCAGTAAAATCTTAATATTTTTGAAAGAAGGCTCTTATTCTCAAAAGGCTGCGTTTAACAGTAATTTTGTGAAATATTATTACGATTTAAATACATTTAAATGTATGAACATATTTTAAAATGTCATTTATTCCTGTGATGGCACAGCTGAATTTTCAGCAGTCATTACAGTCACATGATCCTTCAGAAATCATTCTAATATGCAGATTTGGTGCTCAAGTAACATTTCTTATTATTATCAATGTTGAAAACAGTTGTGTTGCTTAACATTTTTGTGGAAGCCACAATAAATCTTTTTTCAGGATTCTTTGATGAACAGAAATTCAAATGAAAATGTATAATGTTACAAAAAAAAAATGTATTCAAAATAAATTTTACTGTCAAAATTTGATCAAATCGATGCATCCTTGCTGAATAAAAATAATTTATATTAAAAAAAATAAATAAAAAAAAATAAATAAAAAAAAATGTATTGACCCTAAACTTTTGAATGGCAATGTATGTAGGTCAGTGTATGTATTTCTTGTTGTATTGGTACCTTTAAATTACAATAATTAAATATTTAAATATCATTCTTGCTTGGTGAAAAATAGAGCCCTGCACGGGATTCAAATCTAGGACCTAGCCCGGCCCGAGTCCGGCAGCTTATCAAAATTCTCGGCCGAGTCCGACTGGAGCCCGTGTTTTAAAAAAAAATATAAAAATTAATGTATCCTCCCTATTGCACATTGTTGTAGCCATTAAAATAGTTCAGTTTTGTTTTTAATGTCAAAGTAGTCATACTTTGTTTCATTTTTTTATTAAGTTAATTTCGAAAAATGTTTGGAGCATTTTTTTGTTTTTAAAAAAATTTTAACTTTCATTTAACAGTGACAACCAAGCGTCCAGCGGCCGACAATGAGTTAACCCAACGCTTTAGCCTCTCAAATCAACACTTGACTTGTCTTGCTTATAATAAAATCCATAGATATAAAACACTTCAAGCATCACAATTTTAATTTAAATGTTTAACCTAGGATCACCATCACAGTAAAAAGGCATTTTTGACAAGCTGAGGTAGGCTGATGGTGCTCGCAAACGAAACGTGCTACACAATCTAAACAAATAATTAAAATAAAAGAACATGCAGGTTGTCTAACCTTACACCTCTCCACAAAATTAAATTAATATAAATCCGATCTTCAATTACCACGCTATATATGCACATTTAACGGAGTTCACGTCAATGAAATCAACAGATATGAGCATTTTATTCATCAGCTCAAGATCAAAGACCACAAGAGGAGAAAAAGCGAGCTAAACACTGGTAAGATCATTTAGTCTCATTCATTTTATTGAAGATGATTGTGTTTTTGAGCATCTAAGACTTATTTTTAGTTTCACTTGTGACCGTTTGCGTGTTGGCTTGCTTTACTCATTTGCGGCGACCCGGTAGCGCAGTCATATCTGACTACAACATGTCATATATAGCCTATAACGCGCTCTCAAATGTTTATTTTTTAACAATTTGCCAGGAGTAAAATTTACATATGTGGTTTAAACAACCAGATGCATTTAGACCAGTTTCGTCTGAAATGCTTTCAGACCACCTTCTGAATTGGTTTGAGTGATCGTATTTAAATCGGTCTCGAAAGAATTTCAGAAGGCATTTAGGCCTACTCCTGATCATTTCACAATCGGATAGATATCTGGTCAGAGAAAATGAATGAAGGGACCAGTTGTAAAAAGGCCATAACTCTTGCAGCTGCGCCGAAGGAACGCTCGCTGCTGCTGGCGCGGGCTAAACACAGCGAGCCGGTCTTGACAGTCACGGTATCATTGTCTCATCGCAGCACATATCATAGTTTCTTTTAATTAATAAAATAAATATAAAACGAAGGAGAAGCCTAAAAAAGGCCCGAAGCCTGGCCCGCGTTTGAGGTATGATGTGAAAATTGGCCCGAAGCCCGGCCCTAGGGGCGTAAAAAAGTCAGGGCCCGTCGGGAATGCAGGGCTCTAGTGAAAAACAGTGTTGAAAGCATTTTACAACAGTGTTTTTGTTCTTAAATTAAATATTATAAAATCAACAATACACTATAGAATACATGAATATAGAAACGTATAGAATATTGTCAGATGATGTAAAAATAATATACATATATATTTAATCTATTTCACCCAGGCCTACTTTAGTCTATCATCTTGCATTACATAGATTAATCCTCAGCATTTCTTTTTGACGTATTCCACCTTTTGACTGGCTGATGAAGTTGCGGAGCTCCCAGCTGCGGCGGGCCGTATTAGTGGGGTCTCCTTTAGGATACGAGGGCTCTGGAGATACAAGAGAAAACTTAGAAAAATTAGCTTATTAACCATGACACTTTTTTTTACACAAAGTCAAGAAATGCATCAACACCTTCTCTGTCCTCTGTCGGGCTGGAGTGGCGACTGAGGGATTTAAAATGCAGCTCTGCCGCCACAGATGACAGTCGGTCATTCTCGTTTACACTGGACCCCCTATGTGGCAGAAAAGAGTCAAATGTTACACAGTCACCTCCTTCACTCAGAAAGGAAACCAGCTGAGATGCATTGCATGCAACCAAATAAGTAAAATCAAACATGTTAGATATGATGAGCATGCTTAAGCGCGAATGGGAAAGCCAGCTCTATTAAAGCGCAGCAGTGTTAGTCACAATAAGCAGCGTTAACCTCTTTCAAACCATATACAACAACCTCAAGCATCAAGCTGCACGTCCTGATTAGACTCGTTCCTGGGTCAACATATTTTCTTGATCCTGGAACAACATTCCCATCCGAAATTTTAACCCCAACCATATCCCTACTCCTAAACCTAACCCTACCCTATCAGAGGGAAATGATAGTTGAACAACACTGATGTAGAAGCACCTAACCCTAGTTGCAAGCCTAAACTTGACATAAACTGTAAACTCAAATCTGATTGGTTGATTGGAATATTGTTCCAGGATCAGAAAAGACATTGATTCAGGAACACAATAAGTTGTTCACACTTGGTGAAATCAGGTTCTGCCGTCAAGCTATCAAGGCCCATTCATGCCAAGGATGATAACTATAATGATGAAGTTATAGTTCTAAAAATCTTTCTAAATATAAAAAGAATATTTAATAAGAGTCCACACCCCAACTATAACGGCACAAACACTCACTTTCAGAACACTAAAAACACTTGACAGCCAATCAGAATCCATCCTGCTTTAAAGAGCGCAAGCATTTAAAGAGGCAGACGACAAAACTGCAGCGTGCTTACAATAAACAGAATGATATCATCCACTGGTGTGGGTGCTAATATAGTTATAGTTAATGCTATATTTATAGATATCGTTCTTCATGTGAATGACGTTTAATGTTGCTTGACAGTTAAGCTAATTAACTATATTAATTGTTTATTGTGATTGTTATCTTAAAGAAATTATTGCTGTGTTTTATAATACTGTTGTCTGTCGCAGCTGGCATTTATTAGTTATTTTTCCATATGCGAGAGTTGTCTCAAATAACATTGTGGACCCTAATAATCTTTTTGTAATGGGTCTCATAGCACAATCAAAATAAAAGTCACATGTAACCATTTCTAATCCATTCAATAGGAGCTTGTGAACTCTTGATCGGATTTAAAACCGAAATTGAAAAGTTCTGCAAATGTACAATGAGGCAGACGCACAAAGCTTCATGTGCTCACCGTCACCTAATTAGGACCACAAATAGATAAATATTAAATCTGCTTTTTAAAACAAAGAAAAGGAAGATGGTTACTATGCAAAAACAGCAGGAAACTGGATATTTGTGCTGTGCGTGCATGCCAATCTGACTTGTGACATAAAGACGCACATCAACCTCATTACTTTATTAGCGTTTATGTTAAACTATGCTCGGATTGATCAATCGGAATGATTTCATTTCAACTGAAACAAAAGATGTCCATGTAAGCTTAGCTACTGTAATATTTATTGCTTTTATAATGAGAAGGATGTGTTGTGTGGCACAATGGGTTTTGGGAGTTGGACAAAATCTTTAAATCCTGAACTAGAGGTGAGTTGATCCTTAAACAGAACTCCGAAATCTAGTTTATACACTTGAATCGATGTGTATTTTTGTTTTAACAATGCCCCTGATGGCAGCGGGACAGGGTGTTAAAGCCAATGATGCATTCTAATGTATGGATCAACAGAGGCTATTAATATGGAAGCGCTGGACACTGTGAAAGTTGCAAAACTTATTGGTGTTCACTAATACTCATACAGTATTGAAATGCACAGCAACGTGAAACCCAGACGATTACTGTGGGTTGATTATACATCCAAACTGGCTGGCAAGGAGTTTGAGAAGGAGCACTACATCACTTTCATGTACTTAAATGTGTTCAAAAAGGGGTCATATCATACTTTTTTCATTATTCTTTTACATTTTTTAATCATTCATTAATAATTCAGTCTTTAATAACAAATTTCACCTTTCTCTGACCCTCAAGTGAACTAAACGAGTCTTTCACTGCCATGCTTTTTGCTCCATTTCCATGTGAATTGAAATATAGTTGTGCATTTTGCTGCACATCCGCATGATCTGTGGGTTTGTTGTGTCTAATATAATTTGTGCTGCCTCATCCTGTAATAATGCAACACCTGCTTTAAATTGCGACATGACATCACAAACCAATTCCGTACTAAAGTAAACTTCATGTCTAACATTGGGATCCTTAAGAACAGTAGGACAAGTGTTATTTTAATATCATTGAGATACTATTATAGTTTTAAAATATTTAGAATTAAATAATTAACATTTAGTTTAATACGTTTTAATAACTTGTTTCGTCAATAAGTGTGTTTTTTTTGTCAATTTTAGGCCCCGTCCACACGGAGACACGTTTAGCTGTATACGTAAACATTTTGTACCGTTTTAGAGTTGTCCACACAGATCCGGCGTTTTGGGAGCATGAAACCGATATTTTTTGAAACCGGGTCCCAGAGTGGATAAATCTGAAAATGACACCCTTGCGTTTTCGTGTGTACAGCCAATCCGTATATTTTGTGAAACGGTGATGCCATCACACCACGTCCCGAGCGGGAAAGACTAGAAGGGATACAACTACGGGCACTGGGCATGAGCACATCAATATTGCATCATTTAATTACAATACTTGCATTATTGTAAGGGTAGGTTTAGGGTGTAGGCATTAATAAAACAATCTGGTAAGTAGCACATTTATTTATTGTGATTTTATCGTGAGATTTTACCTCACATCCTACCATTGCTGTACCCCTTCTAGCCACAACTCTTCTTCTCTGTTTGTAGTGCATTTCTGCGGCAGAATTACAACGCCACACACTGGCCTGGCATGTATACTACATGTTCGTTTTGAGTCGGTTTCAGCGGTTTCGTGTGTACGCAGGTATTTCTTGAAACGAGGGGGAAAAAAAGATTGGATAGGGAAAGCTCTGGCTTTGTGTGGACGGGGCCTTAGTTTTTTCTTATTTTAGTACAAGTTAAACTAAATTAAAATTAGAAAAGCTACCTTGACAACTTGAATTTGATCTAATTTCATTTAATGTTTATTTTATTTCAAGTAACAACGTGACCTTTTCAACGTAATTGCTCTGTTCTGTGATGTGTGTTCGTGACGTGACGTCACGTAATACGCAAGGCAAGCATTTGTGCTTATAAAATGTAAACTTTTTTTTTTAAATGACTGATCGTTTCACTAGATAAGATCTTTATTCATCGTCTGGTATCGTTTAAAGCCCTTTGAAGCTGCACTGAAACTATCATTTGGACCTTGAACCGTTTGGAGCCCATTGAAGGCCATTATATGGAGAAAAATCCTGGAATGTTTTCATCAAAAACCTTACATTTCTTTTCGACTGAAGAAAGAAAGACAAACTTAATTTACTCACCCCCACGTCATCCAAGATGTTTATTTAAAAGTGAACTGCTCCTTTAATGTAATTTCCTCTAGTTTTTAATAATAATAATCTATGACATATCCTCATTATCACACTGCAATTGTTCTGATTACCCAATAGGCACCATTGACGTAAATTTATATGGTAATTTTAATATATTGAGTTTCTGACACAAAATTTTTTCTGTTTTTGGCTGTTTGATTTTAAAATATATATGTTTTTATATTGAGTTGCTGTAAAAGTTGTGACAGTACATCTTCTGTTGATCAAGAAATTTGATTATAGAGTATATGACCCCTTTATTATCACAACACCTAGTGTAAAAACAGCATTACTCAGAAGGTGCATGCTTTTCTTGCAGACTTGGGTAAGAAAACAGAACATTTAAAAAAAGGTGCAGTCTGTTCCAAGATTTTCTGGTACCCGTCATCTTGTTGTTGATTTAAAACATTCATAATTCATTTTGCCAATTTACTTATGAACCCAAACTCCACGAGAGATACTGTTCTGACAAGGATGCAATGCTGAAGAGAATTGCAGAGCTCCGTTTTGGGTTGAGAACGGTTGGTCCTGACTACCTGATGTCATTTGGCACGCCGCCGGACGATTTGGTGGCGTGGCCGTGTTCCCCTGGGGGTAATGGAGGGGCGGGGCGGGGACCTGGGGGACACAACTGGGTACGCAGATCACACGGGAGACTCCGAGAGCTGTGGTGGAAAAACAGACTGATGGCCTCAGCATTCTGCTTTGGATGGTGCGTGCATGTGTGAAAGTGTTTATTATTAAATAAGGCAGAGCTTTGCACATGTTCTAATGTCGGCACACAAACAAAACACAACACAACGCACACCCATATGAAGCTCTATGGTGCAGCACAGATTGAGGTTAAGCATTAATGCAAGCTATATAGCATTAATAGAAGAGTGATGTAGACCTGGTTTCACAAACAGGGCTTAGATTAAACCAGGATTAGGCCTTAGTTCAATTAGGACATTTTACTAGCTTTTATAAACATGCCTTGGAAACAAACATTACTGGTGTGCATCTTGAAAGAAAACAATGGCACTGACATATTTTAAGATATGGCAGTGCAAGTTGCTTTCAGAAAAAACAGCTTAAACATGCATTTTAGTCTGGGACCAGGCTTAAGCCTTGTCTGTAAAACCAGGGGTCAATTAATTAAACCCTCCTCCCGTTTAAAAAGACAAAACTCAAGGGCATGCAAGGGAAATACATATTCACAAGCATTATAATGCCACTAGATTTACTAGATGTGCTAGTGGTGAAGACCCAGAACATAACCTACCTGAAGCCCTCGGCATGAGATGAAGGGATGAAGAGGTATGGGTTTGGAGGATCACTATGGCAACGGGGGACTTTGACAGGTCGAGGGCTGTTCCGTGGGCCTGATGAAAGAGTTACATCAGATGTCATGATCATTTTGTTATACAAGAAAAACACATACAGTGATCAAGATTTATTCCTATTTATTCATATGTCTGTTCTAGGGGTTGAACGACTTCAGATTTTTTAAAAGTATACATTAATGTGATTAAAGCCGTGTCGACGGCGACTAGTAGCTGATGACATCATTAATGAACAAATAAACCTGAACCTCGAGTTGAGACTCGAACACCAGTTGCCTTGAGCGCTGGTATGGCACATGACACAGCGCTGCCCACAAGGCTATTGCTCCTATATAACAGCTTATAAGAAGTTATTTTGTCTTTGGGTCATATTTCTCACAGATTTCTGCTTGTTCTAAATCAGATGCAGATTACATGCGTTAGTGAGAGAGCGATTGCATGTGAATTAATTCTACCTGGCAGCATAGTGAAGCTGTAGGTTTTAGTTATGAAGAAACAAAAATCTCGAACTTTTCAGTTTCAAAGCTATTTTATTGATAAATCACAGAACATGCGCAATTGAATGTTTCTTTGTGTGCGCGATATGCAAGTGATGTGTGTGCGTTACAATACAGCAGTGTATTAGTTTAGAACGGCGAGTACCTTACGTGTACAATAAACTGTTTAAAACGGCCTTCACCTGATAGATTTTGAGCATCCAGATGGTAAAATCAAACATATCTTGTGGAGCACTTTCGGAGTATGTGTTTATTTGTCATTTTAACTGTTTGGAAATGGAGCGTAAAAGCGGACTTTAAAGATTTCCTATCCTGTTGTGCCCTCTCTATAGACCATGAATGATCAGCGACAACGTCAAGCTTGAATAATGGCAGAGCATTAAAGTCGACTAGTCTGTTCAAGAGCAAGACAATGTGAAAGAGCTCAATTCAGTATTTGTGCATTGTCTGAGAAACGAAACGGCGAGAAACTAATTTCCTTGTGCTTTCGTGACGATGCAGCACTGGTCTGCCATCTGTCCCGAGCTTCAAATCACGTTTGTTCATGTTCATGTTCTCACAACACTGCATTGTTAGAATTCATAATGTTACCGGCCAACTGTGGATTGACACCGTTTCATATACTCGTCAACAGCGAGTATAAATTACAGACACTGACAGCCTTAACAGATTCCTTAAACACTGCAGGGGAAGAGAACACTTACCAAAGTACATACTGCTGACTGGACTGTGCGGTTTGCCAATAACATGCCCGATGCATTCATTCATCAGAGCTTGCAGACTCTATAAGACATAATATTAATGATTCTAGACTCAATTGCAATCCAAAACAGATATTAAAACAGCAGGACCTGGATATCTCACCAGAAAGTCATCTTCTGGCAAGGCTGATATAAATGCAGCCTCAATCGCTTGAAGAAAATCAAAGCCCTGTGTCGCCCACCTAGAGAGTAAAAATAAAATATAATTTCAAATAACATCCGTGAGCATGCTACAAAGAACAAGGTGGAAATATAATTTATTGAGAAAGCAGTTGGAAATGTTTGCTTTGAACATTAGCATCTCTGTGGGATGAAACACGTTCTTCCAAAACCTAGTGAACTTTCTACGGATGCAGCATTTTAAGACAACATAGACACACTTCCTAAGCAAAGGGCGTTCCAAAATGTAGGCAGCATAAAGCAGGCTAAGATAACTATTGTAGCCAAATTCTAAGGAAACATTGCATGTATCCTTTACAGAAAATGCAATATATAATAATGCATTGCAACAAACTCAAATTCATACTAAGATGGAAAACAAAGCGAAGTATTAAAAAAATATCAGTCTACTAAAAATGTTACTCCATATTCGTGTGTCCTATTTTCTATGCTTAATTGAGTCGACTCCAAGTTAAGAGTTCAATGACAGACGTATATCAAAATGAAGCTAACTATGTAGGAAGTAGACTGCATGACACCCTACTTGTTTTTGTAACAGAACCTACTCACCTTGGACGAGTGCCTCTTCCACTTTCACATTTTGTGAGGACAAAGTTCATCCACTTGCGGGCAAAAGCGATGTAGCGCTCCCCTATTCGTCGTCTGAACTCTCCAGACATCAGTCGAACAACCTCTTTATGGTACTGCAGGATATATATAAAAAATAAAAATAAAAATAAAAAAACATGTTGAACTGGTGGACTCAAGAAAAACCTTTAAAGTGGTCATGAATTGAGAAATCAACTTTCGATATATAAAAAGTCATCATAATATAAGAATTAGTCAAAGAAAAGCTTTTATTGACAGCTGGCTCAGCAAACGATCAATCTGTGAATGTTTCAAACATGCCATAAGCTTCCTTCGGATTCCAAAATGCATGGTTGAACTTTATTTTTAATGAAGATCCAGCTCACATGGGTAAGACATTGCATTTGTTCGCTTAGTTTCACCGGATTAGTTTGTAAACAAGAGACTGGATTTGCAGACAGGATGAGATCAAAAAACAATGCTGTGGCTTCTGGATCTGACATGAATGATGCAATATAATGTTAATAGTACTGCATTGCTACGTTTGATATCTACTGATTATGTGTACGTGTCCAACTAAACATAACTTCCACACTGTCACAGGCTTTGTATTTGAGGTGTTTTTAGTTCACTGTCCTGCGATTCATGATCAGACTTGAACATGTATGGGCCAGGGCTCGCACTCTCAAATAGAGAAATACACGCGCACGTGTGTGTGTGTGTGTTATGCACAGTTCACGGTTATATCCACCGATCGGGCCGGCCAAGTAATAAAAGATAACATTCCAATCAATCACGGGTGGATGAGAGAGAAATCATTAGGTTTGTTTGATAAAGACATTTTGCGGGACCTGTGGGCGAATCATTCCGGTTGCCGTTTCTCCACATTGTAAGTTTTCAAAACAATTCCTCACGTGTAAGACTGGGGAGCCGAAGCTCAGTATAATATGCAAAACAGTTATCCAATCATAGCAGTGGGTGTTTACTTCCAAGTCTTCAACGCATAAAAACTGAGCGTTTCAAGAGCTAGGCTCAAAACCAGGGTAGAAAATAGCCTATTGCTTATTCATTATGATGTTTTTGAATGTAAAACCACGCAAACGTCATAAGCTGACCTCAGACAATAGTATACTTTTTTTTTTTTTAAAGCCATGACCCCTTTAAAATGTAAGCAGGTTTCATACTTGACACTGTAGCTTTAAGGGTTTTTTCCCCCTGAACTTCCTATAGTCCTCTGTTGTTGAGCTCACACGGCTAATTAAATGTAAACACTTATATAAAGACAGCACTTAAGGAAATTAAAGCTAGCTAGCTAATTACTAATTAGACTTATCAGATTCAAGAAGTAAGAAACCCATCAAGATGTTTAACCAGGCAATACCACCACCTCACTACTAGCTCTTTTTAACCGCCTTAAAACGGAGGGAAGGAAACTAATGTCTAATAGATTTGTAAGCTAATTAAAGTTGGCATAAAAATGGAAATGATGATCCTCTTTTTTTCCTCTATTATGACGTATATATCTGAATGAAAGAGGAAAAAATGTAGGGCAGAACTTGATTTGTCCATCAGGAATAGACCATTTGGGTGTTTTCAAACAGTGTTTTGTGAGCAGAGCCTACCTGGGGGGTATTCCAGAAAGCAAGGTTAACTTACCGTCACATATACCTTGAACTCTCGGTTGATTAACCCAAACCTTGCTTACTCGAGGTATGCTGGTTCCAAAAACGAGTCCGGGAGTGAGTTCAGACAACTCAGAGCATGTTAACCGTGAACACACAAGACATTCTCCACAGAGCAACGAATCGATGATTCTCCATGGAAACAGACGCTAAGAAAGAGCGCGTCATTCTACTTCCTCTTCTTCGTTTGTTTAGTGGCGAGTTACATAACCTACTTAGTGCACATCTAAGTAGGTTTATGATGGTTAACCACCATAAAGTAGGTTAACCACTATCTTTGATTTGGTGGTTATGCAATACTTTTTTCAATGTCTTTGTTTAATAAGTAATCTTTATTCACTGAGAATAAGGATTATATTGTTTGCTTGATGCTAATTAATTGAATGCAGATCCATGTGTGAGATGACAAAATAAATATATTTGAATTGAATTAACATTTAAACATTTTTTATTCTAATTCTTTAGAATTAATATATAATATTATAATATATTATATAACTGATACAAATTTGGTTATATTAATAACTATATTAATTAATTAATTAACATCTGAATACCTCTTAAGCAAACTAACCCAGGAACATGAGCTGCTCCAGAGCAGGTTATGTTCAGAGAGTGAGTTGCCATGGTTACTAACATACCCTGAAAGTTACCGCCGTTTTTGGAAGCGAAAGTCGAGGTTATCCGCTAACTTACTCTTAAACATACCCAGGTATGCCACATAACCTGTTTTCTGGAATAATACATAACCTGGAATAAATCACATAACCTGTTTTCTGCCCCTGGTGGCAGAAAATGACAGTTCTGCTGTATCTGTCTATGGAAGCCATGGAATAAAAAAAAAAAAAAAAAAAAAAAAGGTAATTTCAAGTTTAAATCTTACAATTCTGACTTTTTTCCCCGCAATTCGAGTTTATATCTCACAATTCTGACGTTTTATCTCATAACTGTGATATAAGCTCACAAGTGAGAGAAAAAGTCAGAATTGTGAGACGTTATAAGCTTAAATGTTATCCATGTATAATGTTATAGGTTTAAATATTATTTCAGGCTGTAACTGTAGGACCAATACATTATGTGTATATATGTGTGTATATGTGAATATTATGTAAATCTATTGTTTACATCAAATTCATGCTTTAATAGTAGACTAATCATCACAGGTTTCATCAGTCCAGTCTGACCGTTTTTAGTGGCTTGCAACCAAAAACATCTGCTTTTCGTTTAAAGGGCATCTGTGACGAGGATATTCTGTAAAAATGAAAACCATATTTTTTTAATTCTGATTGTGACATCCAAAGGCACAACAAGAATTTTTTTTTCTCTTATTCCGTGGATCTCGCCCATTATCCTCCACGTGTTACCACTGTTTTTCTGCCACCACAATGGCGTAACTGTGACGTCTGCCCCAAACGGTCTGTTGATTGGATTGTTGTTGGCGGTGCACACATCAGAGAACAGATGTCATTGCGAGGGGTTGGGGGCATTAATGCTTTTGATTAAAGATTATGTGCACATGAATAAAAAAAGATGTCAATTTTGATTTCATGGTGGCTTTTTATAAAGATGCTATGGAGCATTTCAAATAAAAACATAAACAGAAATCCATTGGACTCTGACCTCAAAAGCAAAGTTGTAGCCCTGAATCATGGCCTCTCTGTAATACTGCTGCAGTGTGGCCTTCTCTGTCTCCTCCACCTCAGCCTCAAACTCTGACATGAACATGTATTCCACACGGTCGATTGCAGTGTTGATCTTGATGCACAGCTGAAGAGCCTCATTCTGAAAGGACAGAAAAAGTTCTTTAAAAGAGCAGCTCAAACCAAATTTGCTTTGCAAACATCCGGTTTGCTGATGCATAGTTATGGCTTTTCATATCACATAACAACGTAATTCGTGTCTATGGAGCAAAACCGAAAGTCTTTGCGCTCCTTAAACCCGGGATTTCCATGTGTATTGGTATTGTGTGATAAATGCACACTCCATTTGTTTGCAACATAAGCATCAGCAAGTGACACAGACTGAAACTCCTGGATGATGTGATATGAAAGTGGGTCTCCAAAAACTCCAATGATAGTCAGAAAACAAGTACACATCAGCGGACATGTCAGAAAACACAAATTGGGACCAGTTTGCTTTTCTGGGGTTGGTCTGCATCACCTTGAGTTGTTCCAGGGCGCAGACGATAAGTGGCTGGCTGGACGTCTGCTCTCGGCTGAGGGTTAGAATTTCTTCCATTGATTGCTGAAAAGCTTTGCGTTGTGTCATCAGGTGGGCCGACTGCATCACAACTAGCAAGAGATTGTCCACCTAGGAACAATTTATGACATATTAGAAGCTGAACTCAACAGTTAAACTGTGAAGGTCTGTTTCTTTTCTCCAAAGACAGATTAAAAATACATACATGTATTTTACCTTTTTAATTTGTTATTCTGCTTTTGGATTTTTTGGATTTAAATTATATATTTATTAGGGCTGTCGATTTAATGCGTTCATTTAATAAATTAGTTATGGGGGAAAAAATTATGCGTTAAAATTAACGCATTTAACGCACCTACCCTGCCCCAGACGAAGGTCATATTACATTTCATACAGTTGATTGATGACAAACATGAAGTAGAGCAACATCTGTGTGATGAAGCCTATAGAATGCGGTTAAAATTCCCTCTAAAATTCAAGATATCAGGGCAAAAATGCCCCTGTATGAGTTATTGTCTCATATTTATATCATGATAGGCCTATATTTAAGAAATATCACACAAGTTTTTGTCCCGAATAGCACAAGTGCAAATGTGATATTGATTTTATACGAGTTCAATAAATAAGGAAATAGTTATTTTTTAGACACACAGCCTGCTTTTGCTAAACTTTGCCGATGAAAATATTAACTATAAAGCCAGAGCAGAACTGTTGTGCATCTATGAGCAACAAACAGAGGTGTTTTTTTTCTTTTCCATTCTTTTACTTCAATGAAAGGTTAGGTTTTTGCAAATTTTTTGAAGATGCATCAAAAGGATAAACAATACAGATTTATTTTTACAGCCATCTTTGATCATATTTATCAGGGGTGACAATAATTCTGACCACAACTGTACATTAAAAAGGACCATATCTAAATATATACATTACATATAATACATATTAAATGGGCCATACCTTCATGGCACATAACGTGTCCACTGTCTCCATCTGAGGCACCAGTTTGAGCACAGTGCCGTCCCACTCAGCCCAGGCGCCGTCGGCGGCCGAATCCCCAAATCCATGCTTGCTCATGAGCAGGTAGGCCTCGTCTTCTGGGATCTCATCTGGCTCTTTTGAACAGTCCTTTCCAGCTGCTGCATTTAACAGCTGCAAGATGACCAGCCGCTGCTCCATCAGATCACTAGGGACAAACACCTGGAGCTCTTCCAGTCCTGGGATTTGGACCTAAGAAAAGACAAAAAAAAGATACAAAAATTGATTTAGCATCTGTCAGTAACAGCCTATCATTAATGTAGAGAAACATGTTATTACTTTGACGTAATTCTTGGCCTTCAGAGCTTGGAGGAGAGAGGGTACTCCACTGGTTAGGCTAAATTCTGCAGCAATCTCAAGATCCTGAGTGGGAGTAAAGCATAATGTTAAAACTGTCAATCGCAGTGACATACCACAGTGTAAAGACAAGTGAAACTTCTGGTGAACTCACCTTGCGCAGCATCTTAGCAAAGCCCAGCGCTTTAGACGCTCTCTCCCTGGCTTCATGGAAGAGCTCTTTGAGCGATCGACTTGTCTCGATCACTGAACGCCTGCAGGAAAAGAAAAAAAAACAGGGATAAATTAATTGTCATCAAAAATCATTGTCAATAGATTAAAAATGTTAATCACGATTAATCGCATCCTTTTTTAGATAGATTGGATGGATCGATGGATGGATGGATGGATGGATGGATGGATGGGAGAGTCTGCTATTAATATAACCCAACCCATGTTCAACAGTTGTCTTTTTTTTCTTTTCTTTTTTTTCTCTTCAATTTGATAAACTAACACTGAGCACATGTTCCACAGGCTTTAAGTCCAGTGCTGTGTTTAAGTGTTTTCTCATACACACCTGATTTCATCTGAAGCAGTGCTATCATCTGCACACTCCCAGAACTCATTGCCACTCTTCTGAAGGCCAGCATCCAGAAAGTCTCCAGTGGATTTTAGCAGCATGCCAGCAATATCACTGAAAAATACAAACATACAGTAATGCTTTTCTGCACATTTCTTTTTTCACATTTGCATCTAAATCCCAACACAAGGATTAATAATTTAATAAATCAATAAAATTAATACCATAGAAATGCTACTCTTTAAACTCACCCAGTGAGGAATGTAATTGAAACAGCTAGCGAGAGAAAAGACTAACCAAAAGAGTTTCCCAGACTGGGCTTCTCCACCCCGGATGTATGGGGTGATGACTTTGGTGAAGTTCCACTCCTCCTCCAGCAGGTTCTTCAGGCTGTGGGAGGCTTGAGGCAGCTGCTGTAACATCTGGATCCAGCTGCGCATATAGTCAAAGTACACCTGCATGCATAGACGCACAAACAACATTTTATGTCTGTTTTTCTATATAAAGTTCATCTCAGATTATTGCTGTTCATGATGGAGATGTTGCTGGATTCTTCTGAACAACATTTTTAGGTAACAATTTACTTCAATAGTCCACTTTAGACATTACATTTAAACATTCTACTAACTACATGTCAAATAACTCGGAGTACTAGTAGACTGTCTGCTTAATATCTGCTAACTCTTTATTTTGATTGTCCCCCAACAGACATTCTACTGACTATAAGCAACTTTGCAACTACATATCAACTTATTCTGAGAGTTAGTTGATATGTAGTTGCAAAGTTACTAATAGTTAGTAGAATGTCTAAAATGGCCTATCAACATAAAGTGTAACCCAATTTTACAGTTAAAGATTTTTTACAACTTCCCATTAAATAATTAGACTTAAGCCCCATCCCATTTCTATCCCTTAGCCCTTCCCTTTCCCCTACCCCTTAGTTTTGAGCATTCACGTGAAGGGGTAGGGGTGTCTCGAATTCTCTTTTGGCTGGAGTGGTAGGGGTAAGAGGGAGGGCCAGATAGCCCTTCAAACAAAGATTTTTCAGGACCACGCTTCAAACAAAGGGGTATGAGGAATTTCCCTGCATACTCCCACTACCGTGTTGCTAGAATGCGTGTCCACCCGGGATCGATCACTTGTGCGTCGCCTGGCTGCCAGTTTCTCTGTAGCTTGATGTAAACGTGCTATTTGAGTGAATTTAATATAACACAGCTCAAAGAAATATCTGGTCATCCTTCATAACGCAGTCGCTATTTAAATCACTTATCGTCTGTAAACTCTTGCGTCCCCAAGGCAACAACTGGTATTGATGATGTGTAATGGTATATTAGTGGTGTCCCATTTCTTAGGGGGAATATTTTCACCCCTACGTCTTGCCACTCTGTTTCAAGGGGCATAAAATAGAATTGGGATTGGGCCTAAAATCACATGTTCTAAGTTCTAAGATGGGACATCTTTTGACTGCCATCAAATCACTTTAAAGTTTTTCCTAATTTTAACACATAATAAATAATCCCTGGTACAGATTAGCACCCATCAAACACAGAAAACCGTCATGATGAAAGAATTGTAATGTTAAAAAACGTACTGTCTGTAATATCCTCATATGTGACGAGTACAGGCAATCATGCATGTTTATAACAAACTCACGCCATCATGCAGAATCTTTCATATTTCACTTGAACTGGTGCATTATTTCATATGGAATTTAACATGGCAAAATTCACTTTCTCTATGAATCACTGTCCCTTTGAATGTTAAATGTAATTGCACAAAAAAGTTGATAAATAAGATTACACCACTAGTCAGTCCAAATCCCACCTCTAGCATTTTATGGAGATCCTCCTCAAACTCGTCGATGTTGGCGTTAGTCTGCAGCCCCTGGGGGTCAGTGACGACGCCTCGCAGCATGAACTGGTAGTACTGTTTCATCAGGAGCCCTCCTTTAAGAACCTCTTTACACTCACGCACCAACTACAAAACACATAAACACACAACTCAGCCATTGGTATAACCTCTAGGAATCATTTCATGGGATTTAATCTAGTCATGCTGAATGTGTGAATAGCTTTTAAGAATGTATGCTTCGTGAAGAGAGTAAGGCACAATGTCCCACAAGCATCACAGATCAAAACAGCCATAAGTCTACAACAAAAACACTATAAATTATTTTCACAACTAAGCAAACAAAAAGTAATGCATATGCATATATATATATATATATATATATATATATATATATATATATATATATATATATATATATATATATATATATATATATATATATATATATATATACAATGTTATTGATTGACTCATATGTTGACTTTGCCAGATGTATTGGTTGATAAAACCATATCTACTCGGCCAGTAGTGGCAGGTCACCTTGTATCAGTTCCAAAATCAATAGCCTTGTCAATGAATGATATAAACACTAACATATGTATACACACACACACACACACACACACACACACACACACACACACACACACACACATATATACTAACCCTTATCTATTTTAATAGAAAATCATTTTACATTTTAATTTACTCTTGTGACGGCAAAGCTGAATTTTGGCAAAGCTGAAGTCATTGTTTTCAGAGTTGCATGAACTGTTAGAAATCTGATTTGCTGCTCAAGAAACATTTCTTAATTCTTATCAATGTTGAAAACAGTTGTGCTGCTTAGTATTTTTGTGGGAATTGTGATGCATTATTTTTAAAGATGCACCGAAATGAAAAATCTTGGCCGAAACCCATGCTCCTGGCCAAAAACCGAAATGGTTTAAAATAAATAAATAATTTAAAAAACAATCTTATTTTTGCATAATTGTAATAACAGACTTTTTAATGAAATTCAATAATTTAATGATACTGAATTTAAAAATTGCAAGACAGATATAATTTTGGGGGATCAGATCAAATAGATAATTACAAGCATAGATAAATACAGTATAACAAAATTACAAATAAAGTTAGGTCAAAATGTAGTGTATTATAATAATTAGGCCTAAATGTAAAATAACACTATAGTGTTCACTGTATAAATTAAATAGAGATTAATCTTTGTTAAAGTGGTGTTTTTTGATTGATTAACATTAATGACTTAAAGTCACTTTAAGACTCAATGCACTAATGACACGCATCCTATTTCTTTCTCAGCTCATCACGTTCACTTAAGACATAACTGACTGTGTTTACACATCATTTTGTGTGTATAGCCCTATTCAGATGGTAACTGTTTCTCATAGGGTCGTAAGGTATTTTCATCACTGACAGGGGTCAGTGATTTTATTGCCGTCCGAATCCAGAATGTCAGTGTTTTTCTCCATAAAAATCCCCGGCCGAATTACCTACTGTTTTTTGACAAACACCAAGGTAGTGTGGTAATTGAATTGCCGTCCGAATCCACATCTCTGAGTTTTCAAGAATATATCACTTCAAAATTCACTGTTTATATCCTTTTTGACCACTGCAGCGCACCGTACGGTTGCGCTTCGCTGTTATTTGGATGCATTTTAAAGATCTAGACTTTTATTACTGAAATGCTGGCAAGTATTTACAAGAGCAATATATGTCATTAACGCTCCAAAAATAAAAAGAAGAAAAGCATGTGAACTTTTAAAAAGGGCCGTTATTACGGCAGCAATTTTATATATATATACACAAATAGAAACAATTACCGTCCGAATAAGGCTGAAGTGCACGGAGATGCAAAAGATGCTGTTTGCATGCTATCTGAAACACGTCGTTGCATGCGGCTGTGCTGTGTGCACAGATAACAGCGCATGAGTACCGAATTGATGATAAAAGTTAGCAATTAATCTGCAAAACACACGCGTGCCGAACCGTAGGTCCTGGTACATACGGATCAATTATGATCCGTTACACCCCTAGCATAGAGTGGAATATTGAGTGGAGCGTCACCAGTGATACCAGCTAAGGCGAGAGTGAAACCTGAGCGCTGAATACTGAGGGGCGGGATGCATATATTTTCGGCTCATATTTCCGATCGTTTTTCTCTTTCGGACAAAAAACGAAAATACGATTGAAAACCGATGAAATTTCAACGCATCGCTAATTATTTTCAGGTTTCTTTGATGAATAGAATGTTCTATTTGAAATAGAAATCTTTTGTAATATTAGAAATGTCTTTGTAACTTTTGATCAATTTAATGCTTCATTGATTTGCTGAATAAAAGTATTACTTTTATTAATTTGAAATCTTATTGACGGCAAACTTTTGAAAGGCAGTGCATGTACAATATGTGAGTAAGTACTGACCTGCTTAATGCTGAGCAGGGACGGTTCCCCAGCAGGCCTTTGCTCAAGGCGCAGTTTTAGGCACTCGTGAATAACATTTAGCAGCACACGGCAAAGCACCAAGAAAGCTGGCCGGAATGAGGGCAGGTCCATATCCATTAGCTCCTTCCACGATACTCGTCCCGACCCCGTCTCCTCCTCCACCTGACCGGACACGTGACGAGAGAGCTCTGGAAGGTAGTCACAGTGCTGCAAAGAATAACCTGGGACCGCTGACAACTAACAGGAACAGAGCAGAATATGGACATGGAAAACAGAAACAAAGAGAATATGGACATGGAAATTCAGTTATGAATATAAAACAGAAGACCACAAAAAATAGCTGTGATACCGATAAGAAAAAATTAAAAAGAACACGGACATCCATCCCATTAAAGGAAGAGTTCATGCAAATAATTATGTAATTTTGTACTCAACTCTCATGTTGTTCCAAACCCATATGATTTTCTTTTATCAATGTGAGTGAAACATTAAGTTAATAAATATGTTTAACTGAATACGGTGATCCGGTTCACAAAACTGGTTAAAATGATTCATTCACAAATCTAGCTCTCGAAATCAACTCACCTCACACAGTAGGTGTAAACAGCATAAAAATAATTGAATTGGGGTGATCAATATTGCAAAATCTAATAACAATATGAGTAATTTAATACAACTGATAAATTTAACATTATTGTTATTTTTGGCTGTTTCAATGCAAATATTTTAGATAGAATTTCATAAAACTGAAATAATGTAAAATAAAACACTTCATAGCCTTCATTATATGAAATAAACATACACTGACTCTTATTAAAGCTACAAAGTCATTATGTCAAGACCAGTGAGTGAATTTCTCTGTCTTTTGTTGTTTGATTAATATTCAAGACACAGACGGCAGCTGGTATATTAGGCTGATGTCACTTTAAGACCTTATGCACGGATCTAATATAGTGCCTTGCATCTGATTTTATCCCAAGTGTTTACGTTCACTTAAGACATAATCCAAAAGTGTTTACATTAATATTCACCAAGACGGTCAAGTACAGTAAATCGCAAAAAAAGAACTTGGTGTGCTTTATGTGCACATTCTTCGGGTGTCTGTCAGAACTAGAGATGTCAATTTAAATGAACAATAAATTAATTGATTAATCGTTAGCCTTAATACTGCAATATGTGTCTATAGCAGTGACTTATAGCCAACAGCATGACAGGGTGTGCAAATGCTGCTCAAAATGTTCCTCATCAAATCACCCACCAAGGGATTTTAGTTTAAATAAAGGGCTAGTAGGATTGTAAAAAGTCGATGTGATTAATCATTTATTAAATTACTTATTTAAAATAAAATATAACGACTAATTCAACGCGTCATCAACACTGCCTTAGATGTACAGCACTTCAGCATCATTTGAGTGTAATCTATAGAGACCGGTGGTCAAATTTGTACTGGTATATCATGTCTCCTGGTATATCGTCCACCCCTACAATGACCTTTTGACCTTTATGGAAGCTCCAATTCCCATTTATAGCAATTGCATGAAAGCGCAACCAGTACAGTTACCCTTTTGTGCTCCACAGAAGCAAAAAAGTCATACAGGTCTGGAACAAAATTAAGGTGAAGTAATGAAGAAAGTACTCATTTTGGGTTGAACTAATCCTTTAAAACAACTTCTCTCATTCTTTCCAAACTGCCAGGAAGCCAAAAGGAACGTTTTCGTGTTTTCTCCGATATTCCACACATTTAGAATCAAACTAATGTCCTGGCAGCACCACAGTTGCTCTCTCACCTCTTGAGCCGGCATGTGACTCAACAGAGCAGTTCTGGACCTCTGCAGTGAGCGGTCCATCAGCTTGTGCAGTCTGAGGATCAGTTTACGCAGTCCCATCTGTTTAAGTGCCTTATCCACAAACGGCCTGTATATGGCGGTAGGACAGTAGCAGGTCTCATTGTCCCGTGGGAGAAACTCCTCCTCTGACATGAGGCGTGAAAACTTTGGCGTGAGGCAGGGCGACTGCTCACCATCACTGGTCGCCTCACTCAAGGTCCTTTCCTCCCCATCATTGTCGGCGGTAAAGGTAGCCGTGGACTCGGTCTCATCCTCATCATCCTCATTGCCACGGGAACAGCGAGGCGAGGGGATCTCGAAGATGGGCCAGCCGATGCGGGAAAGGTCCCTGAGGCCCAACACGGTGCCCATCACACGCAGCTTCTGGTTCAGGTCCTGAGTGATATTGAGCCACAAGCAGAGTGCCTGCACCCTGCCCTGGAAATCCCGAGCTGCGTACTTTTCGTAGTCCTTCTGCAAGGTTTGCAGAGACGGGTACAGAGCCTCCACCGACTCCAATAGAGACATGACCCGCTTGACCTGATCGAAAGCTACTCGCTGCCTTTGCAGGTGCTCCCGGCACTCCAGTGCTGAAGAAAGCGGAGCAGCTGCGTCAATCTCACCCCAGGACGTGGAACAGGTGCTAAAGCTAAATGGATCATTCCTGCAGTTGGTTTCACCGGGACAGGAGTTGCTTTCCTCCACCGAGACATTGCTCTCAAGCCTGGCTAGGCTGCTATAATCCACTTTGAAGTGCAGAACCTCGTTGATGATGTCAGGTATGGCTTGGCGGGCAGTGTACAGGTACAGGTCCTGCTCCATGACGCTACGGCGAGCATGCCAGGCCTGCAATTCCAACCAGATGACCTCGTTGTTCTGGCCCATGAAGGCAGTGTTCTCCAGTCCTCGCTGCTCCTTTTCTTTCTTCTTGGATGACATAGAGGTAAGCTTAAGCAGCAGCCGCAGAGTCTCAAAAAACTTGAGACGGTCTGCCGGACAGTCTGTGCGCGAGGTCTGCCGGTGGGTACGCACAGGCAGCATGCCCAGGCTCAGGTAGGGCTTGCGGGGATCCATGTTTCTGGAGCCGATGGTACTGGACTTGGGCACCGAATCCAGCATGAAGGAGTCCTCGAACTTGCTGTCCCGCTCGTTGGAGCGCTGGTTGAAGCGCTGCTTCTTTTCCTGCTTGTAGCTGTGCTCTTCAGGAGGTTCGGCTGATCTGGCTCCTTCACGTTCTCGTTGAGACAACGGGCTGGAGGAACACGGCTTCTCTGTTGATGAAACAGATGAAAGTTGGTGACAGATGACAAACCCATTTATTACAATAAATCCCATATCTATATTTACTCTGCACTGCAATTTTTGTATTTATAAGCAATACAGTAGAGCATTACTAAAATTATAATGCGTCATTTAATTTATTTTTATTAAAAAAACATTTTTTTTTTTTTACTTTTTCCATTTCCTGTATTATATACCGATATCTCTGTGCATCATTAACTGTATTTAAACTTTGTTTAGTTGTTGCTCATTGTTATTCTTCAATAAAATCCAATCTTTTTTTTTTTTTTCCTGGAGGTACCGCACTTTTCTTCATTTAAACTTCAAATGAATTTTCATTCAACATTATCTCAAGTGCTTGAATGTCACTCCAGAATGATGGCTGTGGACCACTGAGGTTATTGGGGCCCTAACACCATATGTTTCAGAAATTTGCAACGTTAGGGGCTCTCACCTTTGCCCTTTGACCCCTGGCTGTTTCTCTGGTGTTTGATGGACATGCGTTTTATCTGCCGAGGAGTGCAGGGAGGGGAGGTGCTATAGAGATTCTCCTCTTCCTGGCTGGGCTCGTCCCAAGACTCATCCACCTCAGTATTCTGCTGGGGCACATCTTTGGATGAGTCCTTGAGCCTGAACAGAAATCAGAACAATTCAAAATATGATTATGGCTTATGAACAACTTTGGTAAACTCCACGTTTTTGAAATCAAAATGGAAGAATCTATGAAAAGAAATACACAGCAAAGTCAAGAAGCAAGGTATATCTGTGTCTACATACTGTAAGGAAATCTTGGGGGGGGAACCTGAGTTGCCCCATCATGTGTGGAAAAAAAAATTAATTAGAGTAGCAAGAATTAGTCAAATATATTGTCATTACTGCACTTCAAACGGTCATAAGATCAACATTTAACACATTTAAACTCTGAGGGTGACTACTTGAGTCATGTTTAAAAGAAATGTATTCAAAGAGCAAAAGTAAACTAAGTCTTTTAAGAGAATAACAAAAAAAGCATTGGAAGAGCACATTTATCCCATAGACAATGAAAAACAAAAAAGGACTGCATTTGCTAGTGGGAGGGATCAAACTGGTGCAAAACTCCCCATGATGTTGAGACAAACTGTGTATGTAGGTGTATTTGGACACGTGCATGTCTGTGTGGGAGGAAAATTATATTGATATGGGGCCATTGTCAAGCAATGGAGGAAAGGATCACTATTCACAGTGGGGTCAGATTTTGGTTGACTTAATCTGTGATTTCACTCACAAAGACCACTCTGAGCAAAGCCAGAGTCATCCATCTGCCCCTCATACATACATCAATTCCCCCACAATCCCCCAGGGAGTCTCCAGGCAGACCAAAAGTCCTCCCAGACACCTGCTGCAGGGTATTGTGGTCCTCGTGCCAGAACATTCAGACGCAGACCGCCCGACACCCTGCACCCTGCACCCCACCGTTGCAGCCACTTAACATATGGATACCACCCCAAGACCCATCATTTACATTTAGCTTACTCACGTCACAAAAAAGAACAACAATTTGGTACCATTTACTATGGCTGCACATGGAGCCCATCCGATTGTAACTTTACTGATAAAAATTGTGATTTTCTTCTAAAGCTACAGGTTTGCTGTGCTTGTTTGTAGGGCTGCACAATTTAGCCAAATATTTTGCACATTATACATCAATTACTATAAAATAGTAATAATAAATTCGGTAGCACTTTATTTTACAGATCTGTTCCCCATGTACATACTATGTACTTATTATAGTTTTTACAATAATAGTAAAAGTACTAACCCCGAACCTACCCCTAAATCCAACCCATGTAGTTACCTTATATTAACCAGTACACTGTAAGTACACGCAAGTTCACATACTGTAAAATAAAGTGCAACCATAAATTCTAAAATATTAAAATTAGAAATATTAAAATCACAGAAGACTTGAAAAAATTTGCGTCTCTTTCCCTGAGCTTATTTTATTGCAAATGAACTACAATGACATTCCTTATTTTTAGATTTTATATTAATGATTAGTACAGCTAAATAAATGAGGTCTGAGTTGTGTGTTTTTCCCCCTCCTGTTATATAGTTTTGGTTTTGTAAAAGAAAAATGACAGTTGTAATGTTATGTATGTTTTGTTTCATGTATCATAACTGAAAATAAAACGTAAAAATAAGTAGTATTACTAGTGTAATGTTTCACTGTCAAATAAAACAATTGCGTTAATATATATAGAAAAATATATTAATAATAACTTAGAATTTTTTTACAGTACAAATGTACAATTACAGTACTAATATTTATGTCCATCTTAATTTCTTCCTTTTCAAATGCCAAACCATTGAGTTTTTATTTTGATGGAAAACTGGAAGAAGTCCTTATACAGTACTTTATCTTTTCTTGACAACAGCCGGTTTCTAATCGCTTCTCAGTACAAGTCTGGGAAGATGCGCCGCATATTGCGCTCCCAAATGCATATGTTATAAAGTGACGCAAACTCACAGCACATGCAGAGATGAGTTTGTGTGGACCAGCAATTACTGTAAACCAAGCCGCTCTCAGACAGTGAAAGACCACGTGTGCAAAAAGACATTGTTGCCATGCACCAAAGATGCAGTACTTATTTAATTAAAAATCGCACTTACGATTTGATAATCGCCCTAAGACATATCACAATTTCAGTTTTACTTCAATTAATTGTGCAGCCCTACCATTTACAGACACTGCTTGCAAACTGATGTGCGTTTTTCAATAATGCACATGGCAATGTCATCATTTATAAAACTACAAATCCCCAACCAACACAAGAAATTAGAAAGTTCCCATTGGTTTTAAGAGTAAATGTATTACATGAACAGAAAGCAAACTAGTTGCATGCATTGCAGGGTTTTTTGTGCAAAATTTAGGCTCAAACAGCCTAGTAAAACTCTGAAAAGCTTGCTGGGAGAGTGACAGAATGTTTGTGTTTGAAGGTGCAGCCCTGGGCAGAGTCTAACTGTGACCAAACCCTTCAGGAATGACACAGGAAATGGTGAAATCACCCAGGCTCTGGCTGTTTGTTTGGTTGGTTGTCATGACGTATCTTCATTGAACGCTGCTTGAGCACTAGAGTGGAAAGGTCTAGAGAATTCCGCCTCTGTGCTATCACCCCATTCAAAGACCTCCAACCCACAGGAACACCACAGCAGCGCTGAGTGCACCCCATAACACACAAAAGCAACACAGGTTGCTGATTTATGGCTGCATATGGAGATCATGTCCACTGAATAGCTCATTCAAGGTTATCAGGAACAAACTATACAGAAGAGGAATGTTACAGCCTTTGACGAGGGCCATAAACAGAGATGACCACATCTGCCTCTCTGCAGTCAAGAGAGGGCAGTGAACTCTGACCCCACCCGCCACTGGAGTCATTGTTGTAGCCTGCAGCGCTTTATTGTGTGCAAGAGGCACGTGGAACAAACTGCCTCGGCATCTAATGGCTGGTTGCAGCTGGTGATATAGGAATGGTCGATATTGCTGAACTTTTAATGAATAAAATATTTTGAAGACTTTTGACAACAATACTACATATTTTATATATAGATATTTTATGTAATTATTCAGAAATCAGAGTGTTGTCAGGCATGGGGTGATCAAGAACATTGTCCCAGACCGGGGGTAGGGTCAAATGTTCTCCTCAAAAGCCAAAAATAAAAATAAAAATAATGTATATATTATATAGAAATGTTCACAACTTGGGGTCAGTTTTTTTATTTAAGAAATATATATTTATTATTCAGTGTGTGTGTGTATATATATATATATATATATATATATATATATATATATATATATATATATATATATATATATATATATATATATATATATATATTACACACACACATTCAAGATTCAAGTTTATTTGTCATTACACATATACATATACTTCATCATTATAAATTTCTATTCATGAAAAAATTATTTCTGAAGGATCATGTGACACTGAAGACTGGAGTAATGAACCTGAAAATTCATATATAAAATTACACAAAATATATTAAAATAGAAAATAGTTATTTTAAGTTTAAAGGGGTCATATAATGGTACATGCACTTTTACAAATTGATTGTACAGAAATGTGTGTTGGCAGTGCCTGTACACAACCATCCTATAATGATAAAAATCCATCCAGTGTTTTTTTTTTTTTTTTTTTTTTTAAATCTCCTTATGTTTTCCCCTGTCTCAAATCGAGCCGTCTGACCGTGTGACGTCACACGGTCGGACGCCTCTCCCACGATTGTTAATTGACAGCAAGACCCGCCCTGAGCGAGCTGTCATCATAGTCCGCCATTGTTGATACGCTGGAGCAGAATGGCGTCTAAGCGATTGTGGTGTTCTGTTCTTGGGTGTAATAATGAACAAAGCATTCATTTTGATGTTCCTAAATCCGAACCGCTGAAGACACAGTGGCTGAGTTTTGTTTTCGAAGGGAATATTCCCCCCGATCAACGTCAATGCTTTCATGTTTGCACGAATCATTTCTCACCAGACTGCTTTATAAACGAGGGTCAGTATAAAGCAGGTTTTGCTAAGAATCTGCTCCTGAAAAAAAGGATCGGTACCAACTATTCGTGTTCCTGCTGCACCTCCAGAAGAAGTGAGTGTAACGTTTTATTAACCTCCATATTAATCTTTGCAAATCGCTTGCACGCTTCACAATGAATGCGGCTAAAGTTTAAAGGGTAAGTTACATTACGGCATGCTTTCTATGTATGACGTTCTCAATATAATTCATAATCCCACGTTTATAATGAACAACGCGTTATGGCACTGGACATAAATATACATTACAACAAATTCTTAGATGTCCTTCAACTACTGCTAGAAACATTCCTGTGGTGACCTAATGTCAGTGCTTCAGCCCTGACAGTTGTACCTAACACTGCATAGATAACGTTACGCATCACGGACAAGCCTACATTTACCGAAAAAAAGTTTTTCATGACCATTATCTGTAACATCAATCTGTCAATGAATTAACGTATACATCAGTAAACGCATATCATTCGTATCTCACTACGCTACCCTGCCAGTACATACAAAGATAGATCAAAGTGACATTACGTTAACCAACCGTTCAAAAACGTCCTGTTCGAGCCTTAATTTTCAAATTTCATTGGGGCAGTCATCTTGTTCCAGGTCCGACTCCGGTTCAAATTGATACGGTTGCACAGATGTGTCCTCCAAAATATTCCAAAATATACCCTCAACTGTTGTCAAGGCAACGCTCTACGTGTGTTATGTCAAAACGCCCCACAGAACAGAGGGGCGGGGTGAGCAAAGCTCATTATCATTTAAAGACACATGCACTGAAATGGCTTGCTGAAAACAGAGCTGTTTTTGACCAGGTAAAATTAGTGTTTTATTACAATACTAATGAGAATTTTTAACTAAAGTATATTACAAACTTTTCATTTAGACACTAAAGAATCATATTAACTTGTACAAAAATGGCATTATATGACCCCTTTAAAGGTTGTTACTGTGCGTTATCAAACAAATGCTTGTCTTGGTGAGCATAACTATTGAGACTTGGAGCATAACTTGGTGAGACTATTGCAATACAAATCAACAAATCATTGTAACAAATAATGTAACAAATCAACCTGTTTGTAGGGCTGGAAAATATGGCCAAAATTTATATCACAATATATTTCATAATTTCGGTCAATACGATATAATTCCAATATCGATATGAACTAGATAAAAGCCTCAGAAAAACTGCCAAGAATGCCCACAACGGCTGTCCGTACCTACAAACTTCAGAAAAATTAATTTGCCAAGTCTATGAAACCTCCTCCTATAAAACTATAATATTTTAGAAATAAAAGCGGTACAAATAATGTTCACCTTTTATTTGTATTTAGCCTTCATACAAACAAGAAATGTGAAATCACCATCAAATAAACATATGACTCTTACTCACTTTATTAATAGCTTTAATTTTAAACTATAACGTAAACGGATTATATTATTCTAACAACAGTGCTTCAGCCAGGATAAAGAATATGAAAAGTGCTCAGATTAGCTGAAAACAATCTTCATTGGGGTGGAACTGCTTCAGATGGTGGAACAGATTTGATGTGTTCCTGCTGCTAGTCGGCAGCAGGGGCGTAAACCGGACGGTTTATCACGATTCATAACAGCAGTCACTCTAGCTGACGGTGACGTCACGTGCATACCCTCAATACAGAGCGGCACAAAGCACTTATGCGCATCCCGTGTGCAGAATGATGCGCTTGAACCAACACAGTCACGGCGCTCCTATGCAGCAGTTTATTGAGCACTTTCTTTTAACGATTTTAAATTTCAGTGTGAAGAACGATTCATAGCGATATATTCTCCTTATATGCAAAACCATAGACCTTTATCTACTGAAGCACAAAAAAATAAATAAAAGAATTCAGTGGCCTATTTGTGTTCTGTTTGAGATGAGTGCACGCTGCTTTTTGCAAAGCTTTAAACACCAGCAAATTATAAACTTTTGTGAAGCAATGTCCGAGCGTCTTTCACAAGCTCTGAAAGGTAATTTAAACGAGAATGAGCAGTATGGAAGCCCGTTTCCACCACTAAATAACAAAAATAAAGAGTAATTGCTTTTTATCTCAGAATTCTGACTTTTTTCTCACAACTGCAATTCTGAGATATAAACTCGCATTTCTGAGTTATAAAGTTACAATTCTGAGATATAAACTGGCAATTTGCATGATATAAAGTCACAATTCTGACTGAGAAAAAAAGTTGCAGATAAGTCGCTTTATCTGAGATAAAGTTGCAATTACTCTTTTATTTTATTTTTTATTTATTTAGTGGCGGAAACGGCTTCCATAGGTTGGCGATAATACATAGACTGAAAATGTGTAAAAATGGAGTGTGTTATGTGGCATCAATGCATCAATCTAATGTCTAACAATACGATGCATCGATATCGGCACATTTTGCAGCACACTGAAACCTGAAGTTTAATATCAGATCTTAGATGAATGTCAACCATTTCATCTGCTTTCTCCTTACTTGTGGAAGCACATTTGTATTGCAGTCAGGGGTCCTCATTTTGTAGCTAAAACTTGCCACGATACACCACCCACGGTATGAACCGCGATACTCGTGTCGAACTGAACGCTCCCCGGCCCCTGCTACCCCAGCCCAGCTCTCACTTCACTTTATGTCACAATTATTTTTTTCCTCCTTGACATTTGATTAAATAGTAATTAGTACACTTTTAACAACTACTAAGAGCTGTATTTGTACTAAATATAATATAATTTACTAAATATACACTAACTTTTGTCTTCCAAGTGACTTGGGCGATCGCTCAAGCTTCATGGAAGGACAAAGAGCCAGTTTCTCCATTTAGCCAGGTTGGCTACATGCTACCTTGAGTCCCAGCAACATCGTCATTTTCGTAGCTTGTTACGAAAAAAAAAACCTCTCAGGAAAACAGCTTTCCTGTCATGTCAGCCATTATACTGTGCTCATAGTGCACACTCTTCAGTTACACACGGAAATGCAGCTCTGCGCACAGTACATGTCAACCATTTCATCTGCTTTCTCCTTACTTGTGGAAGCACATTTGTATTGCAGTCAGGGGTCCTCATTTTGTAGCTAAAACTTGCCGTGGCGCGTTGGAAACTTAGCCTACTACTGCGGAGCACTGGCTGCGTGTCTGTGGTGTACGCCAGCGGCCAATCGTGTTCTGCTCTTTCTGAAGGCTGCGCCCTGAACGTCAGTCAGTGGGAAAAGCGGTCATGTTTATCGAAATATCGGAAATGTGTTTAAAAATCACATCACCGTTATTTTAAATTATATCACAATATATATATTGATATTGAATTATTGTCCAGCCCTATCTGTTTGTACACTTATTTTTACTAAAATCACCTTGAATGTTTCATAAATTGTCCTAAAAATCAGCTTTAGTTTCGTTATACAATTTGATTTTGGGTCAAAATATGACCTGGACATTTCTTAAGTTACTCAATCAGAAAACCAATAAGCTGATAAGGAAGAAAAAGATTTGCTAAGAAAAACATAAAAATCCAACAAATTTTCAGAGGATGGACTTAAGCATGGAAATAAATGGAACAGTTTTTCAAAGGATGTTCACAGATGCAGCCAAAACCTAAAAGGAACATCATGTTACTAATAACACGGAACAACTGGTAAGTCACACCAGAAACTACTTTTGACACGAGGCCTTGCGAGCAATGCTTTGCTACTGCTGGAATGTGCGCTCATGCATTCACACAATTCCAGGCAGACAACATCCCTGCTGAGCTTATTGATTGAGGACGTGAAAGACACAACGAAGGCCTGATTTGACACTATAGGTCACTGACACACAGGTAACTGAAGACAAATCATCCATCCACTTCTTTTTGGCTCGGTTTACACCTGGTATTAAGATGTGTTTTGGTCGATCAGAACACAAGCAGATGAGGGACAGACAGTCTCATTTACACCTTGTTTTAATCCATCTCTTTTGTCCACTTCTGTCCTGATTTCTTTAAGGGGAGGGTCTATGGGCTGGTAAATGTATGGGCTTTTTTCAGATCTTTTGATTTTGTAGACGAAATTTACATATGAACATGACCAGAGCGTTTTCGACTACCTCTGGAAGTGGTCAAAATTGATAAGTTCAAAGCGTTTTAGACCCCGTTTACACCTGCATTTAGCGTCATCCACTTATGATCGTAGCGACCAAAACACATCTTAATACCCGGTGGTAACAGGGCCTTTTGTACCAACAAGGTTTGCAACAAGTAATCAATCAAAACAAATTACTGATCAATTATTCCGGTCTATACACGGTTCACAAATATGTGCCACTAAAGTAATGAAGTATGAATTTTTACTGAAATAACATGTGTACTTACATTTTAATGGTATATTCTTATAATGTGAGCACTTACACAACTGTTTGGGGTCAGTAAGATTTTTTTTATGCTCAACAAAGCTGCCATTATTTGAGTTAGAAAACATTAATATTGTGAAATATTACAATTTAAAATATTATGCACTCAGTTGTGCTGCTTAGTATTTTCACAGAAACCGGGAACATGTTTTTTCAGGATTCTTTGATGACTAAAGTTTAAAAGAACAGCTCTGTTTGATAGGGGTGTAACAATATTCAAACCGAACCGAAAAACCACGATACACCACCCACGGTATGAACCGCGATACTCGTGTCGAACTGAGTGCTCCCCGCCCCCTGCTGTCCCAGCCCAGCTCTCACTTCACTTTATGGTCACAATTATTTTTTTCCTCCTTGACATTTGATTAAATAGTAATTAGTACACTTAACAACTACTAAGAGCTGTATTTGTACTAAATATTATTATAATAGTGTATATTTAGTAAATTATATTAACTTTTGTCTTCCAAGTGCATGTCACGTGACTTGGGCGATCGCTCAAGCTTCATGGAAGGACAAAGAGCCAGTTTCTCCATTTAGCCAGGTTGGCTACATGCTACCTTGAGTCCCAGCAACATCGTCATTTTCGTAGCTTGTTACGAAAAAAAAACCTCTCAGGAAAACAGCTTTCCTGTCATGTCAGCCATTATACTGTGCTCATAGTGCACACTCTTCAGTTACACACGGAAATGCAGCTCTGCGCACAGTACATGGCTTAATACATAAAGCGCAAGACAAACTATGAGCAATGTTACATTGTCAATTTGTAAGTCATGAAATAAAAGTAAAAGTACCAATAAATCACAAAACTGGTCCAACGTGTGTGAGCTGGGAAGGCATGCAGGTATGATGTTCATTCTGTTCAACAGGACCAGTTTATGATTCATTAACAGTTCATGATGTATTGTGTATTCACCATGGTAACGGTTACCCATAACCCCAAAATGCCACTTTATTTTCACTATGTTATTTTGTTTATTTTTAAATTAATGTGGTGGCTACTTTATTGTATTACCAAAAACTGCAATTTAATATCTTTAACTTATAGGCCTATTTATTAATCAGTATTAGTCATATTCATACAATGTGTGTGTGTGTGTGTGTGTGTGTGTGTGTGTGTGTGTGTGTGTGTGTGTGTGTGTGTGAAAAAATGTGGAAAAAAAAAAAAAAAAAAAAAAAAAAAAAAAAAGGTCAATAGTAAAATGAGTGCAGACATTTAATTCATTTGAGTTTACTCAGGTATGCTAACTGCTCTAAAGAAAACGTGAAGCAAATGTATAATGTTAAATTATTGCTGTTGTTAAGTTAAAAGTGAATCTAGTGTTATTACTGCTCGTGCCCTGCCAGGAACTCCACAGCAAACCGAACCGAACCGTGGCTCCAAAACCGTGACATGAACCGAACCATGGCATAGGTGTATCGTTACACCCCTATTGCTTGAAATAAATACAAATTAATCGATTATCGAAATTGTTAGTTGCAGCCCAGGCACCAAGCATGCATCCATATGACCTTTACCCAGAAGCACCAAGTAAAATATCCAGAATGTTGTTAGTAAACAACTCCACTGGCCTGTTTTTCTCTGAGCTCATGATTTCATGGAATTGACATTCAAGAAGGTGCAATCTATGGAAGGAACAAGTGTAATGGTTTTTGCACATGCAGGTTTTGAACATACAAACAAAGTTCAAAGTGAGCTGGGTAATTTCTCTGCATCACTAGCAGTGCCAAATTAAATTACAAGCCATTTGTTTGAACAGCCCGAATGAGAAAACAACCATTTATCAACTGTTGATGGAAGTTTTGGGACCTTACTCTGAATTTATACTACAGAAATTATATTAGAGATTTGTAACATTTCAAAAATAGTTATTTTGTGAATAAATGTAAATGGAATGCACTGTTGCAGCTTTGGATAAGTGTCTACAAATGTGTAAATGTAAACTGGTGTTCCTGACAGCTGCCAGAATTATGTTGTACTACGCAGTCAACAATGCAGTCAGGCCATTACTAAACTGTATCATCAAGCCTATCAAGATCCAGAAAGACTCATCCATTCCTGCAATTTTCCTCATTATAAAAGCAGCACAATTGCAGCACTTTGAGGTTTCGGCTTTATTGATTTGCATCATCAACATACATGCACTTCCATGCTAAGAATATATCTGCAAGAAAACAAAACGTCTTCACATTTCCTATAATAGCATGACTCAAACTAGATAAAAGTAATGTTGCTTGCTAAGTTAAATATTGGCCTCTTAAATAAGATCTCTATAGGCACAAATTAGATCTATGATTCACTGCTATAATTGCAGCCTATACAACTTATGCATGAAGTGACTGATGTTGGCTGTGGATGAATGAAGTACATAATAGCACAAAGTCACATTATGAAAAGTGAGTTCCAGGAATACTGAAGCAGACTTCCTCTAATTTTAAAACAAGCTTTGCTCTATTTCCCATCACTATGCCACAGATTTGTACAATATCATTTCCTGTGTCCACATAATGACCATTTGAGGCCGCAAGGCAGAATGACTTATGTGTGTGGGTGGGTGACATTAAGACATGAGCATGTGGACCAGAATGGAGTGAGAGTTGCATGAGGGACCAATGAAAAACCACCAACCTTGCCAATACCTCTGCATGGAGGACTTAACAAAAGCCACTATTTTAACATTCACCCCTGGTGCACACCCTCTCCGGACAATTGAAAGCATAATGGAAGATATTACATGAAAAACTAAAGACTGTTTTGGGAGGTTAGCTAGACAAGTGATCACTTTAGTATGATATACAGCAGTGGTTCTCAAAGTGTGGGGCGCACAGGTACCGCGGGGGGGCCGGGGACACCAAGTTAACTGATATCGCATGGAAGGTGGATCGGTTTATAAAAGGCAAGAGAAAAACAGTAGATGAGGTCTCACAGACATCTTAGGCAGGTGCTGGTCATTCAAAAGCTAAATGCAGAAAAAATAATGAGGCATATCTTGCTCTCGGCTTCACGGTTAATGTGGTTGGCGAGGAGGAGAGGCCCATGGGCGTCCTCCTATGTCTTAAGGCTGATTTATACTTTTACGTTGGACCTGCGCTGTAGCCTGTACACCGTGGGCTACGTGTCAATTTTCATTTATACTTCTGCGTCGTTGTCCACTGCGATGCGCAGTTACACATGCAGAGGGAGCATGATACCCCAGAGAGAGGGGTTCCTGGCAGACCAATCACAACTCTTACGGTCCGCATCGAATCGACGTTACATTTTTGGAGAGGTGCACGTCAGGGTACATCGTAGTCTACGCGTGCTCACACAGCCTACGACGTAGCTACGGCGTACACTCGACGCAGAAGTATAAATTGGGCTTTATGCTGCGTTCACAGCGAACACAAATAAAGCGTCAAATTCACGTATAGTTGGACGCTTGAACATTTTGAATCCACTCACACGTCCACAGCGAATTGGACCAGCATATAAAACGAGCGTTTGAAGCGAAATAGACGCACGTTCAAGGCGCTACAGGAGCTGCGCCTGGATGACGGCCGCGTTCAGCGGTACTTCCGCCTGTCTCACGCCCAAGTTCGACTCGGGAGAACGAATTCCCGAAGACGGGAGGACATAAGTCCGGTACTCTGCTAATGGAACAGCAGCGTTCTTGATAGCGTCACTCAGCTCACTCTCACTCCTGTATGTGTATTTTAGGCTACAATAAAACGAAGTCGGTCATAAAACACCACTCTGGCCCTTTTCATTTTCATATAAAAAAAAATAAAATAAAAAAAACATATATTCAACATAAATAGCCACACAAATGTGGTTCAGGCAACGCATATTGATTATCTTCACTGCATATATGTTTATAATAAACAAAATATAAAACAACCCTGCCTCTATTCGTTTACATTTAAAAAAAAATGAAACATTAATATGTGGTTCAGACAATAAGTGTGCATACATGATTATATAAAACACAACCCAGTCTCTTTTGTTAAATGTCAGTTTATGTGTGATCAATAATAGCCATTATAAAAGTATAAGTAAAAAATTCTCTATCAAGGACAGTTAAAGCATATGTGCGCTTCAACACAATTGTAATTTAAGAAGACACTAATATACACGAATCATCTCCGCACTTCCTTCCTGAAGTCAAAAAGAGGACACAGTGGGCTGAAACTCTGCTGGGCAAAGAGATACAGGTGCTCAGCCAACATACAAACCAAAAATACAAACCTTGCAACCTAAATAAAGCACATAGAGGAAAGAAATATCCAAAACATGCATATAAACCACAAGTGCATCCGATTTGGCTTCAGGAGAACAGCTGTGTGAACTAACAGGGCTGATAGCATATCCAATATTTAATACATAATCTATAAAAATGTGGCTGTGAAAAAAAACTATATTAGAAACTATATTTAGAATATCGTTGATTTTAATGCACTTTATTTGCATTACGTATCAAACGTCTTGTGTCACGAATGTCCAACAAAATTTAAATTATTTAAAAAAATTAGCAGCATCCTTATATTTAATAGCATCTCTGATTTAAATCTCAGTTTTCATGAATCAGCTGTCCATTTAAATGAATCAATGTTTAAAGAACTGCTTCAACAGTTTGTTTGCAATGCATCAAATTACTGCATGACATTTGGCATATTTTTAAACATCTTTTTAAATTTGTTTTGTGAAAAATAGTGTGGAAAGCATGCCTTGATTATATAACAATATAAAACTATACATAATATAATTTTACGGTAATTTCATGGCAATTGTAAAATATTCAATAAACAAACAATACAGCAAATAATTCAACTTATTTTGTAAATGCATAACTCTAAAGATTCTATATTCTGGGTCCATCTTACAAAACAAGTCTCATGAACATTGAAAATTGGACCGACCAAAAACATGTTTTACACTCAAGGGAGTGCTTTTAATGCGTTTTATTTTACACTTTAAAATAGAGCTGCACGATTATTTGTTAAAAGATCGTGATCTCGATTCAAACACACATGCAAACTTTTCTGTGTCTATTCAGTGTCTATTAAACTTTTCTGGAAAGTAACTTGATGCTTTAAATAAAGATTGTATCAATGACATTGTTACACCAGTAGGTGGCAACAAGTGACCGTTAAAAAATGATTTGTCATTGACTCTTTGACTTTGTTCAAAAACACTGATTCATCCGAGTCATTGAATCATTCATTCAAAATAATTTTTTTAATTCAATATCTAAATTCAATATTTTTAAACAGACTGCAGAAATTAACATTTTGTCAGAACCTCTAGTAAATTACACAATAATTGATTCTCAAATGATCCAGAATCGTACAGGGCTGAGCAATAAACGATAACGATATGCATCACGATAGACACGTAATGGATGTCAACAAAAAATGCGTTCGATAAAACGTTCAATACATTTTTTTTTCTTTGTCAGAAGAAACCAGAGGTTGCGAAGCAAGTTTGGTTGCATGAACAAAGGCACTCACTCTGGTGACCTAGCAACATTGGGAGTGACACGCTAACAATCAATCATGTAACAGTATCAAGTTTGGGGATCAATCCGAAAAGGGGTGCCGCAGTGAGCGAGTATGGCAGGAAACAGGAAAACAATTCAGTTTGCCAGTGTGGCAGTTTTTTGGATTTTATAAGTCAGACCAATGTCGTCTGCAAATTATGCAAGACCGTCATCCCCACCAAGACTGGTAATACCACAAATTTGTTTAACCACCTTAAGCCTTATTTATACTTTCGTCTAGCTCCGCAGGATCCTCAGCTGACTGCGCGCGCCTCGGTCGTTTAGGAAGGTGTTTATACTCGACGCGCTCGCCGTTGTGCTATTCTGCATCAGTGCCTTATGACAAAGCATCTAAAATGGTACAAAGGAATAACGGAGGCACTGCAACTTGATGTTAAGAGAGAATTGTTCATTGTTAAATCATTGTGATTTTAGACTGGTTGTGTTGACATTTCTGCCTTTATAACTGAGGGGATTATAATCAGAGGAAGGTTAAGTTTAAAATAAATTTGCGGAGTTTTCTTTGCTGTAATGTCAGTGCTAGTTGCATAGCCAACCACCTGATAGTCTATTCAATAGGTTACGTTTTCCACCTCTGAAAATAAAAAGAATGTAATTTTGGCTTTTGTAAATGTGACTTCTATAATGCATTTAACGTCAAATAATCTAAAAAAATAAAATAAAACACATACACAAAGTTCTGCGGCTTTATGTTCACAGCTGCTGAGCGTGAATTCCAACACAACGCTTCAGTTAACAGTCATGAATTGCAAGATGAGATGTGTAAGTTATGTGTAAACTAAACAGCTGTGTTACAACAGAAGTTTTAAATGAGCGACGAAACAATCAGTTTGCAAATATGCAAGTCAGGAAAGAAGGAGAAGGTAATGGAGATAAGAAGCAGTTATTGTGCTATTTAACACAGATTTACACTTCCATTCAAAAGTTAGAGAACGGTAAGATTTTTCAAATGTTTTTAAAGAAGTCTCTTCTGCTCAATTCTGATATGATTTATTGATCAAGAAACATTTATTATTATTATTATTATTATCATCATCATCAATGTTGAAAACCGTTGTTTTTTTTTCAGGATTATTTAAAGTGGTACTTCAGCGCTGGGAGGATGAATGTGTATTTAAACTGGGTCATTTATGTAGTATAAATGTGAAATTACTTTTGAATTTGGTGCCTAGACTGAAAAAAAAGAAGACATTTTTGTCTCATGTGGATGAAAGACAACAACTCCCAGAATGCACTTGCTTCGCTGCCCAACGAGGCCACTCCCAAAGCCATGGCTACTGGTTATCACTTGCCCACCATAACACCACCCCCTCCGTCATTTTGATTTTCAATTTCATTCAGTAAGAGAAATGAATTACAATTAAAATTAAACTACAATTAAAAACTGAACGCATCTGTTCAATAAAGTGTGAGTGAGCCGAACGAAAGTCATGGCACAAACGCAGCAGGAGTCAGATTTCATTCATCGCGAGATGAAGAGCTGAGGTAAGCGCAGCATAAGTTGAAACATTCACTTATGAATGCCCGAGCCGAGCGGCCGTGCACATTCACATTCTGTGAGTGAGATCCCACCCCCTATGGGCGGGTTGATAAAATGCGGAACTAGCTTAGTCTTTAGCCTCGGGCCCAATTTTTTTTCCAGAAATAAAATGCATAATTCTCTCGTCTCAGGGGGACATGAGGAGAGAAAGCACGATAATTTGAATATACTACCGGGTTTCTACTGATACAAAGCTTAATGCTAATCGCTGAAGTAACCCTTTAATGAATAGAAATTTCAAAAGAACAGTATTTGTCTGAAATCTAAAGCTTTTGTAACATTATAAATGTCTATATTGTCACTTGATCAATTTAATGCATCCTTGCTGAATAAATTTATTAATTTCTTTAAATTCTTTCCCAAAAATAAGAATATTTTAAAAATTCTTACCGACCCAAAACTTTTGAACGGTAGTACAATGTTACAAAAGCTTTCTATTTTGGATCTATTCATCCAAAAAAAAAAATGGTTTACACAACTGTCTTCAACACTGATAATATTCATAACTGCTTCTTGAGAATAATACTATTATTTCACAGTATTACACAGCTTTTTTTGTAAACCATTTTCTTCTTTAAAAACCATTTTAAAAATCTTACCATTCTCAAACTTTTGACCAGTAGAGTACATATAATTAAATGGCTGATAACGATTTTGGATCGCTATAGGTTGGCCTGTATGTTTGGTACGATAGGGGGCCCAACCTCATTCTTTCATAGGGCCCAAAATTGCTAGCGGCGCCCCCGTTCATGAAACATTGGTATGCTGCTAATCCCATCGTACAAATGATCGTACATTGATAAATATAGCAGCTGAAAACAATTGTTATTTAAATATCACGCCCCTAAAAATTCTGTTTAGAAGCCTTGCCCCTAGAGTTTACAACATGAAGAAACGTAACCCGGCCAAGAAGATGAAGTATCTCATGAAAGAGAAATTGATCTTACTCAAAAAAAAACACCCATTAACCTTGTAATTGCAAACACTTACATTAATTTATATGTATATTCAAATTCTGTCATTAATTACTCATCCTCATGTCGTTCCAAACCCGTAAGACCTTCATTGATCTTCGGAACACAAACAAAGCATGAAATCCGAGAGCTTTCATTCTGACCCACATAGACAGCAACACAATGACCACTTTCAAAGCCTAGAAAAGTAGTGAAGACATTAAAATGGTCCATGTGACTACAGTGGTTCAAACTTAAATGTTATGAAGTGACGAGAATATGCAAAAAACTAACAAAAATAACGACTTTATTCAACAAGCTCTTCTCTTCCTCTTCTACGTGATTCACATAAGCACCACAACGCATGTATGTGGTGCTCTACCAATAGTGAGCCGCCGTTCTTCCGTCGAACCCGGAAGCACCGCACTGTGTGAATAGCGTAATAGAGAGTGACAGGGAGGAGAAGACATTGTTGAAGTCGTTATTTTTGTTTGTTTTTTTGCGCACAAAAAGTATTCTCGTCGCTTCATAACATTAAAGTTGTAGTCACATGGACTATTTTAATGTCTATTTTAATCTATTTTACTATTTTTGAGGTCTTTACTACCTTTCTGGGCATTGAAAGTGGATTGTTTTGTTGTGGTCCACGTGGGATCAGAAAGCTATCGGATTTCATCAAAACCATCTTCATTTGTGTTCCAAAGATGAACGACATGAGTAATTAATTAAGGACAGAAATGTCATTTTTGGGTGAACTAACCCTTTAAATACTGGTAAATAAAATAAAACATTTAGAACCATCATAAAAACTATAGCCTAGGCTATTTTAGTTCCCCTCGCTCCACAACAAATCCATTAAAATGTAATGGTATTCATGGAAGAACAAGAATATAACATATTAAACTATAAAATAAAACACTATAGGCTATAGTGGCATTCATTGTAAACAACAAACGTTAAGCAAAATTTTATTTAAAGCAAAACTGAAACAGCATTGGGCTCATCTCTCATTCGGCAAGAATCCAAATGTTTCCATATTTGCCATGTAAAATTTGGTTGCTTGCTAAACTATTATTCATTATGTAAACAAGGCTTTGTACTTCACTCGTTTCCAATATTCAGGTAAAACAGCATCCTTCACATGTGCAAAAATTTGTTTGGTTGGGAGCTGGGCAAGCAGTTTTACAGAGGACTATTTCTATTAAGCAGTGTAACTTATGTTTGGTTGACTGCATTTTATTTTGATGATGAATAGCTGAAATGCCAAGTTAGCAAGCAACGCTAGAACTGATATGTTGTGTGTGAGCGTGAGTTGCCTGCATGATCAGCTGGACATAAAATAAAGATATATAGAAAACAAATACAATGCGTTAACAAGTGTCACAAAAACTAGCTTAGCTTATAGGCTGTTAATTATTTGATTTAAGTGCAATATATTTTGTGTTGTCCTATTCATTTTATTCCTTTCATACGGTTAATTTTATTCTGTTTTTCTTCGTTCAAGCGCTGCAGGTGCGTGGTGTGAGAATGCGTGAATCCTCATGTACTGTTGTTCATCCTGCAATTTGCGGATGTAAAGCTAAGCAAGGCATTTTAATGGGTCACAGACACCCATCTATCCTAATTTAATTAAAATAATTTGACATTCTAATCTTGCCGTTTAACAGATAATGATCGATTAATGAGCTTCGATTGTCGGTCAGGAAAATAATCTGAAAAATGCTTTCATTACAATTCTCCACCAGATTTACTATGCTGCACGCAAGTCCACGGTAACTTAAAAACTTGTGTAAATGAACTGAGATCTGACGTGAGATTTGATCGTAGCCATCACTCGCGTCCATATTAAGTTAAGTTTTGCTTGGAAACGGCCACATGCCCAGTTTTCTGTCGTACATTCATTTCGTAAATGAGGCCCAATGAATCTACTTAACAATGGCTGAAATGAAAATGTCGTGGGACTGACAGCAATCTGAAGCACTGCACCACTGACTGTGCAAAGAAATAAATTAATGAGTTCCAGCCATGGGTGCCTCCAGGACGTGAGGTCAACATTCTTTTAGTGCACCACATCCTGGAATTGAGGCATGCTTGTGGTCATAAATGAACAGGGATAGGATTTACAGCGTGATATACAGTGACATAAAACGTCATATCAATTTTGCATGTTCAGCAACCATACTGAAGAAATAGCTTGCTTGCATAGTGATCAGTGACATTACTGAATAACATACGTTACATACTAAGGTTTTCAAAAAAGTTCAGAGGCAACCATTTAACCTTGGCCACAGAAGGCCAAGAAATACATTCTTACTGCACTAAACAATTTCACCCTAAATGCCATGCACACTGGTTTTAAAGTTCACCTCATAGTGTCCCAGTTCAAATTAACTGCACAGTGCACACACAAACAAGAACTTAAATGCGCAACAAATCTCTGATCTTGCATTCTAAACAAGTTATCTCTATCCTTAACACTTACCAATGAAAGCAGTTTATCACAAAGAATTGCTAGGAAGGGCGGGGAGAGCAGGAAAAGAGAGACACAACAAGGCATTCTTGAGAAGCTGTCGCCGGGCGTTCAAGGCAAACACTTTCGGTGACGTTGCGTGGGGTCATAAGAGACAAAACTATGAACACACTCCAGCAGAACATTCCACTGAGCTTTATCAGCTAAAGCCTTGTGCACACGGCAGAGGGCAAACAACACTTTCTGAACCTGGTCTTTAACAAAAAAGACTCAAATGCAGGAGGACAGTAAGGTTGAACATAATTTATAACAGCAAATAATGTACTGCAAAAAAGGCATATGGAGACAGGCCAACATGAGATATGGGGGGGAAATAAGATGCCAGAACAATCTGTAAAGTGCACATAGGTCTAAAAAAAAAAAACCCGAACATCAGTGAATAAATAATGCTTTCTCACAAACACACACACACAAAAAAAAAAATTCCCAGAATCAGAGGCTGCACGTCAAATCCAAGAAATTCTGCTCAGTTGAGCGCAGGCAGGTGATTTCTGGGAATGGCAAATCAAACATTTCACCAACTCACTAAGGGAGTGTGTGTCAATCTGACTCACAGGACTCGTGATGTAAGTTACCGACTGGATATTTTATATTCAATCACGACGACAGTTGCTTCACATCTGATATCGGATCAACGTCCAACTTTACTCTGATGTTTGTTAGAATTCTGTGCAACACTCGAGGAATGATGCAAATAAACATTGATCAATTTCTAATCAATCACACCCGGAGATCGAGTTCGGATAACAATACACTGAAAAATATGTATAACACAGCCCTGAAACTTTAAAAGGCACACTGCCGAAAGTGAAAGAGACAGGGAGAGGGACACCGTACATAACTCGCGCGCTAGCGGAGTACAATGATCTTGCACATAGACGCACAATCTCTTTACCTTTCCCACAGGTCTGCTTGTTTCCATTAACGCTGAGTTTCTCCCTCGGGAACAGATGTAATCATGCATACGGTTGCTTTGAGTAACTATTTTCAATTCTTGTACAAAATAAAAGTTTGCAACTTTAATGTGAAATTCTGCTTAGTGTTGCGCTGCAAAGCGGGATCACTTTCTGGCAGGAAGCGAGTTGTAGCGATGCCCGATTCGTGAATGATTCATTCTAGTGAGTCGGATCTTTTCCATGATTCGGTTGAACCGATATGAACTGGACTGAATCTGTTCTGAAGTCAACTCATGTTGACTTCAGGTATCAATAAATAATGGGAGCTTCCCAATACTCAAATGGATGCTCTTTTCAAACCTATAAAAGAAAGCCATGTTGAAGGCGAGGAAGCTTCCAGAGGAGATAAGCGAGGATGCACAGGTGTATATCCAATGCGAATCTGACGCTCGTATCTGCCACAATAATTGTAAGTTATGCTTTAAGCTTTGCAGTCTAAATAAACCACACGTCACATATTTCAACAGGGCATCTTGCTTGATTATTATTTATTATGAATGTCTTACATAACCAAACTTCAACAACACACGGGCGCAGCTGATGACGCTTTTAAGTGAAGCTCGAGGGATCAAGAATATTCCAAATTACAAATAAGATTTCTTTCGATTCCTCTGTCCCAGTCTATGCTCTGTCCTCATTTTCTTTCCTTGAATCCCATGGGGGTGGAAGCAAGGAAAGGAAACGAGGATGCACAATTAAGAAATGAGAAGCACCTATTAAGTGAGATGACCCTTAATGAGATGCATTTAAGCATTTGGAGTGAAGCGATATTCGACTGGTGGGGCAATGAAATGTTAACAAATATTAACGAGTTGTCAACGTATATTCAAAAAAAAGTTTAAGCCAATGTTTTGATTAGCTAAATCATGGCTACAACAAGCTGAACAGTGATACAGGAAACACTGCAATAAAATTTTACTGCAATATATGAACCCATTTATATTATATATATATATATATATATATATATATATAAACGTATTAAACAGGGCATGTTTTACAACATGAAATAAGAGTCTATTTCTGAATAGGTTCCGTTGAAACGAACGATTCGCGGAAATGACTCGTTTCCCCCTCACTAGCGGTTGGTAAGCGCATGCGCTCTAGTCGCTCCTAATACGGACTCAATGGGTGCACTATTTGGCGGCGTGTCCTGAATCCCGGCTGTGTAGTTGCGTGATCACACACACATATATGCAGACACACAGACTCAAACACGCATGCACGGGTTCTGATGCGCTTCTCTTACCTGATCTCATCCGGAGGCTCCATAACCGGCTGTGACTCGACGGGATGGCTCTCCTTTCACCCGTGCATGAATCAAAACATGTCCAGGAAAACAGAGATCGACTTTGCAAAGACTGGTGTATGAAATGAGTCCCGGTGCACACTTTATTTCTCTATCCGTCTGCAGAGTTGAGGCTCGCCCGTGTGTGCACTGACGCCATGTTTCCAGCGAGCCGCTGATGAGGGAGTGACACACACTCTACGGCAGCTCGTGCAGTACACCAGACCCGCTGCGACCGACCGGATCACGGCCGCCCCGTTCAGACGCACACAGGAACTGCAGAAAAAAAACACCTCACAAAAGATCCCAGATTCGACATGTTTCTAGGACACGGGGCGCACGAATGCTTTGTGCACATCACGTAAAATAATAATAATGCACTTTTATAAAGCACACATTTAAAGGACATGTTTCATTCATAATGTTAGCTCAAAGTTCGGTACACATGATGAAAATGTATAATAAGTGATTATTTTTCGTTTTTAACAATAATATTATATTGTTAATAATAATACAATTATATTTTATTGCTAATGAAACATTTGCGTTATTTTACACGATCTAATTTCATTCAGTTTTGTTGGTTTTAGTATCACAATAAAGACTTTTTATATTTCAAAAGGGTAGATTGTTTTATAGCCACTGTTAAATGATTATTCACAGCTTTGAATCATTTTTTCCCCGTAAAATGATCAAATTACATTTACTCATACATTTTAATTTGATATCAAATTATATGTAGGCATTATTACTAATGAATTTTGTTAAATAATCACACTTTGAGATTTTGACTTGTAAATGTACATGTAAAAAAATAAAAATTGCTTTTGATCAATTTACTGAAATAAACTACATTTAGGCTACTTTAAAAATTTGCACAACTTGGGAAATAAATAAATCTTACTGTACATACACCGACATGGTTAGAAATACCATTACACTTTGATGCATATATTTTCATAGGACTATATTTGAATATACACAAATAGTTTTTCTGTTGAGCATTATCTAATATTTATAATTTCACTGGATGCTGTAACTGTGTTCAATGAGAAGTCTTAATATGTAAACCGCATTGATTTTGATAGACATTCGCTCAGGTGTTACTGAAACGTTGGTAAAACAAGGTCTTGTTAGAAAAACCGAATCACATTAATAAATAGGAAAAGGTGTGCAGCTCAATGGACTGTAAGTAGGAGGGGCAGCTATTCATACTGCTGGTATGAAGCTATATGCCTTAGAGCACAGTTTGATCCTGATGAGAACTGTGCAGGTATTTGGAGGTGAATTCATGATTCAGATTAAGAATGAGAGAACAACAAAACAGGGTGCAGTGGGAGGTTTGTGCAGAGCTCAAACTCACTGAACCAGGATAGAGACTGAGGAGAGTGTCATATCCAAGGCACAAGATTGGACAGGTCATAAAGATTTTATTTTTAATACCAAGATAAATAATTAGCATTGCCTGGGTCATAATTTTAAGCCTTTTTAATCCTCTATTGTTTTGTCTTTGACCATTCTTTAATAATTGCAACTGTTAGTCAATTAGAACAACCTTTTAAACTAAAGCATGCACAATCCCAATAAAAATCCAGTTGAGAGAATTCCTGCTTCATTATCACACAAAGACATTTACGTGTTGCTTTGGTTTAAATTGAAGTTTAAAACGGTTCAAATAAAATCCTGTTTAAGAGAGTAAAATACATCTCAAATCCATTACTAAAACAGTTCACATAAGAGTGTAAATACAACATAGCATTTTTCTTTCTGGAAAGTCTTTAGCCTAAACTGAAGCCTACTTCGCTTAATCAATTCAAAAATAGTGCCATGTATCAAGTTTCCACTAAGTGGCGCCATTTTTCTATGCTGATACACCGATCAGGCATAACATTATGACAGGTGAAGTGAATAACACTGATTATCTCTTCATCATGGTGCCTGTTAGTGGGTGGGATATATTAGGCAGCAAGTGAACATTTTGTCCTCAAAGTTGATGTGTTAGAAGCAGGAAAAATGGGCATGTGTAAGGATTTGAGCGAGTTTGACAAGGGCATTGTGATGGCTAGATGACTGGGTCAGAGCATCTCCAAAACTGCAGCTCTTGTGGGGTGTTCCCAGTCTGCAGTGGCCAGTATCTATCAAAAGTGTCCAAAGAAGGAACAGTGGTGAACCGGTGACAGGGTCAAAGGCTCAATGATGTACGTAGGGAGCGATGGCTGGCCCGTGTGGTCCAATCAAACAGACAAGCTACTGTAGCTCAAATTGCTCAAGAAGATAATGCTGGTTCAGAATACAGGTGTCAATTTTTTTGCGTATGGGGCCGCGGACCAGTCAGGGTGCCCATGCTGACCCCTGTCCACTGTCCAAAGCGCCAACAGTTCTGAGCATCAGAACTGGATCATCACATTTTCTTTTACATCACGTGGATGGCCGGGTGCGTCGCTTACCTGGGGAACACATGGCACCAGTATGCACTATGAGAAGGCAGCAAACCTTATGATGCTTTGGGCAATGTTCTACTGGGGAACCTTGGGTCCTGCTATCCATGTGGATGTTACTTTGACACATACCACCTACCTTAGTATATTGCAGACATACACCCTTTCATGGAAACGGTATTCCCTGGTGGCTGTGGCCTCTTTCAGCAGGATAATGCACCCTGCCATAAAGCAAAAATGGTTCAGGAAAGGTTTGAGAAATTTAACGAGTTTGAGGTGTTGACTTGGCCTCCAAATTCCCCAGATCTCAATCCAATCAAGCATCTGTGAGATGTGTGGAGCAAACAAGTCTGATCCATGGAGTCCCCACCTCACAACTTACAGGACTTAAAGGACCTGCTGCTAACATATTAGTGCCAGATACAACAGCACACATTCAGGGGTCTAGTGGAGTCCATGCCTCGACGGGTCAGGGCTGTTTTGGCAGAAAAAGGGGGGCCAACACAATATTAGGAATAACGGTCATAATGTTATCCCTGATCTGTTTATCTGTTTACACGGTTAAAAAAAAAACGTTGCTTGAAGTACAGAGTCTACTTTGACGAAAAACACTGTTCCAGTCTTTACGTTTAATGACACTCAAAAGTCTGAACTGACTGATTACTAATCTGAATATATAGGGGGATGTCATCTTCAAAGTTTATGATGGTTACAGATTTACAGTCCTGCAACACAGAGCCAATTCCACTTTGTGCAAGATGATGATCTGTACTGATTGTACCAGAAGTGAACAATTTGCAATCCACTTCGTCTACCATTTTACCGCTCAGAGGTTTATATTCCCAGTTTATAATTTAAACAGAACCCTGAAATAACACGTCACAGAACAGCCTCTATTTTTAGACTCTTCGTAGCCTGGCAAAGATGATATATAAAAGTAAAATATAAAACTGGAGATGGTCCCAGGAGATGTACCCGTTTTACAGCTCGTTTAAAGACAACCCGCAAATGCACTGCAAAAGAGCTCGACCACCATACAGCACATCATAGGAGCAATCGTGTAGTGATTATTTTCACCAACAGCTGGCGCTGGGAGATACACTGACGTAACTGGACGAGAGCAGAGCGCCATTATCAAAAGAAACTTCGTTATCGCTTTCAAGGTAACATACTATTCACGTTAAATGAAAAGTAATAGCCTAATGTTTGTATGTGCTTTATAACAGCGTCTCAACGAATTAAATTTCCCAGAAGTTCTGCAGTCATTTCCTCACATTAACTAGCCTACATAAACTGGGCTTAAAGTTACATGCAACAAATACATTGCAGCATACACATACTTGCTGCTTAAAATAAGCCTAGAATGCAAAATAACCCCAAATAAGGATAAGAGTCATGCAAGTAAAAAGGTCGAAGGCGAGAGGCTGGCTCTGCAGGATCCTCTGGGACAGGCGCCAGTGATTGCACGACCTGCGGCTCGACGTCCTGGCAGGGCATCACCGCATCAGAGACGGCGCAGGGCTGCAGACATCTAGTAGCGATGGGGCTGGAGGTCTGGTTGAACACGGTGGTGACGGAGAGAGGAGACTTGCTAAAGCCAGTCACGATGACAGTCTTTGCAGGTTGATGAAAATAAAAGCTCTTAGTCTAAAAACAGTGGTTCTTCCGAACAAACTGACAATATCATACAGACCAGTCTCATGATCAAAAAAAAAAGGAACCGACAAATCTCCATAAAAGTCCATCAGCCAGTCCTCACGTTCCATTCCCTGGACCGCTGGCATCACAGGCTCACACCCCTGGTCAGATTCACACTGAGACTCCACCACCAGGGTGATGCAAGCTCTGGCCTCTTATCTTCTGGCTCTGGCTTATTCTTTGCGGCGGGTGGTGTTTCTCGAGCTGCAGGGGGCTCTCATGACTTCTCCACAGTCGCTTGTGTCAAAATTTGCTCTTGTTCTGGCTATGTTCCGGATCAAGAAACAATGCTCTCCAGACACCATGACGGCTCTCGGTCTCCCTCCAGTCCAGTGGTGTCTGGGAGGTCAATATGTTGGTTGAAGGTGGTCCCAATCCGGAACAGGATCTTTAAGAACTTGTCATCCAGGGTGCAGAAATTAGGTGCAAAAGAAAATAAATTATGGCTCTCTTGAGCCAGGACAATAAACTAAGCACATTCAGCCATATTGGGCAGTCCAATCATCTGTTACAGTGTACTTTCAGACAGACAAAGACAGATGACTCGCAAGTTCAAAACAAAATTTAAGCTCAGGCAGCCAGGTACTCACACAATGAAACATAGCAGCAATCAGACAAAGAATGACTGTGAGGGACCAACTTATAAAGCAAACACAAATGAGGATAATTAAGTGAATACAACTGACACACATGAACTAATAATGAGGAGCGGGAAAACTGAACAAAGGAACGCATGATGAACATGGAAACAAACTAAATGTTCATGATAATGAAACTAACAGAACATAATGGTTACAACGTCGCCCTTTTGGAGTATAAATTCATTGGGAAAAGAATGCTGGCTTGGCAATGCATATTACAACATTTTAGCCAAAATTTTTAAACATTTATTCTCTATTAACTTAAACTAAACATTCTTTGTAAAATTCTGTTGAACAATAAGCATTATGCCTATTTATGAATATATTAAAGCCTACTGTATCATATTTAATACACAAATTTCTAGGGCCTATGAATTATCAATATGACCAAAACTTTGCTGAATTATTATTATTATTATTATTATTGTTTATTTATTTATTTATTTATTTTGAGTAATGGGGTGACATATCCTGGGGATACAAACATTTACAGACAGATTATGAAAAAATGTAAACATTTAATTCATAAAATTTCAACATAAACGTAATAAGCTAATGCTTAACAACAACTTTTTAAACATGTAAGTCACCTCCAAATATTGTAAATATGTGAAATATATCTAGTCTTCTTTTATCTGAAGGTGAGTAGATTTGCCTTTACAGGTGGTTGTTATTTTTAAATGTTACCCGTGAGCTAAACAAAGATTGTATGAACAAAGTCACCAGATCTAAATTGTCATAACAAACACCCTTTCAGCATGAATGTTTGTAGATACGTTGCCCAAATGTTAAAATATTTATTAAAAAGTTTAATCATATCATATTTATGTTGTTTTATTTTTGTAATGTGTTTTTGTAAAGTTATCATTTAGTAATAATAACTAATTAATAATTCCTAATAATAAATCATAATAATTATTAATGTTAATAATAATATAGGAACCCACAACAATAAAAAAAAAAAAAAAAAAAAATGTATTGTCCCCTTTTTTTAAATTAATAGATAATAGCAAAATAGATTTCAGTGGTATTTTGACCACTCAAATAGGAAATGTCCCTGGTTTCCATTTCAGAAATCTGGTCACCTTAAGTACAAACTGCTACAGCAGCAGAAACCAGAGATTTCAACATTGAAGTTTCAAAGCAACGAAGTTGTCCCAAAGAAGCTGATGTTGAAGTCATTTTGTGGCATTGTGTGCCATTTGGCAGCTTAAAATCACTGTATTGATGAACTTTTGACACTTTTTGTCATTAATTTCAAGCCATTTTTTCCTCGACAAGTTATTATTTTGTCCACCCCTCTTTGAGGAAGTGTATCTAAAAGTGGTGAATGAAAAGGGAAGCTTTATTTCCAACTGGCCAACCAGAACCCAGATTTCATTACCTCACCAACTTCGCACAGGCTGTTACCTTAGAAACAATCGCCTGCATGTGTCTGCATCATCTTCAAGAAACAAGGCCATAAAAAAGAATGAAACTGTCACTGTTGTGCGTAGAAAATATGGGCCATATTTTGTAGTGTGTGACAAGTTAGATTGTGTTTATCAGTAAGCTTATATAGCTTTATTACCATATAGGGTTAAAGTCTTGACTAGACTGCATGATGAAATGAGAGGTCATACATGTTACTGTGAGAGTTCCAAAAAGTTAGGCATGCATTTTTTTATGTTTAGAAAAAATAAATGGAATACAAAAACAGAAACAAATATTTTTAGTGAAGCAAAACATACAAAAGAATGACTCTTACGAGTCGGTTCATTTTAATGCATCAAAAAATATAGTGCCAATGATGTGGTCCGATCCTGGAAAAATAGGGCTGTGTCCGAAATCGCATTCTTTTTTTTGAAGATACTTATTTTGAATAAGTTATTACTTCATGACCTCTAAAAAAGTACTTTCTATGAATGTGTGTAGTATGCATGTATTATTTTGTTCGGTTTAGCCTACTCTTTTATGAGTGCTGTGAATTCGATAATAGGGTTACTTCTTTTGTACTGTTGACCTGCTATATAGTAGGAAAGTATGCAGCTTCAGATGCAGCCTAGGAGTGCTTCTCATTTCATTTTTGCATCCTCATTTCCTTTCCTCGCGTCTTCGCTCCACCCCTTTAGGATGCGAGGGAAGGATACACCTGTTTATCCTCACTCATAACTTATCAGGAAGCTTCCTCGCGGAGTCGAAGTGCAGTTAGAGATTTGAGATGCCCTTCAAGATGGCTGAGTTCGATTGGTTTCCGGGTCACAAACTGTCTTCTCCCTAAAGGTCAAAGTATACTTCACTTTTTACGCATACATAAGGGTTAGAGTACGTACTGTACACGCCCCGCCAGATTTTTGTAACCGTGCGTACTTTGTACGTGCAGGGTGCGCATGCGCATTTAATTTTTTTGCAGTATTTACATGGGTTGTAACTCGTGGTGAGAGATTGCTCAAAATGCATGTGTCTGTTAGGGGTTAACAGTTTATGACCCAAGACCAGTAGTGAAAAATGAAGACCAAGAGTCAGGAGTGCAATTAATCAAAGAAAAATTTACTGAAGAATAGTTTGCAGTTTCATCAGCAGAAGCCAGCTTCATGTCTCAAGGAGTTTGTAGGCCGTGCTCCCTCTCTACCCGTCTCGTCTATTGTACATACAATTGTCCCAAGAGTTATACTGTTTTCAAGGTCTATCCACGTCATTACTGTAAGGTGGATGATTCTAAATGGCTCAGAGAAAAATGAACAGTCATGGTAAATTTCCACACATTGTCAGTTAATCAGATGTACATGTCCATAGATCACCTGTTAATGCTTTCACCCTGGAATTAGGCACGTAGTGACCTTCCAGAACTGGAGCAGGTGCCAGCTTGTCCAGAACAACTCACTCTCCCTAGGATGTCCATTGTACACTTTCAAAACTAATCTGTAACACAGAATACTGCACACATACACAGTCTCTCCAAGGTTGATTAAAGCTCCAGTTCTGACCAAAAAGTTTCCCAAAACAAACTGATAACATGTGCTTTCTCTCAGTGAGAGGTACAGACAATATTCATCTTGCTTCTTTAGTTTTTCAGTAAAAGATCACACATCCCTAGGACAGACCCTCAGTCACCAAATACAAACTTTAGAAAAATATATATGAAGAAACAAATCAGTGGTTCTCTTGATTAAGCAAAATCATAACTGGAAAGAATCATTAGAATAATATAGGAGGATTAAAGCTTTGAATTTAATTAGGATATATACAGGTATATTGAAGCGGCAGTGGATTTCAGAATCCACCTTTCATGGCAAACGCCCATGTACATGTACGAGTCATAAGAAGTATACTTTGCAAGGCTGTGCGTTCAGCTGTGCAAAAAACAAAAGTATACTTTCTACTTAATCTGTCAGGGTGTGGTACCATAAAAAGGTAGTGAGGAGTCAAATGCAATAAAGAATGGGTTTATTACAAAATAAAAATAAACAAACAAAATACCCACAAGGGGGAAAATTAAACAGAACATAATACATACGAGTGACCAGGAAAAAACAAACGTGATGCAGGGAGCAACCAAACAGGGCCAGACGACATATCCACATTAACGAACAAACACAGGACTGAATACACAAGGAGATGATAAAGGGAACAAACAAGGCAGGTAACGAGGAACAGGTGGGACAAATCAATGATCAGGTAACAAGAAGGGTGGGGTTAGACAATAGGAGCGGGAGGGATGGGGGCCAGGGAGGCGCACAGGAGGGATGGGGGCCAGGGAGGCACACGCAGTTCAAGAGGCCACCTCTCTGGACTCGAAACAGGAACCGGAGCCATCTCTGGACGCTGCTCAGTGGCTGGAGCCATCTCTGGACGCTGCTCAGTGGCTGGAGCCATCTCTGGACGCTGCTCAGTGGCTGGAGCCATCTCTGGACGCTGCTCAGTGGCTGGAGCCATCTCTGGACGCTGCTCAGTGGCTGGAGCCATCTCTGGACGCTGCTCAGTAGCTGGCCACGGCAGGGCAGTGCACTTTGGCAGCTCTGGGACATCCTCCAGGATGACCACGGGCTGCTCTGGGACGATCTCCAAAGTGCTAACAGTACTGGAGGAAGCCCTGTGCTCATTCCAAGCACGCAGGACCACCACAACATAAAATCCCAACACATCCCTCCTGGCCACGTGCAGACTGATGGGATCAACCTCCAGGTCGACAGCAGTCTCTCTGACTGTCTCCGAGCTAGGGAAAAGGGTCCTCCGGGACCACCGGATTCGAGACCACTGGACTTGGGACTACCGGATCTCCTACCCCCAAAGTCGGATCCTCCTCAGTGGAGGTGTCCGACGAGGTAGGCCTGCTCTTCCTCCTCCGTTTCATCAGAGGGCTGGGGCCTCTACTGACTGTAGATGGAAGGGAACAGTCAGTGGGCTGGGATTCTGCTGGCCGTGGATGTTCTGGCTCACCAAGATGGTAAATGTGGTGGACAAAGTCCCAGATGTCCCAGCTTCTCCATCTCCCCCAGGCTGAGAGGCATGTCCAGGCAGATGTTCAACACCTCCTTAGTCTTCGCCTCAGTGTAGATCATATGATTGACCTCAACGAGGAGACTGCAGGCGAAGTCCCTCATGTCAGCCCCCTGCTGACGAATGTAATGAGAGTTCACATACTCGGCGAGTTGCAGATTGTTGGAGGGTTCAGTGGGGGGAGATGGAAAAAGGAAGATACCCATCTTCTGCTGAGTCCTCTTAATGGCTGGTTCCTTCTGTCAGGGTAACATAAAAAGGGAGCGAGGACTCAAGTGCAATAAAAAAATGGGTTTATTTCTAAATAAAAATAAACACAAACAAAATACCCACAAGGAGGAAATCAAACAGAACATAATACATACGAGTGACCAGGAGAAAACAAATGTGATGCAGGGAGCAACCAAACAGGACCAGACGACATATCCACGTTAATGACCAGACATGGCATCACAAGCACATGGCCAGAAAATAACAAAAACACAACATGTGCTAAACAAGACAAGACCGACATGTGACATAATCACTCTTGCGGTACTTTTATGTCATACACCAATCGGTCTGTGCAGCACCACTTCAAGTCAAACACACCTAACGACTCTCATGGTTCATTTCAGTGAATCAACAAAATATGCTGTGTTCGAAATCGCCCCCTATACCCTCATTCACTACTCCCTACTACTTGAAGGAGTGAATGAAAACGAGCAAGTGAATTTGGACACTGAGTGCGCCGGAAGGACTGCCGCTTTTGCATACTGCGCTTGCAGTTTAATAATTCTTTGATGGCAGCTCCTGTAGTAATGAAAAGATTGATCTTGAAACTAGCATGTATAACCCATAATTAAACAATTTAATAATCAATTAAAAATAATGTATACCTGTATGAAATTACACTGGACCAGCGTGGTTTGGAAAGTGGATGGATTCAGCTGCGGGGGCCATTTCCTGGCGAAACGCAGGAATTCATTCAGCGTGTGATTCTCACAGTGCATTATGGGTATTCTCTAGCTAGCCGTTGAGCGTACATCAGATGTACACTCGTTATTGCGGTGTATTGTGGGATTGAATGAGTGCGCTCAATAACGTCCACTATGGTTTCAGACTCCCCTACAAATGGCTGTGCCCTCAAATAGTGCCCTATTTAAGGGTATAGGGAGAGATTTAGGACACAGTCATAGTCTAATTCCCCAATGAATGACTCTCATGAGCCGGTTCTTTTTTAGTGACTCAAAAACAAATGGCGCTACATAAATGAATAAATGTCACATCCACTTTATTAGTTCGAGACCAATTAGGACATTAGGACCAATTATTTGATTGCATTTATGCTTCCTCTAAAATGTCCCTAAAAAGAAATATACAGCCTATAATCTTTGCAAGAATTGTAGGCAATAGCCTACATTGATTTCTGATGTGTTCTGTTCAATTGAAATATAATTGAGATTCAATCGCTGGCAGCAGACTCATTTTGTTTGAAATATTTCTTCCTCAAAACAAGCAAAAGCATCATAATTGGAACCAAAATCATTGAAGAACCAGAATCTGAAGTTCGGAAGTAAAATCGATTTCTATCTTTCCACAGCAACAATAGCAAATATTAGTTTTCATCCTCTGTCTGAGACTGCAACAATGATGCAAGTAGAAGGGTGTTAAACTCGTCACAGACAGTCATTTGATGCTCTTTCCTCTCTTGAAGTTACCTGGTGGGCGAGAGCCAGTGACGTCACGTCCCCGTACGCGGCGCTGAGCTCGATGTCCTCCGCGCTGCACTCGGAGCCACTCGTTTAAGCGAGAGCATTAAAATACATCTAAACCACGCGGGCCCGACATCCCCAACATCGGATCTAATAGGAAAACTGAAGATGCTCCAATCCCTCGCTGGCAATTCTTGTGTGCGCTTGATACAGAGCAACAAATCGGCATGGTATTTTATGTTTCTGGTGCTCGGCTATATTCTCTATCTCATATTCGGCGCGGTGGTGTTCTCGTCGGTGGAGCTGCCGTATGAAGACCTCCTGCGCCAGCAGCTCAGGGGGATCAAACGACAGTTCCTCCATGAGCACGAATGTCTGTCCGAGGAGCGGCTGGAGAGGTTTCTGTCCAAAGCGCTGGAGGCCAGCAACTATGGGGTGTCCATTCTCAACAACGCATCGGCCAGCTGGAACTGGGACTTTACCTCGTCTTTGTTTTTCGCAAGCACCGTCTTATCAACCACAGGTGAGTCATTGAGCAATGCGGATAATGTCATAAACTTATATGACCACATACATGACATTAAATAACTAACGTGGCATACCCGATACAATGAAGAACCAGAAGAATTTATGATTTTTAATGGTGAACCATTAGGCTATTTCTTGATATTTGCAGTGGCCTATATATTTTTAAAGGCTTCAGCAAGGCACCAATAATAACAACAAACAATACAGACATCTCATTTGCCTTTTAAAATAAGTTTAATCCACTTCTACTAATAATAGAGAAGTTCTAATTCTTCTTCTTCTTTTTTTTTTTTTTTTTTCTCAATTCTTTGTTCCTTTTGAGAAACTGTCTTGCCTGTCATTTAACACCTGCCTTAATGCAGAAATGTTACCTTAGACAGGTATCCAATTCTCAGCCGGACATGAAACAGACAACAACCTTTATAGAAGATCTCTAGGGTCTTTTTTAGATTGTGAACTACAGAGATGGGCCTGCATGCTTACAGAGAAGAGGAAGCTCAGACATGCAGATGACGACTTTTAGTTTCTCTTCTTTAAGTGCACAGTATTTCCCAGACATAAAAACACCTCCTATTCTCTCAATATGAAACCTGCCATTCATAACAAGCCCCAGCATGTACCTCAACATCCAATCTAGTATAACATTAATGACAACTACATCTTGTTTAACCCTGTAAAGGCTGACATATAATAATACCTAAAAAATGTTTTATTAATTATTTAGCAAAAATATGCAATTTAGTGCAGATGATTTTATTTATATGGCTAAAATGCAAGATGAATCTTTGATAGCTTGTAATGAAAATCAATGAGATTTTATGTATAGCAGACTACTACATAAATAAAATACATATCAGTTAGCACTTTATCTCCCAATAATATGTCTTAGTAAGATGATATTTAAATGCTTTTATTCAAAGCTGTCGTTTTAATTATGATGGGCAAATCATATAATGCAGTGAAACACAAAGATTGAGAGATGTACAATTTTTTTAAATAATTTTTATACTCACATTTTTACATGATTTTTAAAAAAAAAAAAAAAAAAAAATGTAATCAAGTAAACCTAAGTTATTAATATTAACAATATAAAAATTATTCTTACATTTACAAAATCATTCAAGATTTCATCGCAAAAAGACACATCTACCACAACCTGAAGGTGGACATTTTTAGAATTACTTGCTATGTATGAGCTATCAATCATATGGTAGGTGTAACTATACAACACATTTTTCAGGAAAGTTTAGATCATGTTGACAAGTTATAGGCCTTTGAAATGTACAGAATTATTGGCCCTGGTAAATATGATAAAGGATGGCTGTAAAAATAAATCTGCATTGTTTATCCTTTTGATCTTTCATTAAAAAAAGTAAAAGAATTGAAATTAGGGTTAAATCACATTATAAAATAAATGCTTTTCTCCAAAACACATTGGCCATAATTATTGGCACCCTTAAAATATGTTATGAGTAAAATATCTCTCAAGTATATTCCCTATAGAAAATGAGTGGAGTGAACTGAAGAGAAGAAGCACCAACATGGAGCTGTGAATCTGAAGGATCTGGAGAGATTCTGTATGGAGGAATGGTCTCTGATCTCTTGTCGTGTGTTCTCCAAACTCATCAGGCATCATAGGAGAAGACTCAGAGCTGTTATTTTGGCAAAAGGAGGTTGCAAAAAGTATTGTATATAATTATGTGGTGCCAATAATTATGGCCAACATGTTTCGGAGAAAAGAATTTACCCCCTAATTTCAATTCTTTTACTTCAATGAAAGGTTCGATTATTTAGTTATTTATTAATGAAAGATCAATTTTCATATTTAAAATCATATTTACCAGGGGTGCCAATAATTCTGGCCATGACTGTATGTATCAAAGATTATACAGTAGGCTTTATATGGTTAATTTTGGTTGATTTGCACTGCTCTAGCAAACACCTCTAGGTTAATTGACACATGGATTCAACAAATCCCAATTACCATTGGAATTTAGTGTTTGTTTGCATTTGTTGGGGGAGTGTGAGCTAGCATGTATAACATTTTGTAAAATGCAATAAAATCAAGAATTTATGATTTGTTAATTATCTCAAACCTTTATTTAACTGACAAAAGTACAAATATAAGATTTCCAGTGTGTTCACTGACTGCAATTGTATTTTGTAAATATCAATTATGATATTGATGGCTGCAACACACTCCAAAAAAGTTGGGACAGAGGATTCTGAAGGGCAGTTCTGAAGCGTAAAGTAGGGTCGAGCTGGGCATTGCCATCTTGGCAGCGCATCATCGCGCCTCACTCCCGGATAACTGACAATGGGCAAAGAGGCCAGATGTGAGCGGAGCTGAGGTGACGTGATGACTAACAGACAGCAGACAAACGGCTATCCACTCAAAGTGGCCACACTCTTAATTATGCAGAACTTTAAGGCTTAATATAATGTAAACTAATGAGTTGTGAGTTGAGTCATGAAGGGCAAAATTACTTGTATAGACTAAAACCACAATTTGTACCAGGCCCATCATGAAAAGGAGAATCAGACAACGATGACCACAGACTGTTGAGCAGCTGTATCAGGCCAAAAATCCCACTTGCAAAACAGCAACAATTAGTATCCTCAATTCCCAAATGATTAAAAAGTGTAATTAAGTGCAACACAGTGGTAAACCATGCCTCTGTCCCAGCTTTTTTGGAGTGTGTTGCAGCCATCAAAGTAAAAAAATATATATATTTACAAAATACAATGTTAGGGGATAACAGTTTAGGACCCAGGACCAGTTGTGAAGAATGAAGACCAAGAGTCAGGAGTGCAATTAATCAAAGAAACATTTACTGAAGAATAGTTTGCAGTTTCATCAGCAGAAGCCAGCTTCATGTCTCAAGGAGTTTGTAGGCTGTGCTCCCTCTCTACCAGATGTAATTTCTCAACAGTTATACTCTTTTTCTAGCCACCTTATTACTGCAGGTTGAATGATTCTGATTGGCTAAGCGAAAATACAGTCATGGTATATTTTAACACATTGTCAGTTAATCAGATGCACGTGTCCATAGATCACCTTCCAGATCTGGAGCAGGCACCAGCTTGTCCAGAACAACATGCTGTCACTCTCCCTAGGATGCCCGTTGTACACCTTCAACACTGATCTGTAACACAGAATACTGCACACATACACAGATACACAGTCTCTCCAAGGTTGGAGTTGATTGAGCTCCAGTTCTGACCAGAAAGTTTCCCAAAACATACTGATAACATGTGCTTTCTCTCAGTGAGAGCTACAGACTTTAGTGTTTCAGTAAAAGAAAATATAAAATGAATAAAATATAATATAAAATGAAAGACCAATCCATATTTCATCTCTGGAAGCCGGGCTAAGTGAGTAAGCACTGTTACTGCACTCCTGGCATGTTAGGGGTGTGTGATATCTCCGAAATCCAAACACACAACGACATGTTTAGCGACACCTCACACATCCCTAGGCCAGACCCTCAGTCACCACTTGGTCTGTGGTGGACATTAGACCAACCGTCTTATGCAATATCTAGTTCCCCTTTACAGTACATGCATGTTGCACAAAAATATATTTTCAAATCTTCTTTTTTTATCTAAAAAAAAGGAACTTTGAACAAGACAGGTTGATAGAGAGCGGAATAAGGCCATAGAAGTAATCAGTTTTTTAACCGCATTTGGCATAGGCATCACATATCCGATATCATATTCCATCCCTATTTTAGTGAAAGTGAAGGAATCTCAGGTGCAAGAGAGAACTACAGTACTCTAGCTCAACTTTTAAACAATGAAAACAATTGTCTCCTTATACAATGTTCATATATGTGTCACATAAATTCTGTTTTGGTTCCTCTTACAACCACATTTTTTTATGTAAATTGTGTAGATTGTTATAGCACTATACTTTATCACTGCTAAAATGGCACAAACTACAGAAATTATTTTATTCAAATAATTTATTTTTTATTTTTGAAAGCTGGCTACCATCTGGGCATGCTAAAATGTAAAATGAGTGGTTGTTAGCAGCTTGCAAAGTGGTTGCTAAGGTGTTCTGGGTGGTTGATTCTAGGGTGTTTTGGGTGATAACTAGGTTACTTACTGGTCCAAGTCAAAAGAGCCCACCATGTTTCTATAATAATCTGTTTTTTGGAATCTGCTGAAAAAACATCTAAGCTGGTTTTGCTGGTCTTAGCTGGCACATTTCAGCTGGTCATTCTGGAATGAAAGTTGGCTAGCCAGTCCAGCTGAAGTTTAAATGTTCGGGTTTGGTTTTTGAAAAAATTCTCTTATGAACACCAAGGAAGGATGCATTTACAGGTATTTGATCAAAGAAAAACTAAAATAACTGTTACGATAATATATTTTAAAATGTAGGCCAATTTATTCCTGATGGCGAAGCTGAATTTTCAGCAGTCATTACTCCAGTGTTTAGTGTCACATGATCCTTCAGAAATACTTTAGAATTATATATGCTGATTTAGTGCTCAGGATAAATTTCTTAGGCTATTACACTATGGCCACAAAGCTTCTGAAATAAATGTAGTCAAACTTAACTAATCCAGGGTCACTGAGAACGAAAATGTTGTTAAAATTGTTGACTGGCTGTAGTTTTCGAGATATGCTGTTGGGTCAGTATACATGACCTAGACTTGGCTGGATCAGGTGTGTTTAGTTGGTGTGTTAGGGTTGAAGCTAAACTCTTCTGATCTGTGGACTAAGGCTGTGTCCGAAATCGCTCCCTATACCCAATGGGACTGCCATTTGTAGTGGTGTCCGAAACCATAGTGGACGTTATCGAGTGCAATCATTCAATCTCACAATGCACCGGAATAACAAGTGTAAAACCAATGTAAGCTCAACGGCTAGAGAATACCCATAATGCACTGTGAAAGTTGCATGCCAAATGAATTCCCACATTTGATCAGAAGATGGTGCCCGCAGCTGAATCGTCCATCCCTCCATCCATTAATTTTCCAAACCGCTGGTCCAATGTGGCTACAGCATAATATCATACAGGTATAAATTAATTATTTATCCATTAATGAATACAAGAGACAAGCATAGAAGCGCAGAGTAGACACTGAATGGGACTATGTACGTAATAGTTTTTTGCTCTTTGTTCCATAATACCACACAATTTTCTTTATTACACACACCCACACAGTTATAGCTGCATAATTTACCCAATTGGCTTTATAATATGCATAAACAGAAAACAGGAATAAAGGGAGTTTTTTTTATAGACCAAACCTGAGAAAATGGCACCATCTGGTAAAAGAATGTAAAAATATAAATGAAAGCCTATAAACAGAATGAAAGCCTATTAACAAAGATTGCATGATTTTATAGTTAAATGTCCCTGGGCTTAAAAATTGCAGTTTTAATGGGGACATTTTTGTCTAAACAATGCTATTTTGTGTACCTAGTGGAAAAAACTTTTTTTTTTTTTAAGGAAATGGGGGTGAAATAGTAAAATTCCAATAAAAATACAGACCTGTGCCAACATTTATGTAGTTAGCATTAACACAGGCAAAATTATCAAAAAAACTAAACTAAAAAAAGACAAAAATGTCCATAAAGATGCACAAGGTTTCTTTACTGACCCCAGACATTTGAATGGTGTAGCTTGCCATAACAGGCCTCATTTAACATTTAAATATGCAATGTGTAGTATTTATGAGGATCTATTGACAGAACTGCAATATAATATACATAACTATATTTTCAGTGGTGTATAAAGACCTTACATAATGTACCATTATGTTTTCATTACCTTAGAATGAGCCATTACAGTGAAATCGCCATTTTGCACCATCATGTTTGTACAGTAGCCCTAAATGGACAACGTGCTCTACAGAGTGCTAGTCACTCTCTGCTCTCTCCAACAACAACATTTTTGTCCTTTTCTTTGATAATTTCCATTTGTGTCCCTGCTTCCTTATAAATTGATTTTGCTCTGTAACACAAATCTTTCTATCATGGCCTGAGGCATTTAGAGAGACCCTGCAAACTAACCTGATTGTTTGTTGATGCCCATAATGTGAGACTGTCCATTAGTTGTTAGCTCTAGGGAGGCATCAAACTGCTGAGGGCAGAAATGAGAGCAATATAATCTCTTTATTTCAGGGATAAGCTAACAGAAATTAAATTGTAGTGCTGGACTGAATGATTAATTCATTGATAATCCAGGATGGGACTTAATCTCTGTGTTAATCTGTGTCTGGCAATGGCTGTGAGACAGTATGGTTTTGTTTTCAGTGATAAGAATACAGTGTGCTAATCCATGTATAAACTTGTCTCCTAAAGGAAACGTTTTCATGAAGCAAATGGGAATGTTTAATGTGTAATTTCCACCTTATAATTCACAGGATATGGTCACACTGCTCCTCTCTCTGATGGTGGGAAGGCTTTCTGCATCATTTACTCTGTAATTGGCATCCCTTTCACCCTCCTCTTCCTCACGGCTGTGGTGCAAAGGATCATGGTCTATAGCACATGGCGGCCCATTATGTACGTGCATACACGCTGGGGTCTGTCTAAACCCCTGGTGGCCCTCGTTCATGCAACCCTGCTGGCTGTCGTGGCTGTGTCCTGTTTCTTCCTCATTCCTGCGGCCATCTTCTCTGTCCTAGAAGAGAACTGGAACTTTTTGGAATCCTTCTACTTCTGCTTTATCTCACTCTCCACTATCGGTCTGGGTGACTATGTGCCTGGAGAGGCCTTTAACCAGAAGTTTCGTGAGCTCTACAAACTGGGCATCACTGGTAGGTGTGATTTCTATGTTCTTTGTTTTGTTTTGGTTTAGAGCTGCACGATTATGGATGAATTGAGAATCACTTTTTTTGATTCTGAACAGACAATGATTCTGAACAGACAACCAAACAAAATTACATGAAATTTACTAGAAGGTCGGACAAAATGTTAAAGGGATAGTTCACCCAAAATTAAAATGATCCCATAATTTACTCACTCTCAAGCCATCCTAGGTGTTTATGACATTCTTATTTCATACGAATACAATCGGAGTTATATAAAAAAATGTCCTGGCTCTTCCAAGCGTTAAAATGTAAGTGAATGGCAGCCCAAAATTTGAAGACCAAAAAAGTGCATCCATCCATTATAAAAGTAATCCACACAGCTCCAGGGGGTTCATAAAGGCGAAGCGAATCGATGGGTTTGTGTAAGAAAAATATCCACATTTAAAACTTTATAAAGTATAATATCTAGCTTCCAGAAGGCCAGCTTCTGTATTCAACTTGCGCAGAAGGAGTAATGCCTCTCGCAGTTCAAAGCGCTTACGCTAACTCCGACATCATCACCACACCAGTTATGCCTATTTTAGTAAGTTGAATATGGAAGGTGATCTGGCTTGGAAGAGCCAGGACATTTTTTTTTATATAACTCCGATTGTATTCGTCTGAAAGAATAATGTCATATGCGCCTAGGATGACTTGAGGGTGAGTAAATCATGGGGTAATTTTCATTTTTGGGTGAACTATCCCTTTAATTGCTCCAGTCTATTTCAAATTTTTTATTAATCTGATTCTTAATTTTTATTAATTTTTTTTTTTTTTTTTTATTAAAACGGTTTGAATGAATGATTCAATGACTTATGAGTCATAAACAGGGCTTGACATTAACTGTTTTGCTCACCAGTCATTGTGGCCAGTGATTTTCCAAAGTTACCAGCCACTCAGCATTTTACTGGCCACAATTTTGACATTGATACCATAAGGAAAAACTGCCATATAGATATTTTTAATATTATCTCTTCATTTGACAGCAGGTATAGGCAGCTGTCACTTTAAGACCTGAAGCACAGATCAATTATACTGTTACACATGCGTGTTTACGTTCACTTAAAACATAACTGACTATGTTTACATGAATACTCGCCAAGACTGTCATTTTGTCATTATTTTGTTTGTATTTGACTGTTTAAGCGCAATATAATCAGCTAAAAATAACTCCGTTTAGTATGAGCCTGTGCTATGAGGCAGTTATTAGCACACACTTTGAGTGAGAGCACAAAATCTGCAGGAATGAGTTAAATTATGTGCAATACGCACATTCCCACTCTGAAATTCATGCCCTGTAACACCAACAATATTCACCCGGAGCAAAATTAAACGAGTAGGGGGAGGTGGGTTTACTTGCTGTCGGAGCGATGAGAGAGCGAGAACATGCAGCGGGTATTGTGTATCTATTCTGCAGAAAATGAGTATTAGAATTGCTATTTCAGTGTCGATATGTATCGAAAAAATCTATATTTTTGACAACACTTCATTACACATGAGTGAGTGCTGCTGAAATCCACCTGCATTTGGTGGGTTGGTGAGTGTTAATGTCAAGCCCTGGTCACAAACTTGCTTCGTTACTTGATGAATCAGTGTGTTTGAACAAAATCTCTTGAATGAATGATTCAATGACACATACATTTTTTTAACAGTCACTTTTCACCACCTACTGGTGTAACGATGTAATTGATACAAAAGTTACTTTCAAAAGGTGATTTACTCCATTTTGATTGTGTCCGTACACATCAGTGTTTATTTTCCGAAATATAAAGTTGTATCCCAGTGAATCATTGTAAGACAGAAATAACAATACTGTGTGGTAAAAAGACTGTGAAGTGGTCATCCTTGTACAATACCTGATAAATGCTTTCTCTGGATCAGCAGCAGCGCAAACGCAGATTTGAATGTTCTTTTGTGATTTTGTTACAAAATCAAGCTAATTCTGGGGCTGTCATTGACAGTCCATTGTCCCTGTTCAATAAAATTTAAATCAATAAATAAACAGACACAAGTGAATCATTGTAATTTAGGAATGAGATTGCATGGATGTTTAATCGATAGGGATGTAACGATACAAAGTTAAACGATATATCGCGATATAGTTGTTTTATCCAAGGCTTGCTGTAGTGGGCCTATTTATAAGGAATAATTCACCCAAACACAAATTTACAAATGTACCACAAATGTAAATTCTGTCATCGTGTATTCACCATCAAGTCGTTTTTCGTTTAACTTCCAAACACAAATGAAGATATTCTTTAAGAAACCAGAGGGATTTCTGTCCCTCCATGTATAGTCCATTCCTCTCAAACTTAAAAATTCCAAAAAATGTCATAAAAGCATCGTAAAAAGAACTAATCGAGTGGTCTAATCCAAATTCAAGTCTTCTGAAGAGACACGAACAAACGATGGTTTATGATGAACAGATTTACCACAACGACACATACTGTAGTAAACACGGACCTTCAAATGATTGCGTGACGCGCGAAATCAACATGAGAGTGAGTAAATGCAGAATTAAAATTCTTGGATGAGCTAACTTAAACCTTTACAGTTTGCGATTAGAAATGTGATTGATCATCTGAAGTGCACGCGCTGCCGGAACGGCACTCTGCAAAGCAGACATCATTTAAAGCGGCACTCCTCAAAGTCAAAGCGCAAACATCATTTAAACCATCAGATCACATTTAGTTTTGCTAGTATGATTATTCAAAGCATTTTAGATGGTTTATTATTATATGTGTAGTCCATTAATGGCGGGACATAGCAAGGACGGGAGAGAATGCTGCCTGCATTGAAAGCGCGAGTAATGCGTGAGTGGAAAAAAAAAAAGTTCTAAAAAGGTCTAGTTTGGTTTATATAGAATTCTTCAAGGAAGAACGTGATTTTACCAAGTAATTATTTTTGAAAATTCAGAAAATCACAGTTGATGCCTAACAACACAGCTACATAACACAGCCTTAAGTACATTTACTATATATATATATATATATATATATATATATATATATATATATATATAAGTAGGTCTATATTTTAATGCATCTCCTAATAGTCCTCCAAGAGGCATTTGAACTTAAAGTGTGGATTTTTGTCAGAATGCAAGAGATGGAGGACTTGACCTCGACGAAGTTGTGAATATATAACCGTGTATTAAACAAACTCTAAAAAGTCTCCGATATATTGACGTGAATAACATCGGTAGTAGTAAATTAAGTCAGTAGTAAACATGTTCTGTGGTATATTTGTCATTTAAACTGATTTAATGTTTTAGTTGTAGTTTTTGGTTACTAAAAATGATTAAACGCTGGTCAATTCACTTCCTATTCACTTCCTCTTCTAGTAAGTGAAACTCTGCACAATATGTAAGTAAAAAAAAAAAATCAGCTGACTTCCTTTTGTATATCTAAACATCTTAATGTGTAAGTCTGGCCTGTTGTCATAGGAACAGATGGAAGGTAAAAGGAAGTGCATGTGATTCAAGGCAACAAATCATTCTTTCACTGCTGCTCTACTGCTCCATCTAGTGCTTGTATTACTTATGAAGCAGTACAGCTCTCATTTAAAAAAAGTTGCATGAAAATGCCACATGGCTTGCGTACTTGTGTGGGTTTAGTTGATGCAGATGGTCGTGTCTTTCTATTCTGTATGTGGGAGACTGTGAGAAAGGTCCACATTCGATGTCACTGCGTAATTGTGGAGGAGTGTATGGCATTTGTGAGGCCCACACATGTTGAGTGGGCTTGAAGTCTCATATGTCTTTTGCTCTGACTCTTTCTGTTGGATTTATTACTTTTTATCTTGATGTTGGTGAGATTTTATTAGTGAACCTTGAAGTGCATATATATATATATATATATATATATATATATATATATATATATATATATATATATATATATATATATACACTTTACTTCAAAGTTAACATGACACAATTTGCAACCTATTTTATCTAGCATTTTGTAATGTGATGTATTTTTATGAAGAAACAGGTTTTAACTTATCCATCAAAAATTGGATTATGAAAATAGGCATTATATGCTATACTTTAAGCAGGTGGTTGGAATGGGTGTAGTAAGTAAAAAAGAAAAAGAAAAAGAAAAAAATGTTATCAATTTATTGCCCGTTGATTTAGAAGAATATAAAGACATTTTTAATATCAGATGTTGGCGTGTCTATTTGTAACATTTTTCCAGACTGGATAAAACTCCTTTCAAGGAGATGATGAAGCAAGAAACAGACATGTAGAGCAGACAGAGAAATGTTTGAGTTGAAACACACTGTTAAACTCTAAAGTTAGCATAAACACGGTTAAAACAAGTTTACATTCCTTCATCTCTCTCTCCCCTTTGTGTCCCACAGTGTATCTCCTCCTCGGTCTGATTGCTATGCTGGTGGTGTTGGAGACCTTCTGTGAGCTGCAGCAGTTGAAGCAGCTGAGGAAGATGTTTTATCTGAAGAAGGAGAAGCCCCAGGACCACTTGGCCATCATGGAACATGACCACCTGGCTTTTACCTCCATGCCAGACGGTAACGTTAACTCCCTCCAGGAGGACAAAACCGAGCCTTTTGTGGACTTCCCCGTCCTAACATCTCCCGGAGGTGATGACCCCATGCTCAAATAGATGTTTTAGCTTCCATCAACATAACCTTCATTCAAGGAAGACATCTTTAGCCGAGGGGTGGCTGGTGACTGGTTGGCCAGAGAATTGTGAAAATTACTTCACTTATATCACTTGAGATTCTGCGTATTTAACAGCCCTCTACAAAACCATGCCAATCTGGCTTCCTGTTTCTTGACGTGTTGAAATCATTCAGTGTGCTGAATATCTGCAAATGATCGTAAGCACACTTAGGCCTAACCCTAGTTAAAAACCCCCCCCCGGGAACTAGATTAAAAAGCATACAAAATTGCACAATAAAATTCTAGTATGTACTTACCGATTGAGACAACAGCATTTGTGGTATAATGTTGAAAGCAAAAATGTGGGTTTCAGTGAGGTACTTACACTAAAGCACTAGTATAAAACTATTGTATTATAGTTTAAATAGTAAATGTTTTATAGTATATATAATATACTATCATTGTATGGACAAAAACATTCAAAATATATATTTTTCAGCAGAAGAAAGAAACGTAACATGAGGGTGAGTAAATGACAGAATTTTTTTTTTTTTGGGTGGAGTATCCCTTTAAATCCTTAAAAAAATGGACCCATTTAATTTTTCGAGTGTAATTTTTATAAATGTGCAACTTTTTTTGCAGACTGAGCTCAACTTGTATTGCACCCGTACAAATTTTCCAAAAATAGACTCTAAATAGTAAAGCACTCCTGCCCCTATCTAAACTTAGAATAAAGACAACCGTTTTCTCAGATCTTCTTGACTATGTTGTGAGTGCTCAATATATATAGAGACCTGTCATCAAACATAGTTGTAGTGTCTATTAAGTTTTAATTCACACTTATGTGATCTACCTTGTGAGTTTGCTAACAGTAAGATTTAGATGTTAAGATTTAAAGTAAGATCTCATGAAGCTGTATTGCTCTAATGCATTCAAATGTTAAGATTATGATGCACTATAATGCAACATATACTGTAGCATAAGTCAGTGTGAAGCACAAAGTTAGCCTGCTTAAAGGGGAGTCATTACACATTTTGTAGTTTTTAAAGGAGAAAACGTCATACTGTATTATTTTCTTGATACAGTGAAGAAAGGGATATTTTACCTTGGTTTCAATATTAAGATGCTTGACAGAGCAAGTCAATCTCAGTTTACATGGGTTTTTTGAATCCAAGGTTGAATAATGGCTGGTTCCATGTGTCCTTGTTCTGAGCTACTGAGATCCAGCACAATGTTTTAACATACCAAAAATGTTTGACGAAAATCTAGGATTTCTGAAGTTTGGTTCAGTATTATCGACTAATTGACTGTATAACACTTAGATCATCCAGATCTTTAACCGTTTGCATTCAAAACAATTTTTTGGCTATTTAATAAACATAAAAGAATGAATTATATTTTTGAAACATGCTTGAAGTGTCGTTTACACTAGAATGCTTGTGTTTGTATAATGAGAATGACTGTTGTAGGCACAGACTGATGACTACTGTTTAAGGTCCCGTTGGAAGATCACAGTGTACAGCAGACGTGTTGTGTCACTATCACCGCAGTAGAATGTCATGACATTTTTATCACAAGACTCATTAACAGCTGTTTTGTCTGACTGTAGGGATTATTTACAGTGCAGTTTTTATATTAATAAACATGCTTAATCCGAGCTCAGGCCATGGGAACTTGAATGTGCTGTGACATTTACTGTGTGAATAATGAAATGCCTAGTGATGTCAGTGCTGGATTCTTTGTGCATATTTGCCCTTGGTGTTTTGCTGCATGAGTCTCTGTATCATCAGCTACAGTGTCTCGACATTGTATCAGTGCAGCATAAAATCATGTATTTTTTATTGGTGTATCAGTAGTATGTTTAGACATGCACAAGGGCATACTGTCTTTACCTCTGTTTAAGATGTGTGTGACAGACTGGTGAATAAATGTTGTCATTTCCATAGATCCTGACTGGATTAATAGTCTTGTCTTTTAAATAAGGGCCAAGTCATTACATTACCAATCCTTTTAAATGGTCAGAAAATTAGCGCAAGAAGAAGAAAAAAAAAAAAAGTATCTATATAAACATATATTGTGTAAATATATTTGATGCTCTGGTGTTTAGGACTTCTGTCTAACATAACTAGTCATCTAGAAATTGCTTTTTGTGATTGCAATTGGAAATAAAATTATTTTGCAAGCTGGTAATAACTGGAAATGTCTTTTAAAGTTAAAATGTGTGACTCCTGGATTGAGAAACAATACAATGAGAAAGTGAGGTGACATTCAAACACACAAAAAAGGTAATACACAAAGATACATCTTTAGAAAGACAACTAATGAATCGTTCAAAAAAAAAAAAATCTTTCAATTTAACTTAGAAGGAAATTCAGTTAAAAGGAGACTTAAGGATATAACACTTAGCTGCTTTTAACCTAGTCTGTCTGTTACCCAGGGTTGCTGCACATTTTTTAAAGTACAATTTATGGCTTTTAAAGACCGAAGAAATAAAAAATTAATACTACATTAGGGGTGTGCAATATTGACAAAAAAAAAAAGTCTCAATATTTTCAAAGACTAATTATCACTTTGTTCAAATGAGATGAAAGTGTTCAAAAAGAACAGATGCACACACTGAAAACATTTCAACAAGTTTTATATTTGAAAATCAACAAACAACAAAACAAGCAGCTCTATGCACTTTAAGCAAAATTCTATTCTGTGGCATTTCCTTTATAATGACCGTCGTCAATAGCAACGCATAACAGCGCACATCCACGCATCACAACGATTCTCTCGTTTTTGATTGTATTAAATTACATCAGAGGACTAACTATTAATACTATAACTTCATGTGATCTACTTGTCTGGATGATTGTTTTGTACATTACAAAATGGATTTATAAACAGGTAAGATTTAAAACGCTCTCAATTCAATATGCCCCCGTAAATATTTGTTCCGGTATTGTAATAGTGTACAATGAATATACATTATTGTCCCATTAATGTCACTCTAGTCTTGTCTGAACTTATTTCCCAGACGTAATGTTAGTTTTAACTGCCCCTATTGCAGCGACTTTATTTGTGCATTTTCTGCAGACAGGGTGACCTACTTGATAAAGTGTCCCTCAGGACTTTTGTAAAAGCCAAAATATGACCACACCTCAGATTTGGTGCTTTTAGAAAGCTGAAAAATCTCCCGGCGCTGTCACCGCCTTCTGCCATTTCCTCTCATTCAAAAAACGTTGCGTGCTGTGCCAGCGCCAGACTGATGCTGGCTGGACAGGATTTACCACGAGTTTTCAAAATCGTGATAATCAAACACGGTTTTAATAATTCAGTTTTAAACTATATTACTAACCGTCAGTACATTTTATCGTGAAACCGGTAATCGTTCCATAGCAGTGACAAATTAACTTATTAAAGGTCAATATTTAACAAATTAGTTTCCAGAGACATTTTTACCTATAAGATTTTTTCCCCGCTAAACTTTACATGTATGCGTCACCTTATGTCAAATTCTAACATTCAAATTAAATAACAGTATAGGGCTGTTACCAATCAACAATTATCATTATAAAATCCATCTTTGCAATGCAGAGGTGACCTGACAGAAGCAGCATCAGAAATGGCATTAAGGTATTTACATTTCATAATGCTTTGAGATTATTTAATTCAATATGAAATCATTTCTAATTTTAACTTTAAAAGGTACTTTAAACATGAAACAAACAGCCAGTAGGTGGCAGCAGGTCACCGTCTTGAGTCATTCAGTCAGCCGATTTGTTCAAACGGATTCATTCAGGAACAAAGCAAGTGACCAGCTTTTAAATCAAACTGATTATTAACCGAATGGATTCATTCAAAAACGGATCACCGCTGTGTGTTGCTCGGAGACTTGATTCTGCTCTGCTGTGGTTTCATTTTGAAATTTTCGTTGGTGAAACAAATACAAGCAGTGAAAGCGTGAGCGACAAACTCTAAATCAATAATTTTCCCCATCTCTTCCTCTCGCGAGCAGGACACCGTACGTTTGCACTGCGGTAAAGGCCGCAAATTGTCACGTGAAGCAAATCCACAAAGAATTAATCAACGCTAATTAGACATTTGTACTTTTGAGAGGTCTTAAATGTCACTTTGACGTTTCTAAATACTTTACCAAATAAATATATTTTTTTACTTTTAAACATCAAATTTAATACAAGACTTAAGGATCCACGTGAACCCTGGTTATCACAATCATTAACATATTTAAGCGCTGACATACACTTATTGTATATGGCAGTATATTTTAGACAAAGCCATGGCGTGAGAAAGTAGGATGTGAACTTAAACCTGGGTCCCCATGAGCCAACAGCTCTAAAAACTGCAATATTAACAGTCAAGACAAAGGTTTGTGCTTTCTTTTTTATTATTTATTAAAATTCCTTACAACAAATACAAATAACGAACAAACACAAATAGTGAACACATGGGCAAAGCGCATTAAAAACCATGCTTTTGCACTTTATGCAGAAGCTCATCACACAGATCGGTGACATCTTTGACTTCTTTAGCCTGAGAAGAGAAGAGAAAAACATTTCAAAAAAAGGCAATACAAAACAATATAGATGTTAAACACACTTAAGTAATTCAGAACTACAGCCATAAGAATCTGCTGCACCACTGTAAAAGTGACATCCCTTGTGTGTGCTCATGTACCTTTTGTTCCAGATCCTTCTCTAGGGACTGCACTTTCAGCTGTTCTCTCTTGAGCTGCACCTGCAGTGTTGCTACCTCTGCACCCTGTTTGGTGCGAACCTCAGCTATGGCCTTATTTGCGCTGAAACAGTGGCATTAGTGAGACCTTTTAGCCATATTAAAATCGAGCCATGTTTACTGTACTATCACGTTCATAAGAAAGAACATGTTCAGACATAGCAGACTGTTTGAAGAGCACATACTGATCTAGTTTCTCCTCAGCATGGGCCTTCAGAGCCTGATAGCGCTTTTCCTCTTTCTGCAGTCTCTCCATGCAGTTCTGAGCATACTGCTTCAGCGTCTCCTCATTCTATAGAAAAAGAAAAGAAAAAAACCCATTATACACTAAAATAACATCTTGATTGAGATTAAGTTTGCAAGTCTTGTTTCAGAGGTCTCGAAGTGTACCTTTTTGAATCCCTCAATAACCTCTTTACATCTGTCAAGGCGTTTGACAACAGAGGAGAAGGATCGCTCCAAATCGCTCAAATCTTTAGACAGCTGATCTTTTTCCTGAAGAACTCGCTCCAACTCAATTTTAGCCAAATCTTCCTTCTGTTTATACTCATCTGTAATAGATATGTTTTAGTATCCAACATACTGCACTGCATACTGCAAATAATGTACTCAACCAAAAAACAGGTCACACCTGTGATTTGAGTGATGGTGGCCTCAAATTCTGACACTATAAACCTGAGAAGAGAAGGGACAGTGTTTGAGGGAGAGCAATGACTAAATATTTGTTCTCGATCTCAAATTACTTTTCCAATCTTGAAATACAATTTCAGCTTTTCCATGATCATGTTTGAATAAATACTTACAACATGTGTTGATTCTCCAGACGCAATGTCTCAACCTGAGTCTGCAGCTCTTGTTGCCGTTCTCCCGCCTAAGCAAAGAGAAACAAAACATTAGGAGAGGCCAATGAGACATGTGCTCATAATCTTGTGTGGGAGCTGACCCGTCTGTCTGCTTTCTGTAGTGCAGCATCCATGTCTCTCTGACTGTACTTCAGAACCTCTATGATGGAGTCCTCAGTCTTCACTGGATGTTTTAAAGTGGGAACCAGTAAGTCCAGAACAGTTGGATCTGGTACCACAGTTTCCACTGCCTGAAGAGGAATAGACATGGTAAAATTGGCTCCAGTGTACAAATTAAATTGCTTGTTTATAAATAGGGTTGGGTACCGAAACCCAGTGACCTATATAACCAGTATGTACTGGACCGAATCAGAACACAGATTTCGGTGCCGCCCACTTAAGTTCAAATGCGCTTTGGCTGGCGCTGAGCCAGAGACAGACGCGCTCAGTACTCGACACATCACAACTACTCAGTGTTTTCAACCACATAATGTTTAATTAGGTTTCAGACATTTAAATGCACAAGTACTAGCCAAAAAAAGCGGCAATAATCCTTTGAGACAGTTATAATTTGACTATGCGTTTTATTCATTAGGATACACATTATATAGTTAACTATATAGTTTACTCTATTCTCCCAGTTCAGCAGTTACTTTCATGCATTTTGTGAGACAGATGAATTAATGTAATGTAAATTTGACAGATCCGATTCTGAGGCGCAAACTAACATGTCAGTGCCCATCGCGCATTATAGAGCAACTAACATGATAATTATGACAAAACATTCACTTACATATTTGAAAATAAGAATATCAGATAGTTCATGATGGTTAACGTTATATTTTGAATAAAAAAAAAATACATCTGTCATACAGCACTATAGGTCATATTTCTGCTAAATAAAGCTGAAGCTGGTTTGTAGAATACCAAGAATACGGACTATGTTGCTGTTATTAGTACTGTAACTTATTCAGTGCTAAATTACGCCTATTGTAGTTGGGTTAGGTGGCTTCGATTTACTGTGAATTTAAGTAAATTGTGTTTTGTATCCATTTATATTTATACATTTAAGTATAGCTTGAACTTAATAAATTGTTCAATTTAAAGAAATAAAATAAAAAGCCATTCTTTAAATGTCATCCACCGTCGTTTTGTGGCTTTTTTATTTTTAATTTTAAGTATTGGTTCAGGCACCGGTTCCGTTTTAAAAGTACAGTTTGGCACCGGTATCGTAAACCCAAACAATACCCAACCCTACAGATAGTTACGGTCCTTGATTCTGATTGGTTGAGCCATGTTCGAAATCATTCTAAAATTACACACATAGACCTGTGACCTCATTACATCAGTATTTAAAAAAAAAAGATTTACAGTGAATTTAGAATAGCTAAGACCGTGTCTACACTGGATGCGAGCAGCACGATGCAACAAAAAGACAATAACCCATTATAATCTGTGATGTTGTCTACACTGGATGTGGCGCGGCACGACAAATCCCCGACAGTAAACGGATGCCTCGTTCTATTTATGACGTACTGACATGAGGGACAAATGCTTTGCAATGGCCATTTCGTCACATACAGTTCAGACAGCTTCTAGTTGCGACGCGTCAACGGTCTCTTCTGGTGTAGACACGGTATAAGGGCCGTTGTTAGGCATGGTAGAATAACCCTTAGCGGTTCTAAATTCACTGAACAATTGGGCTTATTGCTTTTCTCAGTGCCTACTAATTTATTAAAGTTGTGAAAGGATTATGAAAGTGTCATCTTACTGGTGGAGGCAGATCATCCAGCAGTTTCATACTGTCAAAGTGAGACTTCTGCTTTCCTTCAGACCTTGCAGCCTCCATCATCCTAACACACAAAATAAGTTTGCGATAATGTAGATCAGATATGTTGCATTGACTGTTTAAATGTCTATTTTTTTATATTTTAAAATTAGGAAACCGTTCAACTGACTGTTTGTGGAGAATACTGACCTGATGGCAAGAGAGGGCCGTGGTAGGCTAAATCCAGAGTTGCTGCTGTCCACTCCAGTTTTCTTTGGACTCTCCTTCAACAGAGGGTCAAACTTCAAATACAGTGACTGTTTCCGCAAAGCTGACTCCTTAAACTATAAAAAGTGTTTCTGTAAAGCACTGACAAACTGTAATGTTGCTTAACCTAATGGCTCCACTCCATTAGGTGCAGCATTTCCTTTAATAATAAAAAAGTAGTAGTAGTAGTAAATGGATTTAAGGGCTCACGAATGAAAACTCACAGTGCTCGATCCAAACTGCTCCAGATAATCAAACTGCCCATCAAAATCTCCTCCTGGCATAACTGAGACAAACAGAACAAGATTACTCACAAAATTAAAAACTTGCACCTGATGAGTCAGTGTCGTTTAAAAAGTGCAACCATGTTTACTCACACAACGCCCCTGGCACAAATTCATCTTCACTTGGTGCCACCACACCAAGATCACAGGTCTGGTTCTGAAGATCCACTATAGATTCAAGTGATACCATGATCTCTGGTTCATGTATTGCTGGATTCTGAGAAATGTTAGTGTGGGACACACCAGATGACTCTATATCTTCTGCCTGTTAGTAAGAGAATGAGTGTTAAGTCAACACGATCATTGTGGAAAGACTGACTTTTGTTAAAGGGGTGGTTGATCAGCTTTTTTTCAAAGGCTTGATTGTGTTTATGGGGTGCACTGTAACATGGGTTCATGCTTTTTTTCTATATATTAAAAAAAAAACAAAAAAAAAAAACACCATTCACCAACTTATTTTACCTTTATTCTACACTGCTGTGTCCCCTCTCGTAAAACCAAGTCTGTTGCGTTCCTGGTTCTATGAAGCCCCTCCCTCAAATGGGAGATATGAAATGTGTGAAATGTGAAATACTCAATGGGCTGACATTGGTTAACTGGCCACACGAGTTGTGATTCGCTAACCACCTAGTGCATGTTGTCTGGAAACGCCATGCCCCTTACGGGTAGTTGCATATGCTCAGGTGTACAGTAATAAACAATGGCGTCAATATTGCCTTATTAATTTGAGCCAAAATCAGACCCAGAGAATATTAGTGAAGAGGATTTAGCAGAACCTGCGCAAGAACTGCTGTTACAGGACATTTCAGAATGTTTTCATTTGTAGTTGTCTCATACTTTGTTGATACGCGGTTATGCTACTACTGTTTATGTTAGCATTTGATCTACAGTTTTAACCTGATTAAAGCTTAAGTACAGCAGAATACATGATTGCCTTGTAGCCTTTTTTTCCATATAATTGTTCTAACAAATGAACCTAGAGATCTCGAAGGGATTTGGTTACAGACTGGATCTATAGTGATCGCTGAAGACTGTATAGCACCGTTAGTTTTGTTTTTATACGAGAGCGGCCGAATATCTGTCGACAGAACGACAAAACCATTACGAAGACTAACCATGGATTTATAACATGGCCATATTAAATAGAACCATGTTTAGCATGTCTGCATTGCATGTCAGAACGACGCGTTGGTGTTTCGAACAAACGCCAACATTCGAAGTTCGCTAGTGGGATTCGAAAAAAAGTTTGTAGGTGTTTGTCAGATAAAGCAATTATAGCAATTAGGTAACTGGCTAGCGGAGCCAAACAGCATTTGCCTTGGTTTACGTCCTTGCTACAGCATAAAAATAACGATAGAAACCATTCATGAAAAACAAAGAATAAAACAGTTAAAGTTGTAGCCCATAAACAACAGATTCTGCTGTTGGAACTGCTGTCCTCCTTAAAATGTGCAGCACAGAGAGCTATATTTGGATTATAATGTTCAGGAAGGTTCAGCATTTCGATGCCAAGGCAACACCACCAACTCTTACCCTTCTCAACATGGCCTTTGTTGGGTGTTCCCAGGGGCAGGGGTTTATGTAAATTTTGGGTTATTTTGGGCTAACCCACAAGCTTGTTGTAGTCCCTGCTGGCTGTTTGTTGTAGTCCTTAAAAAGCAATTTCCTTAAAAGAAAACGTATCCTCTTTCTTTGACCGTCGTAACTTTGCAGATGTCGTTTATGCTCAAACAGCAACATTACACTAAAGTAAAAAAAAAAGAAAAAAAAAGTGAAATAATCAACCACCCCTTTTAAATTGAAAGGCACAGTTACCTGCTTGGTGACAGGAAGATCAATTTCTGCTGTATTTTCATTGCTTTCAGAAACTGATTGGTGAGATCTGGAGAAAAAAAAATTATTATCTGAACTCAATTATTTACATTTATGCATTTGGCAAATACTTTTATCCAAATTACTTCATTGCATTCAGGGTATACATTTAATCACTTCATCTGAGAATCATACCAGTAATGTTGGTAGCATCATATTCTACTATTAAGGTACAAGCACGCTCCTAAAAATTATTTTTAAAATGACGTTTATACATGCTGTGCTAGCTTTAGTTTCTGTACCGGTTCTCAGGCTGATCATCCTGTGTAGGAGCCTCAGGCTGCTGAAGAAGAGATGGTGCTTTCATCAAAACTGGGCTGGTCTGGACCCCACGTGGTGGAGCGCCATCCATCTTAGCCTTTGTACCAAAGGGATTAAAGTTTGGGTCATCAAACTTGTCAAAATCAAAGGTGTAAGAACCTTGTGCAGGAGGAACATCCACAGGTTCGGTCTCCTCTGGGTTCTTGGGGGACAACTTCTTGGGCTCTGGTTCTTTTTTTGTGACTGGTGCATCTGTTTTTTTGGTCACAGGTTTTGCACCTGCAGGTCTTCTGACCCCGAGGCGTTTTGGAGGAGGTTTGCGCTTGACTTCAGTTCCATCATCAAAATTAAACTCTAGTAGCATCTGGTTCTCCTTAGGGGGTGCCGAGGAGCTCTCTGTAACGGTGGAGTTCTCCTGAGGTGGCATTGAGGCATCAGAGCATGTTGGGACAACTGGGGTCTGGACTGAGAGCTCTGATTCCTGCTTGGCTTCTTGGCTTGGCAGGGGTGGGACATTTGGGGTCTGGACTGAGAGCTCTGATTCCTGCTTGGCTTCTTGGCTTGGCAGGGGTGGAACATCTGGGGTCTGGACTGAGAGCTCTGATTCCTGCTTGGCTTCTTGGCTTGGCAGGGGTGGATCAGAAACAGCTGATGCTTTGCCAATCAGAGGAGAGTTTGGGATCTTTGAGCCACCAGTTTGGAATGGGTTGATCAAATCAAGATTGTCAAAATCCATGTTGTACGATCCTGCCTGGGGAAGTGGCGAATCCTGGGCCTCAAGCTGATCTTCCATAGTAGGAATCTGCTGTGACGCTGGGGCTGGGTCAATCATATCCGTCTCCTCTGTGTCTGTGGTGCTGTTTTCAATGTTGTCAGTCTTGATGATGACGGTACCCTCTGCTGAAGATATGTTGGCAGAACATTCTGCAAGGGAATTCTCAACTGAGGAGATAAAAGGAAGTGTCTCATCAAGTGCAGTGTTGGTCACCTCTGGAACCTCAACCTGAGGTGCAGAAACAGCGGCTGGAGTTGTATCTGACTCTACAAGCTCTGATGTCCAAGCCTCGGCTAAAGCAGAAGACTTAGGAGGGGAATTCATCATTTTATTGGTCCCCTGGAAAGGATCGATGGACTCTAGATTGTCAAGATCGAGGGTATAGGCCCCTTTGCTCTGAACAGGAATGTCATCAGGGTATGCAACATGGTTACTCTGCATTTCAATCGGTGTGGTGGAAGTGTTAATTAATACTGAACTCCTGTATAAAAAAAAAATAAAAATTTACATGTTAGTGGATTGTCTTTTCATGTAAACAGATTTCTATGAATGTTATTAAAGTGCCCCATTATACTTTTCTGAATATTCCCTTTCATGCAATGTAGCAGTCTGTAAACGTAAACAATCTGCACAAGTTGAAGCCGAAAGTGCACAATAAAAGTTATTGTCTCTCAAAAGAAAGAATCAACGCTGAACCGCCTAATGAGTTGTCAGTAATTCAAATTAGTAATGGGCGATATAAATGCTATGCAATGAACGATACAAAATTGGCCTACGATTAACAAATTCTAATGCAATAATGCGTGTTGATGACGCAATCTACCCGAATACCAAATTTAGAGCCACGAGCTGCAACGCATCATTGTTTACTCAAGATGACGAATACGTCGCTGAAAGCAAAACGGAGTGGGTGAAAGACCGGTGCAACATCCATTATTTGGACTTATTTTGTATTCTTCATGAGAATTTACCTTTACTTATTTATACATTGTGATGTATATCGTTATCGCAAGAGGCTGCAATGTATATCGCAATATGGATTTTAAGTCATATAGCCCATCCCTAATTCAAATCCCACTTTATTATGGCTACACATCACTGGGCAATTCACTTGCATAATACCCGCCTATGGTCTTCATTGGCTGCCCACGAAACATCTACTTTGACCCGCCCTCAAACACTGCTGCTGCTGAGTACGTCAAGAAGATGCTGTTTTCTACTCTGCAAAAGCAAATTCTCTTTGTAAACACTTCCAAGAGTCAGTGGTTAAAATTAAAAAATAAAACTGAAAAATAGAAAAATTAAATAATTTAGTATGATCTCCTATGTTTTAGTCATTACAGGTCAAAAGTATATAGTTTCATTTTTACATAAATATCCATTACACTGAATAACCATGGTTTGTTACTCTGAATGACATTTTACCAAAAACAGAGATAATATTGCCATTGTTTCCATAATTGCAATGTTTTTAGTATTGGTCTGTATCATTAAATTAGTTAATATTCCTGAGTAAATGACGGCAGAAGCAGATGTTGAACAATAAGCATTTTATTCTACTGTTCTGATGCTCCCTGCCATGCTTGCTTAGCTTGTCACTTTGTTTCCGACTTGCTCGGCTCCAAAAATTACTCCTTGCAGCTGTAATTATGAATACTTTTTGTTTGCCAACATAAATTAGGTTATCGTGGGTATTTTGGATGGAGAGTCCCCTCAATGTTCTTTTTTTAAACTTGTGACATACCGTAGTCAGAGGGAGCTCCATGCAAAAATACTGGTAACCTATTATTCTGACGATCACAATCCTGAATACCTTTCTATTTTCCTTGCCAAAGGCCTGTTCACACCAAGTATGATAACAACAACAATAATAATAATAATAATAATAATAATAATAATAATAGTTAAAAACAGTAGTCCACACCACAACTATAATGGCACAGAGAAACAATATTGTGGGATCACTTGAGCGATTTATTTCCCAGCTAATGAATGATAAACACATTGACAGCCAATCAGAATCCAATCCACTCCAGGGGTCATGAATTGAGAAAAGCAACTTTTCATTCAGCCTTTGATGTATAGAAGTTAATCGTGATATAAGAATATCCTGTAAGTTTTGTAGCTGAAAACGTCCTTGTTAGTCAAAGAAAAGCTTTTATAGACACCAGGCCCAGCAAACGCGAGATCTCAGAATGTGCCAGGCTGTGACGTCTGAGTGTGGTGAAACACCACCTCTGCAGAAGATCAACACCTACTTAATCACTGCCTGTTTAGCCCCGCCCACCGATTCACACGACATGATGCAATAGAATAGGTAGCCTAAAGTGACATAGGCCTAATGTTAAACCAGATCGAGCTACCAAGCAATAAACATGCCGTTGAGGATTACAAAATATTGTGCAGTGCCTGGGCTCGACAGTAATGCAACATAAGTAACTGTGTTAATTCTAATGCCTGATCTGAAATTTAATGATTCATGTACAGTCAGATCTTTGTGCGTCAGTAAATCAAACCAGTGACTAAACGTCAACTTGCATCGTTTCTCTTAGTAGGATGAAAATGATGATTAAATTCTATGAAGTACACGATCAAAGAAAGCTCCCTTTGCAATCATTGGAGCAGAACACACTGAAGCCGTCAATCAAACAGTTCATCAATGACGCGTTTCAGTGACTACATCACGTTTGCACTGTTAGTGAAGATGAAAGCATTCATTAGTGTACAGAAACGGCTGCAATGACGAGATCACTGCTTTCATGCACTCAACATGTGTGTGAGATCGACTACAATGATCACTGCAACCTTTCATGCCACGATCTTTATATAATGCCATAGATCTAAATGTAATGCAACACTTCACGATTAGTTAACCATGAGCGCTGTAATAGTAAAAACACGCTAAAAGAGGAATAACACTTAAAACAGAGGGCTAAAATCAGGGTAGGAAAAATGCCTTTCATTTATAAATTATGACCATTTTTGATGTAAAAAGCATTCTAACATAAGAGCACCCCAGGAAACATAAAAAAAAAAAAAAAAACGCAGTTCATGATCCCTTTAAAGTGACAAAACTATAGTACATGCTTAGAATAAACCGTGTAATCATGTGGATGCTGATATAGTTACCATCATTTATCAGTAGTTATTGTTCTTGGTGTGAATGGGCTTTAAGAGTGCCGTCTAAGCTACTGGGTCTGCATTTACTTTTCAGCTTTTTACATTGCCTTTCAACTCTCCGTTTGTGGACATCTAAAAATTTTATTTATACAGGGATACGGTCATTCAGTGTAATGGATGACACGGTCTAACAGAATTTGCATTACCCTGAATGACAAAACTTCTACTTAAGCTTATATTGCAGGCCATAAACTGGCCACCAATATCCAACAATGAGCTTAACCAGTCAGGCCAATATCGACTCGTTAATTATTATTTTTCTAAAATCTAACAATGCGTTTTTTGGCATTTCACTGAATGACATGCAGTTTTGTAACTTGGGCTACTACACCATGAAAAGTTAGAATTATTAAATATGTAAGAGCAATGAATTCACTTTTCTGCTGCACCATATGCCTTTGGATGATGTCACAGACTGGTTGAATGAGCTCTTACAAACTGTATTTCCAGGAGTCCCCTGGTTATTTAAATGCTTAAAATAAATAAGACAGTCCTTTTAATATAAGAGAGTCAACACACAAATATATTTAACTTGGCATTTTATGTTTATTTAAAGATGTAAATGGCAAAATCAAAGTCCAGACCATTACGCTGAAGGATAATTTTACACTTTGGAACATTTCCCCATATGTTATTTTAGTTTAACAAAAGTTATTTGAAATATTAAAGTAGACACTTTACTTGCATTTAACATGTATATAAAATGACTTTTGTAAACTTAATTTGATGTGGACACCAAAATTGTGACATCTTGCCTTTGACCCATAACCTTTTGACGATTGCTTTTCAAACCTGAGGTCTAAATAGGATTTACAAAATGCTTATCCATTAAGATGGGACTCTAGCCACTTTATTTGAACCAACTTGATCCTCAGAAAATCACAACCTGTATGTTGGATCTATACTTTTGGATCTTATACTTTGATCTATACTTTTTCTACCAGGTGTTCAAATTGTATATAACAAATAAAACTCTTGAAATACGGTGTTATTTTATATTGTGTAGGTTTCTTGTCTGGCTATCACCAGATCAAGCTCAATTTAAGATTGAACATTCGTCTGGGGAGTCTGCTATGCATTTTCTACTGCACAAGAGGTGTGATAAGCATTATTCAAATGACTCTGTACGCAATTGGATAGTCCTTCAACCAAACCACAAGAGGCGTGATCAATGGGCCACGACCCATTGCTTAAACCCGCCAATAGTGCGCCAGGTGGATAAGCCAGTCTGTGATTGATTCCTGCAATAGTGTAACAGAAGCAGTAGAAATGAATGTACAGGTTTCCAGACTGAGCCGCAGGGCAAAATCTAATTGCCAACAGATCAGGCTGGGTTTACCCAGTCTAGTAGGTATCCAGACATTATCACTGTTTTACTGAAATACTTCTGTAAATCAGCTGTGGGCCCACCATTGCCTAAAACTGTCCATTTATGCAGATTATCTGTCGTTCTTCCTACTTTGAATTAAGATAAAGGATGGAGCAAGACTTGTTTTACAAACTTTAATGTTACATCAGTCATTCACGTCAGTGTTCGGCTAATGCATGCGCAGTAATTGATATGGTTCCCACGTACACCACAATAAACAGAGCTCGCAAAATCACCCGGCCGATGTCCCGGGGCTAGTGTTTTCCAGTCGAGCTACCAAAATGTATCACCGCACTGCCCGACGGGCTCTCTTAAATAGTGAAATAAAATCCCTTTCTTGATGTGCGCTGTTCACGCTCTTGACTTGATGTTTTAAGGAAAAATACGACCACAGAAGTTGAGATCATGTGGATTTGACCGCAGTGAAGTTTAGCTGATCGGTTTCACACCACACGCACAAGTAGTGCTGAGAAGCGCAGAAGCTGTGCGTATGGAGAGCAGGAACAGCATGCACCCGTTGTGCTTTTCGCACTGCCAGTGTTTGGCGCGTGCAGCTGAACCGCTGTGCTTGTGTACTTTACAGATGAGTGTCATCCATTCGGTCACCCTTTCCCCTCGTCTCCTCCGACCCCTGTCTGTCTCGTGTTTGATTTATGATGCGCAGCATACATCTGCTGAGAATGCAACTGTGTTTCCCTCTGTCCCAAACACATGCATATAACAGGCTGTATATAGGAAGTTCACATGATAAAAGTAACCTTAAAGTTAAGATATGCCTCTAGTTTTAACCATTTAAACGCCTCTGCGTGCAGTGTACGTGCTCTAATCTGTTAACATGGGCGCCGGAAAAAATAAGCGTTGTTTATCATCAAGCATGCGCGTGTGCGCGGGTTCCATATCCACCGATCTGGTGGGCCAAGCACTAAAAAAAATAATTCATATTAATTGTTGGTGGACGAGAGAAATAATTGTGTTTGATAAAAGAGACAGCTCTCATTTCATAGTAAAAATTTAACAAATGTGCATTAATTTTTTCACTTCCATTTTCAACTTAAGGAAAAATAAATAAATAAGTATTAATAATAAGAACACCTCCTAGTGGTTATTTATAAAAAAATAAAAATAAATTATATGGTAAACTTTACATTAAGGTTTATTAGTTAACATGAACTAATAAATGACCTGCACTTATAAAGCATTTATCTATCTTTGTTCATTTTAATTTCAACATTTGCTAATGCATTATTAAAATCTTGTTAACATTAATGCACTGAACTAACATGAACATCTTAACTTATGAACTAACGTTAACAAAGATTAACTAAGGCTGAATAGGTGTTGCTCATGGTTAGTTCATGTTAACTAATGCATTAAAGGTGCTCCAAGCGATGTTACACGTTTTAGGCCAAAACATTTGTCACATACAGCAAACATCTCCTCGCTTTCTGCTAGCTGCCTGTCCCCTGAACACACGGTTACTAAAAAAATAAAAAGCGGTCTCTGTAAATCACCACAAGCTCCAAAAATGGTCACAAAAACAAACTGGTGCAGTCTGGACCACGAAACATAATAAACAGTGCTCCAGCCAATAGCCGACAAGAATGATTTCCACCCCCAAATCATTCTTGTCGGCTATTGGCTGGAGCACTGTTTGTTATGCTTCATTGTCCAGACTGCCCACTTTGTTTTGGTTGCAGTTTGTGGAGCTTATGCGGACTACAGAGACCGTGTTTTTTTTACAGTGGTGTTCAGGGGACAGGCAGCTAGCGAGGAGATGTTTGCTGTACGTGACAAAAAGTGTTTTGGCCTAAAAACACGTGACCTTTAACTAATGTTAACTAATACAACCTTATTGTAAAGTGTTACCAAATATTGTTTAGTAATAACTTAGCAACTCTGTGAAACAGTGTATATATGACAGTAAACTAATAAAGCCTATATCCAGTCTTAGCTTGGGCTGAACATATTTAGTGTTGCATGTTTGGGAAGCTGAACTGACGGAAACGGTGACAATTTAAGATTGTGTTAAGACTAAGGAAATGTAATTTTGCCAAAGAACTTGCTCCTTTACATTTATTTTTTTGTTGCTGAATGAAAAAGATTGCATGCACAGTAGAAAAAAAAAAAAAAAAAAAAAAAATTGTGAAAGTGGTGCACGGATCAGTTCTGCTGATCCAAAAAGACAGGTCATGATAGAAAGTCAAAGAAATTTCAGTTAGAACCAAATACGTGTTTTTGTTTGTGTTATTGTTTTGATATTTCAACTTCAGTCCAGTTTTCTACATAAAAATGCTCTTTTTATTTGGGCTGATTAAATTCTTTTCGGGCTACCAAAATCTCAAGAGTGCCTGCCCGAAGGGCTACCAGGCATTTTGAAATTTTGCGAGCCTTGTGTATATTTCTACTTTATCCTCGGTTTGTTGGACATACTGTAGTCAATGTTGATGTGAGGAATTACAGCTACAACATCTCAATGCATGTCATTGAATAGCGCATCACTGAGAAACTTCCTGCTCAAGTCATCCGGACAATGGAGGTGCAGGTTGAATAACTAGTTCTTCCAATGCTTCATCATCGGACTCACGCCAAGATTGATAAAATCAACACCATCGTTACGGTCTTTACAATGTGTATAATCGCTGAGCTTTAAGAAGCCTCTGGAGCTTAAAGGTGCAGTGTGTAGTATTTAAGGATCTATTGAAATGTAATATAATATACATAACTATGATTTCAGTGAACTGTTATGTTTTTATTACATTAGAATGAGCCATTTCTATCTACATACACCGCAGGTCCCCTTACAGTGAAATCGCCATTTTCATGTTTCTACAGTAGCCCTAAACGGAAAACTGCTCTATAGAGCGCTAGCTACTCTCCATTGTCTCCAATTATGACATTTTTGTCCTGTGTCAGCCACTGTAGCTTCTCTAGGTGCTTTGAAAGGGAGGGGTGAGCGGGAGGGGAGTCGCAACCTCACTGCTAGATGCCACTTAAATTTACAGAGTACCTTTAAAGGAATAGTTCACCCAAAAATGAAAATTAGCCCATGATTTACTAACCCTCAAGTCATTCTAGGTGTATATGACATTCTTCTTTCAGACAAACAATTATATTAAAGTTATATAGTCCAGCGAAAGAATAACTGATGCATGCGTTGAAGATAGAGCAAAACCTCTGCACATGCGTCAGTTCAGTCATTATTTTTTCACTGTCTGCCAAAAGTTAACGTTAAGTATCCCCCCTTTCACTGCCATTATAAAGCTTGGAAGAGCCAGGACATTCAATATAATTCCGATTGTATTCGTCTGAAAGAAGAATGTCATATACACCTAGGATGGCTTGAGGGTGAGTAAATCATGGGCTAAGTTACACTTTTTGGGTGAACTAACCCATTAGGTTCAGTTATGGTAATGGGGGTTTCGTTTCTTGTAGACCAATCACAACAAACCGGGCCATCTGGCCAATCAGCGCAGAGTAGGCTCTCGGGAAAGGAGGGATTTAGATTTAGACTGAATCACCGGACGAGTAGTTTGAGAATAACTGAAAATTGTGGTATGTGCAATGTCTATTATGAGAAACGTTTTTTTGACCTTTGATGCATGTAAATCTGTTGTAGGAGACCTCCAAAACAAAATTAGGAACCTTTAAAATAGCATAATAGGGGCACTTAAGCTGTAACAGAGTTGATAAATTAATGATTGCATAAAGACACTGAACTAAATTTGATGTTAAAATATTCTTGTTAAAATTATCCTCAAATTAAAAAATGTAATCCTAAACAAGTTGAGCTGCAAGTAATTTGCTCACTGGTCAGTAGAAGCTGTGTGAGTCTCCAGTGCTTTAGTTTTGTCTTCTTGGATGGCAGGCCTACTGGCGCGGCTCGGGGACATGATTCTCTTTGTGACTGGGTCTCGCCGTGGAGTTTGAAAACAAACCTATGCAAAAGCAACAAAGAACTACACATAAATATAAACTACAGTACATGTCCGACAATACATGGTCAACAAATGCTTAACTTCTTAATATAGTAAGTAGTAAAGAGTTTAGCACTGTTACAAAAGTTTTCTATTCCAAATAAATGCTGTTCTTCAGAATTTTGTATACAAATACTGAAAAGTTCCATGGTTTCCAACAAAAAAACATTAGGATGATTTCTGAAGCTTCATTAGACACTGAAAACTAGAGTAATGGCTGCTGAATATTCATCTTTGCCAGTACAGGAATAAATTACATTGTAATATACATAGAAAACATTACAATTGAGAGTTTATTGCACAAAACAAAAGGTAGGTGTAAACCTCTGGAAAGCCCACCTTTGCTCCTCTTTGCACAGTCCTGCTGATGTTGTCAGCCTGCGACTGCCGAAGGATCGAGGGCCTGCCAGTCGTCTGTTCCAATGCGAAAATGTCAAAAGCGGCTTCAGAACTGCTGTTCATGCGTACAGCTCCCTGATTCTCCTTCAGCGCCTCAGAACTCATACTGCAAGACAAGAGAGACGCACAGACTATGACAACATGGGTTTTGGAAAGCCACGCCCAGCGGGCACCATATACAGCTGGTTTTACTGATAAGACCCAGAAGCGGGCATCTGACCTTCTCACCCAACACCCAGAGACACTAACACGCAGGAGACGTCAAACCTGTTGCATTTTCTTGCAAGCATCAGACAGGGATCAGACTAACCCACTGTGACTAACAACCCAAGCATGTAATATCAACCGGTGCAATTCTGCCATGTGCTGAGGGAACAAAGTGGTTCTTTATCTGTGAAGGAATCATGCCTTAGAGAGATGGTCAAAGGCTATAACAGAAGAAAACCAGCAGTTAACTGGATTTTTTTGATGGTAGGTCTTGTGATTGGGCTTATAGTGACATATAGTGTACCAGACACTGTGGCAATCCCTTAATGGCATGATTTTTATGACAATAAGGAGGAACAAGGAAGAGACTGATAAAATCTTCAAAGAATGATTACCAATTTTGGCCTCATCTGTCCTTCCCTGGATTCTGCTCAACTATGTAGGACTGACAATAAAGTTGTCAGCTTTGTAAATCACAGGCACTTCTGACAGCTTCTCTCTCCTACAGCCTACCTAGACATGTGATAAACAGCTCACCTTCATAAATGGCATTATCAAGTTTTGACCTGGACAGTTAGAGGTTAACCAAGAATAAGTCATCGAAATGAAAGCAAGAAAGTAAAGAAGCCAAACAAGAACAGCCATGTGCCCACATGAATGACAGGATTGATTAAAAATAACAAAATATTCATACATTTCAGGAAAGGCAAAATAAGTAACGTTAACGTTACTTTTTTATTGAAAATACAATGCCTCTAAAGCTAATGATCAAACTATTTATATTTGATTCCAAAACAATCCTACATTTTCTTTCCATTATTAACCAAATAATTACACACATTTCTTGAATACAATAAGAACGAAGATCTCTGAATAAAAGACAATTAACGTTAGATCGATTGCAGTAACATTAATTAAAATAAATAAATCATATGCGGATAATTATCAACGTGCTAGTAGCATTGGCTAAACAGTCAATAGCAACCAATTTTACTGTTTAATATCGCGCTATATTTCATTATTGTCCTCCTATACGCGTATACACGGTTTCCTAAAAACGTACCTTATTCAAACTGCTCAAATTCAACACAAAAACCGTTTTCTTCTCAGTGAAAGACAGCGCGACACACAGAGATGCTGTGCGTCTATATAACTTTCCACTGTTTGAAACGGTTCAAATTTAAACGACGCAGTCTCAGCCAATTAAACGCAAGATTCAGCGCTTGTCAGGCGGGGCGATCATATGAATTGACCAATAATATTGCGCGTCAAATTGTCGTCCTAGTGGACATTCTTTTGATCGACATCCAAATCATCCAATGGGGAAAAAACATGAAGTTAAATAAATACGACCTCGTTTAACCCTTTTATCAGTGGACTAAACAAGAAATGTCAGAATGTCAAGTGTATTTTGGATTTTAAAATATCAAATATGAGTGTTTCATCCTAGTGTTTCTATGTAATTAAAAGGACACATTTGCGAGATATGAACAGTATTGTCATTATTTTTATGGTAGATGTCACAATTTACTTTCACTATCTATCTTTACAATGAAACAGGGTTGCAACAGGGTGAGTAAATATTGACAAAATTTTCCATTTTGTGGGTTACCGATACCTTTAATGAAAAGTACTATTATAGTACTATATATTATAGTATTATTATAGCTTATTGTTGTGTATTTAAATGAAAAACAATGCACATGATCTGTAGCAAACAACAGAATTTATGAAGAGAAATATAAAATAAAATGTTTTAATGTGTTTACTGCATGACTTTGTGCGCATAGGCACATTTAAAGGGACAGTTCACCCTAAAATGAAAATTCGGTCATAATTTACTCTCCCTCATAATTGACTTCCATAGGTTTTGTTTGTTTGTTTTGTTTTGTTTTGTTTTGTTTATTTCCCCCTACTATGCAAGTCAATGGGTACCATAATCTTTTAATTTTAGGGTGAACTGTTCCTTTAAACCCTTTGTCTTTTATTCACAATCAAGATTATTCGGTATGCGTCCTTCTACCACCAGAGGGCATCATCGAATCACAAATATGACAACACTTTATGAAGCAGGCATCTGCTGCAATGGGCTGGGAGACATTGCGTTTATGTTTATGTGCATGTTTTATATACGGACTATGTGTGTATATAAAAATGTTTATTAATCCGTTCCGGATATAAGCTAATTTTATCATGCCAATCTTGAAAATCAGAGTCTGAATCTGAGAAAAAAAGCAAGCGAGAGAAAGAGGGAGAGGCAGGGAAGAGAAGAGAGTTACATAACAATGACATGTTTGTGCTGAGGTCAGCCATTGCTCCCTCTCCCTGCACTACTGACCTATATTCAGCTTACATCACACATATACACACTAACCTTACTTAATTACAGAACACGATTTCTTTTCTTTCCCAGGTTTTTATTTTTATTTTTTTTTAAATCTAATTATACATTGAGTCTGAGAATCATTTAAGTACGGTTTATATAGTGCTTGCAGGAACAAAAATAGAATAAAATGTAAGAATACATGCTGCATAGATCCCAAGACACATAGATTCATAAAAGTTTAGTGGCTTAGTAGCACCTTTTTCTACTTTTTGTGGAAATTAAAAATATTTGCCTATAGCTGTACACACCTCTACACAAATTTAAGAATTATTGTTATATTATATCCAACTTGCACACATAATTCCTCTAATTTAATATCGCATCCAGGCAAATTGCAATCTACATCAATGATCATGCTTTGAAGTTACACTCCAGTCGTAGTGCTGCCGATAATTGAAGCTTTGGTTTGATGACAAGGGGTCTAAAATCTCATTAAAGGCAAAAACCCAAATAGACAAAGACCCACCCCCACCCGTCTGAGATACAACCCATTCAGCCAATCACAGCACAGAGGGGGCGGTTTCAAATGATACAACTCGGTCTCAGTTGCAGGCTTTCTCCATTCATCTGTGCATCCACACAATGCAACAGCTGTTCCTTGCCAACGAGCACATAAACCCCTGAAATCCAATCTAAAAACCACTTAGGAGTTCAATACTTAACTAAAAATCAAGTACAGATATGTATTTCCTGTATTTAAGACAGCACTTTAATTTTGTACTTGTTAGTTAGATGTAATACAAAATAATCTTGATTTTATTTAGCATTTGTTGACATTTTCCATCACTTAACAAGAGTGTTGCATACTGGAATGAAGGCAGATCTAATCAGCAATTAGTTTAACTTGTCAAAACAATGTTTAAAAAATGAATGTATGGATGAATCATTCAGTAACATGCATAAAGAAAAATATAGGGCTAATTTTGAATGTGCCTAATAGTGTTTATATGCAGTGTTGGGGAAATTTATTTTTAAAAGTAATGAATTAAAGGGATAGTTCACCCAAAAATTTGAATTCTGTCATTAATTACACACCCTCATGTCTTCCAAACCCGTAACATTCGTTCATCTATGGAACACAAAAGTGTTCAAGATATTTTTGATGAAATCTGAGCTTTCTGACCCCCTCATAGCAAGGCCGTAATGTATTTACATCTTACAATGCACTCTTTCACTGCTATAACTAAAGTGTCATGTTGGAATTCCCACTAACAGTTTGATTCTTTGATTTGATTGGCCATCTCACTCATTCTGACAGTGACAAGCACTGTTAGACCGCTGAGGCAGACCAACCTAAAAATGTAGCATTTTACTTTTGTCCTCCTAGCAAGATTCAAGATTCAAGATTCAAGAGTTTTATTTGTCACATACACAGTTATATACAGAATATACAACCGGCAGTGAAATGTAAACAGGTCCGCTCCATGGACAGTGCAGATTCACAGTTAAAAACACAAGGAAGAAATTATAATAGAAATAGGATATAAAAAAAGTACTATCTATATATATATATATATATATATATACATATATATATATATATATATATATATATATATATATATATATATATATATATATATATATATATATATATATATATATATATATATATATGTCTATATCTGTAGAATTATAAATAATCAAGTCAAGAGAAAAAAAAAGGTAACAAATAAGGATAAAGTGGAATAAAATAATTGAAGTAGACTTTGCAGTGAGTAAACTGTAGACTTATAAATATGTGGTTAACAAATGTATAAAGAGTATAATGTGCAAACAGGTTTATGACAGGTTGTTACACAGTAACAACGAGAACAGAAAGTGCAGTGCAATGTCAGTGTATCGATGTTTATCCTGACGTGAAGTCACGTGATGTTAAGTTCAGGAGTCTGATGGCCTGGGGGAAGAAGCTCCTCCTGAGTCTCTCAGTTTTGGCCATCAGGCTTCGGAAGCGCTTACCAGATGGTAGCAGCGTGAAATGAGGGTTTGCAGGGTGATTAGAGTCCTTGATGATCTTGGTAGCTCTACCTTTGCAGCGTTTGGTGTAGACGTCCTGCAGAGACGGGAGAGCTGACCCTGAGATACGCTCGGATAAGCGCACTACTCTTTGCAGGGCTTTGCGCAACAAACAGAGCGGTGTGTAATGGAGTACAGCAGAGCAGAGCAGCATCAAGAATATCAAATATTAAGGGGGGACAATTTGGCCATTTCTAATTATTTGACAATCTCTTCTCTTCCATGTCAGTCTCCTACGCTGTTCACGTAAACACAATGTGGTGCTTCTGGGTTCTACATCAGAACGCCAGCTTCTGCGTCAGCATCACACACATGCATCGTTGTGCGTCTGCCAATATTTACAATATTTCCCATTACTCCCTTAAAAAGTAACTAATTGTATTAGTTACTTTTTAATGAAAGTAATGCGTTACATTACTTTTGCGTTACTTTTTTCTCATCTGGGCTGGGCTTACTTGTTTGTTTTTTAATAGCAAAAAAAGAAAAAGAAAACAAAAGTATATTTTTTGTAAATGTAAAGGACCTATCACACCAAAAGTGATAAGAATAAGCCTCAGGTTATAAAGTTGAGGGTGCATCTCAAACAAACCTTTCAGCTGTGCTGCCATTCTGGATTGCAGAAGAATAGGACGCAAAATAAGAAGGTTCAACACTCAATAAAAACAAAAATGAAAAACAAATGTGATGTTTATCTAAAGTCGTTTTTACTTATTAGTAGGGTTGAATTGGCTCATTGAAGGTCAGCAGTAAAGACATTGGTTAATAAAGTGAGATTAAATACATAAAGTATATTTGTGTAATGTAAGTTTATTACGGGTTTGCATAATATTCTGAGTTCACATTTCACTGTTTTTATTCATTTTGAGGAATACAAAATCCATTTAGTCTAGAACTACAATAATAACTTGCATTACTTGTTTGAAAAAATAACTCTACAATGTGTTACTGTAGCCTACTAGTTGCTTGTAAAAAATCATCTGATCTGAATCTGAGTTGTGCTCAAAAGTTTACTTTACATACCCCTTGCAGAATCTGTAAAAATGTGAATATTTTTAACAAAATAAGAGGGATAACAAAATGCATGTTATTTGTCCTGAATAATATAGTCCACAAGACACTATATGTAAGCATCTTTTATATAAAATATCTTATTTAGGACAATACTAAATAAAAAAATATAGCTGCAAGCAGCAATTATTGGGGCCAAGCACAAAAGACGCAAACAAGGAAGCTATGTGAGTATGATGAGTAAAGACATTTGGAGAAAATTTTAAGTTGTGTTTTAATTATAGCTCCACCAAGTGACGTAGTACCTTTTTTATTTTTTGTTCTCAGAGTGGTCAAATTTGGTCAAAATATCACATTTAGTTTAGGAGTTATAGACATTTATTTATGCATAGCATTTAAAAAAATAACCCACACACATTGCTTTTTTTTTGCCATTTACTATCAAAATTTTGACATTAGGCCACACGCAAGTCATCAACCCGCTATATTTCTGATTTTCCTACAGTGGTTTCGTCTCGATCGGACTAACGATCTCGAAGATATTTGCGAAAGTTGTTTAATCGCTAAATCACAACGTTGAACAAACCATAAGGCGAAACCTAGCATGTTTGGTATCGTTGGACTCGGCAAGGATTCAAGAAACCCATGAAAATAAGTCAACCAAATCCAAAGTTATAAGCATGTGAATATTTGATTTTACCACTAGCTGGCTCGAAATTTTTGAAATCATGCCAATGACCCATACTGGGTTTCATAATAATACGCTTATCCGTTCATGAAATACAGCATTTTACTACAAAATTCAAAATGGCCAACGAATTTCATTCATATCATTTGCCCCAAATCTAACAACGCTACTTTTATGATTTTTGGGCAAACCTTCAGAAGTAATAAGCAAAAATAGCAATTTTTTCATTTCTCTGGACCAGTAGATGGCGCTTTGCCGAATGTAGCCTCTTTATAGTTTGGTCAGAATATGATATAGCGTTGCGGAGATACAGCCTTACATCTATTTTCACAAATGCTACATAAAATTTGTTTGTTTTGTTATTCAAAAACACTTTGATTAATTCCATAACTTTTGTTGGCATTGTCTGAAGATGATCTGGTAAAATTGTCGTGCAAATTGGATAAACCGTCTAGGGTAGTTAGAAAAAGTAGGTATTTTGGCAGGAAATTTGGCACTACTATTGACGTCATATTTCAATCAAATCGTCTTGAGTCAAGGAATCAGAGAATTCTAGCCCTTACTGTTCAAAAGTTATTAGCACAAACTTAAGTGCCACTTTGGACAGTTGGTGGCGCTAGAGGGATTGAGTAAGATACTGCAAATTTGCTATGGTGACATTTCAGACTGTCCTCTATCTGTGTGCCAAATGTCATAACTTTGCGGTTCTATGGGCGGCCATATACTCAAGTGGAAGAAGAAACAGAAAAAGAAGGCTAATTAACGCCAACGATTACAATAGGAGCACCTTTGGTGCTTGGCCCCTAATAACATGCATTTTGCATGATCCCTCTTATTTTGTGAAAATTATTCACATTTTCACGGACTGCAAGGGGTAGGTACAATTTTGAGCACGACCGTAACTCGCGTTACTTGTAATGCGTTACTCCAATATATTGTTTATATGTTTGGGTGGCAAAGTGGAGATGTATTGGTCTATCTGTTTGTGCACAGATGGCTGTTGTGTTTAACCTGTGAGATTAAGATTACTTAAAATCTGAGATTTAAGACAAAAGCACACCCAATAAAAGCTGTTGCTGATTTAGTTAAATGTTTGGACAGACAGATCCAGCCTCTGAGCAGGTGCAATGCAATAAACTTGCTTCTGTGCCACACCCAGACCATAACGTCCACAGACAGTGAGGTGACAGACAGACAGAGAGGGAGAGACATAAACACTGAAGCCTGTTTTCTATGCAACTGCAGTTACACAAGTCTCTGACAGAGAGAAAAGGAGAAATGAAAGAGATTGGAGAAAGAAACACACACACACACACACACACACACACACACAGGGATTAGGAAGTGGGAACTAAATAAGTGAGTATGTGTGCCAAAGATTAGCTTCATTATGATCAGTGGGTCACCGGTTGTTTGGGAGCTGTCTGACTTCCTGTGATTCTATGGGAATGGAATCTGGGTCAGCGCTTGGCAGCAATGGTGCTGGTATGGCCGGGCTTTATGTCAGAGAGAGCAACTGTTTATATGTGTATTCTTATGTAATAGACTTTGAATAAAGGGAAAACAGTGATATGGCCTCTTTAGACCTGATGGAAAAATAAACACACCAGACACCAATAATAGCTGCACTATGACAAAAATTAAGATAGTTACAACTGTGTACCAGAGGGGATGTACAAAAAGCCATTAGCAGACACGTTCACCAAAACAATTATTTCCCTTATGCTCACCACGGCTGCATTAATTTTATTAAAAGTACAGTAAAACATTTTCAGCAGCTATTACTTCTGATCCATTTAATGTGTCCTTGAATAAAAGTATTTCTCACAAAAAAATGTTGACCCCCTCCCCCCCAAAGACAATCATGAAGTAAAATCTGACAGACTAAACTAATCCTAGTTTGGTGAAGAAATTCAGATATACACACTTGCATCACTTCCTCTTTCTGCTTCCTGCATCCCACTTCTGCAGTTTAAGAATTCATTTGAACAAAGGAGATGGCTACATTTAACATATTAGTTAATAAGCCTTCGTGAAGAAGCCTCCCATAAATGCAAATCCGCTCACACACCTCCACCGTTTAACCTGTTGTTCAGGATAATGGGGGTAAAGGTGACTTTTGAACTACCTGCTTTTCAGTAAATATCCAGAACACTTCCTCTTTCAGCTTTAACAGCAAGCACAGAGGAAAGGATCTGAAAAACTAATGTGAGCCATAATCAATTTGCTACCTCTTAAGATTCAGAACAAATTAAATGTCAATTCTGGCCAGAATTCTTTTTTTCTTATTAAATGGGAAACACCACTTCATTTTAGATGCTTTATTCTTTAACAAAATAGAATCTCTGTGCAGTTGAAGAGTAGATACAGGAGGACAACATCCTCTGAATACAGTATTTACAACAAGTTTTGTACAGATCAAGTTATGAACAAGACATTTTCTACACATGTTCAAACACCATGCTCCCCACACACAATATCCTACACACCCCCCACATGCATACAAACACCACCCACCCTTCTTGCTATGGAGGTAAATTCATCAACGTCCTCTTCATCGCCATCTGCTGAGGTTTATAAAGGCATTGCATGTGCACGTGTCATGGTCTCCTCACACAAAGTTCTCCATGTGTCAACTAAAGTCCAGCACACAGATCCCTTCAAGAAGGGCAGAATTCAATGTGATCTCCCTGCAGTGTTTTAAGTGTCATTTCAGTGATTGACAAACAATGAGTTCCCTTGTCCATAATGAGCTTTGGAAATATTGTGCAGTGTTAAAGCAGACTTCTCTTTTTTTTTTTCAGGAGTTCTGTAACGCACTGATCCTGCGGAGAAGCTGTTGTTGTTTGGCTTTCAGTTTTCGCTTCTCTTGAGCTTGGCGTCGTTGGCTGGCATGCAGCTTCAGCAAGTATTCTGATGCGTGCGTCAGAATCGCCACCTTCGAGGTCTTTGAGGATCCAGACAGACCTGGAATCTCCGCCCGGAGCGCTTGGAACCTCGAGCGAAGGTCATCTCTCCTCTTTCTTTCCAGGAAGTTACGACGCTGCTCGCTGAAGTCCTCAGAGTCTGATGTGGCAGGTGAAGAAAGTGGTGACGAGGGAGAGGACGAAGGCTCCAGACGTGGCCGTTTGCTCACAGACTCAATCTCATCAAAGTCATCCTCAGGATCAGTGTCTGGGGAGGGAGCAGCGTAATTGTGCTGCTGCCGATGTAGAGACACATGGAAGTGCTTGGGACATGGTCCAAACGGATCGGCACTCACTGTAATGGTTACCGGCGTTCGGCGGCTTGGAGGGCGACCACGCTTCGGGCGGTTGTCCACAGTCACCACGTCAATAACATCATCATCCTCATCGTCATCTGAGACCACAAAACATTTGGCACATTTAGCTAAAAGCACTTAACATTTCATATCAATTAAGACATCTTTTCCAGCACAATATACTTTTTAAGAGGAAAAAAAAAAAAAAGGTATTTTAACAATATTTTCCAGAAACACTGAAAAAGAATTCAATGCATCCACTGCAAAAGTTAATCAATGTGTCATGATTCACACGTCACCCCACTAAGAAGTCAATCTGTTAAATATTTCACAGTTCTTGGCAAGAAAGTTGCATTCCAACTCTACAGCCACATGAGCTAGTTTAATGCCATACCAGCTTCTATAGTAATTTTATTGGCAAAACAGTTCAAATATACAAATACTCCAAACTTATTCTAAGTGGGCAGTGCAGTTATTGTTAACCTAAACTATTAAAAATGGTTTTAGTAACTGAAAACTGAAATATTAAACCACATTGAACACTTTAAATCATGTAAAACTAAATGTCAAAAGCACACAATTACTACTAAATGTTTTGTAAAAATATAATAGTATAATGTATAAACTATAATATTATATTCATCTTAAGAGAAGATTTTATTTGATGAACGGAAACATTACATGAGCTTCCTGCAGTGACAATAGGTTCTATAAAAGTGAAGTGTCCCCCTTTACTAGTGTGCAGGGTGTGGGAAAAGAAAACTGGGAGTGGAGCGGACTGGACTACAGAACTTTAAGCAGAGGAAGGGAATCCGCTCCACACTTTTACTCGGTCTGTGAGTGGCTTGGTCACAGGCAAAGCATGATGCTTTGGCTTCTTTTGGAACAATTTTCTTTGGCATGGGAGAATTACATTGATGAACTGCCAAAAGCTGGTCTGAATTGCAAGTTATTACATGAATTACTTCGATAAGATCCATTATAGCACAGTTACGGCAGATATAGTCACCTCATTGGCACAGCATTATTCTTTAGTACATATGGACCACATGTGATTACTGGCATGGAAGTAATCACATATCTTACCGGATGAATCTGAGCGACACTCGGAACCAGAAGAGCCCGCAGCCACTTTCTTGTTATGCGGGACAGGGAGTTCCAGAACTGCGGCGGGGTTCACGCACTGTGCCGCCTGGGTCCCCGTCACGGGCGTGCCCGATGCAGCACGAGCAGCTTTCTGTGCGGTCGAGGTCTGAATCTGAGCGGTCACCGGTGCACGCTCGCCATGAGCCACTTTTTCCAGCCGGTGACTCGTGGAAAAACCACTCCACATGCAGTCTTTGATAACGATAGAGCCCAGATTACCAAAAATGTCCAGTGGGTCGAACTTGTGCAGCCCATCGTACTCCTCATCACATGTTAATACCTTCGGCGGCGCCCACCCGAGCCGGTCCCCCGACAGCGCCAGTAACCAGTCCCCATCGAGCGTCCTTGAGGGCGACATGGGCGGGGTGGGAAGCAGCTCGAATTTCTTCCATATATCCTCGCTCGGGGCTGTAGACTTAAAGAAGTCCTCCTCGGTGTCCATCTCATCGTAAAAGTAGTGCTCCATATCCCAGCCGTACAGTGGGTGTGTGTTGACTCCAGGCATTGCTGCAGAACTTCTACAAGCTTATCTGCGAAGACAACGGGTCATTAGAGCAAGTGATGACTGCCCACGTGGAGTTCAAATGCGACGCAATGCACACTACAAGCAAAGCGCTCTCACACCATGCATGCTCGTGCTCATTGCTTAGCGCACGTAATGTAGCTACTTATAACAAGTTTGCAATGCTAAAAAAAACACATTACTTGCATGCAAACACATTCTCACTAAGTGCAATATTTATAAAGCATATGCTCAATAATTACACGTTTTACTCAATTGCATTATAAACACACTGACTCTAATCGCTAAACATTGGGTAGCACTCATCATAACTGCAGGGGTTCGTATAGCGAGCGCTCGTGCAGCCACAAACATCACATGGAAGTGGTCACTAACGTTAGCAGGATTAAGCCACTGATTAAAATAACCCATCGGTTGTGGTGTAAATGTGGTGCTCTGTTACTTCTATAAAGATTAGGGGGTAAAGGCAGCACCACGTCCGATTAAAGGATCCAGGAAATGTTCAACGGCCCACGGGTTAATACGAAAGTTTACTACGTAATGAACTTAAATGTACTGTCCAACCGAATTCTGGTGTAAAGCGCACTTACCATGGGGTCGCAGACCTGCAAAGTCCAGGGAGAGTCTTTGGGACGCGCAGAACAAAGAAGCGCAGCGTCCGGTGGAACTCCGGCACACACGCGCTCACTAAACAATAGCGCGCGCGACACCAGACGCCTTGGTTTTACGACCGTTTAACCTGCACAACGAGAAAAGTTTTTTTTCCCCTTTGCAGAAATAAAGCGGGTGTCCTGTTACAACGGCAGCAACGATCGATCCGCGTGGTGCAGTGCAGCCGCACCCTCCCCCAGCCCACTGCCGGTAAAAGTGCTTTCGCGCCAGATCTGCGTCTTTGTGTGCGAGAGCGCAGCGTGGACCCACCCACCGGAATCGCGGGGCGGGAAGAGCGTGTGAACCGAGCTTAATGTGAATGTGAAGGCAATTCGCGGCACTAAAATAAGTGTTTGAATGAAAATAGAAGCGTCTACGTCACTACTCCACTCTAATCACGATCGCGATGCGTCCTTTTAACTGTCTTCTGATGCGACGCACCGATCAATATGTTGCGTCTAAACTGAGCGGCGAGGACAGCACGCGCTAATCCCTGAAAGCCAAATGCAAACACTCGAGTTTCTGCTCTCTGTACTTGTTTTGTTAAAGCATCTGTTGATAAAATGCAGCAGATTTTTTTATATGATATATGATATTTGTAGTGTGCTTTAATAGCATTAGAAATGTACTAAACACCACCCAAGTGGTGCAGACAGGAAAAGCAAAAACAGCCTAATAAAAAGCAAAAACACATACTAATAAACTTCTATGAACAGTAATAATAAAATAACAAGAATAAAAAATAATATGTTTATTTTGTCATTACCCAAATTGAGGTGTCACTGATTCTTATTGTCTTGGGGCTAAAGGCTACAAAGCCAAATGGGACAAAAATAGAGTTGACTTTATATCAAGGAATATTTTGTAACAATCCGTATACAACTCATCCATCTCATTCTGCTCCCACATGCCCAAACATGTTTTATTTTATTACAAATTGTATTGTCACCAGTCATACAAAATTTTACAGATCTCACCTGAAATAAATGGATTTTTGGTTACACTTTATTTTAAGGTGTCATTGTTACAGTGTAATTATATATTTAAATACTGTGTAATATTAATTAACAACATAGGGTTATGGTAGGATTAGGGTTAGGTCGAGGATAATTTACTGTTATGGTAAACACGTGTAATAAGGACACTGTAAAATAAAATGTTACCTGATTTTTTTTTTTCTGGTGTTGCTATGAACCAAACTTAAAACAATGGGTATTACAAAAAAATTATTTAGAAAAGAGAGAAAATCCAATGAAATGGTTAATAGGCTACATATCATTTCAAGTTTGTTGATTAGCCTATGTGAGTTCACTCAGGAAATCTAGTATGCTATATAAGTAATGTAGGCACATTTTGTTCATGTGGAGCCAAGTTGTCCATGTTTTTTCCATTTAATTTGGATTCTGCACTCACATGAGAGGTTTGTGGTTTAGTATAGAGCAGTTAACGGTTGTGTTGACGTCAGAGTGTGTCCATGAACCCCTCCACCCAACACACTCCTCCTCACTGAGCGCAGAGTGTGAACGCTACAGTCGAGTAGAAGTGTGATCTAAAGTCTGACCGTACAGGGCATCACACATCTACGCAAATGACCAGAGCAGACGCAGCACTGAGTGGAGAAATTTAAAGCTCTTATCAGATCATTTTACACATTTCTATGATACTGGTTTCAAGGAAACAGATGCGTACAGATCATTTGCAGATATGGAAGTAAAAAAGTTTATGTATACCATAAAAAGTGCCTCACATGAAATGTGTTTGGGATAATTATGTACACTCTAAAAAAATGCTGGGTTAAAAACAACCCAAGTTGGGTTGAAAATGGACTAACCCAGCAATTGGGTTGTTTTAACCCAGCGACTGGGTTGTTTTAAGCAAAGCTTTAACCCAACCGCTGGGTTAAAACAACCCATTTACTGGGTTGACCCAGCACTTTTTAGAGTGTATAGTTTAGGATAATATAGGAAAGACAAAGTGTCCAGTAGTGCAATAGTTATCTTTAGGCTACTTTTGTAACGTGTGCAGCTAATATGGAAACTGGGCGTATTACATTATCATCAAACCTCTACACAAACACAGGAAAGGCTGAGAAATGAGAGTTCTGGACCAGTGATTCTCCAAACAACCAGTTTTTAGGATTTTCTTATTAACAGTATGTTCAGATTATTTTAACTAAATATAAAAGTCTGGGACACACACATTGGAGCATTCTATGTTCTATTAACTGCACATCTGTTGTATAAGTCTGGTCAGTCAAAACACGCAGTCAAGTGATCCAAAAGCCTATAAAGGGCAACACTTATAACTTAAACAAAGAACCCCCACACACCTTTCAAGAAGCACATGTCTATACTCAACCCAGACTGCATCTGGGCGCCCCCTACTGCATAAAGGATACATGACACTTCCTAACACATCATTGGCTTGCATGAAAGAAACAAAAGATTTTTTTTTCTTTTCTGTTTCTCCCATCCCTTATTCAGAGAGAAATCTCCTATCATCTTATCTCCTGCCTGGAGTGTTTGTATGCAGACAGTTGCATGATATTAAAAGAATACAATGAGATAAAATAGCACCTATTCCCAAAAATAAAATCTAATATATATATGCATGCATACATACACACACACACACACACACACACAGTTTTATTTATATATTAGTCTTTTCCGACTAAAACAACATTAAACAGTATTTTTTAACAGATTTATTGATATTGTAATTAACCATGATATTCATGTATTCCATTATTATCATTATTTGAAATATATTGGAATTTTTTCCACATTATCTTTATTTATTTGACATCTGTGGCTATTTAAACTCTAAACTCAACCCTCTTTGAGCATCACCACAACCTAATAACACAAAAGAAGACACCCAAAGACATGACAGTAACCAAATCCCCCATTCTGCTCCTTCTCAGTTCTGTCTTTCTCTCCTCTTCTCCCACTCCCTTGCTTCTTTACCCCACCATCCCCCTCTTCAATGGAGGCAAAAACTTGGAGGGCACTGTCTTTGTTAAGGCAACAGATTAGCACCTAACAAAGGGTTAAGGGAGGGTTAGCGCTGCGGGCTAGCTGTCGCTCCATGTGCTGGGAGCTGGTATTGTTCTACAGAGCTTCAGTCTCAAATGCGCATGTGGAGAAAGGTTGGAGACTTAACACCTTTTCGGCAGTTACACTATCTACACACACTCTCTATAGAGGAATCGAAAAATAGCATACAACTTCATTAGGTGAAAATGAGATGCTGTACATGAACACTAATTGATTTTACACATGGAAATGAACTGATAATGAAAGACCAAGTATGTTCAGCGGTAAAGTAAACACAAGCTATGGATGATGACAAAAGATCTGCCTAAATAATCCCTCAGCCATTCAAGGAGATGTGTTTGAGAATAATCTGATCTCCAGACCAACTCCTGTTTCTACTCTCAGTCCCCATTCCCATCATCTCACCTTTAACCCCCTCGACCCCCAATGACCTCAGAAAGTCTGGTATATAGAGATGGGGTTCAGACACCAGAAAGATTGTATGTGACTCTGAATGAGTCTGAGCTGTGTGCGTATGTTGCAAGTTTATCTTGTCTTTTTATACCATTCAAAATTTTGGGGCTAGTAAGATTGTTTTTTTAAAACAACATTAAACTGTCTTTTATAAGAGTTATTGTTTAACCACGATAATCATGTTTTATTTTCCATTATCTTACATTTTCAAATAATTCATTATTTGAAATAAATTGGAATTTTTTCACATTGTCTTTATTTATTTGACATTAAACTGTAAACTCTACCCTAAACTTTGAGGGAAATTAATACTTTTATTCAGAAATGATTCATGAAACTGATTAAAAGTAACAGTAAATACATTTATAATTCTACAAAAGGTTTCTATTCACTTTATAGTCATCATAAAGCTTGAAAAATGTATCATGTTACCACAACATATTACAATACAACTGTTTTCAATATTGATAATCAGAAATGTTTGTTGCACATTTATTTGATTAAAAATACAGTAAAAACAATATTGTGAAATAATATTACAATTAACAATATTACAATCATTTACATATACAATTGTTTTTAAACTGTAATAATATTTCCCAATATTAGCCTACTGTTTTTACTGTATTTTGTTCAAATAAATGGTGAGTATACAGCATAAGAGAACTTTACCTTCAAACTTTTGAATGATAGTGTTATTTACATCTGTAATATAATAAGATATAATTATATTCATGGCCTTGGACCTATGTGTAACACTAAAATGTGTAATATGTCTCGTTTAAATACATATATTAGCAGTAAACCTTTCAGATGAAAAGACTGAAAAGATACTCTAAGCACAAATACTATTGTTTCTGAGGATGGGCCATACACAAGCCAAGCAGCACAATTCACATGATAAGAGCTACAGATGAACTACAGAGATCAGAGAAGCCGGTTTAAGATGTAACTGTCATTGTAATTGTCATGGAAATGTCATGTGCCATGACACATTCAATAGCTTTTGAGGGAAATGTGATTTTCACAGTCAAATTAGAAGGTGTGATCTCGCTAAAGGTGGCATTTTATTTATGTTGTTGTGTTTTTTTGCTCATTACGTACGATTCTCTGATCAAAGTTCATTGGAACAAAACATAGTTTGGGTTGATTAGCCTAAATTTCCATATGAACAAAATTCCAGCTCGTCTATTCATTGCTTGTTGTAATTGCATTGCTGTCCAGCAGATGACGCCACACTCTTAAATTCATTCATCATATGAACAGAGCACAAACTGTCTAAAATGACAATTTCTCCCATGGTGTTTGTTGACAGTTATCTGTAGCAAATCATGAGAACAGTTCTGCAGACAAAAAAACAAAAACCAACAAAAAAAATGTTACAGAAATTAAATCAACCGTTAGGGCCGTTTCACACTGCAAGCGTGTATGGCAAGCCATTTTAGCATATAAAACTATGGTTTGACTATCCATAGATATATTTTTGATAGTCATAAATGTATTTTGACGAGACATAATTATAATTTGACTAGTCAGAATGACATTTAGAGATATCTGCAATTATAGCTGCACTAGTAAGAAATCTGATTTGAGATATCTCTAAATACATTTTGACTAGTCAAAACTCAATTTAAGATATCTGTAATTACGTCATAGATATCTTCAATAGATGTCACACATATGCAAAGCTAGAGCTATCTCTAAATCAATTTTGACTAGTCACAATTCTATTTTAAGATATCTGAATTGTACCTGATCCTAGTCAAATCTGCTGTTGTGATGGTGAGGACATTTTCCCACTAGTTAATCGACGTGTGATAACACCTGGATGTATTTATATGGGAAAATGTCTCCAGCGAGCATGCATTTAGCGCTGTGATTTTAACTGAATCATGTTGCAAAACGGACCTGAAGTGTAATGTTCAATAAAGACAGAACTGCAAACTGCTCATCTGTGTGAAGAACAATGGAAACATGTCTCGAGAACATGAAAATAAATGTGTGATGGACAAGAATAATGCTTCAGAATCAAGGCAGACCCAGTCAAAAAAGGTGAAGGAAGATTACAGGTTAATAAATGTTTAAATTTCATTGACGTACTGATGACATTGTTTAGTACATTGCGTTGTGTTTCCTCGTGTCATAAAGGTAATAACCCACAAGGTGGGAGTGGTGTATTGTATTATAGCAAAAGATCTGTGATGTGATATTCTGCTGTGCTGAGTGATGAGCGCCAGTGCATTGAAAAGTTATTTTAAAATTATAGCAATTATAATGTTGCACCAGACATGAGGCCAAATACAATGCTTAGCCTAATGTTTTTAAATGTGTTCATTTGGGAATAAAGACTAACACAATTTAATCCACAGCATGCACATCTCAATATTATTCTACTTTAATATATAGAATACGACAAAAACCTTCTTGAGTCTTCTCTGCATATTATGTCACTTTTACACATGCCCCAGCTACATTTTTATTTTCACAGTTTGATTTCCTTCTGTATAAAAGGAGTTTAAAATGACCCAAAGACGCAGGACCTTTATTATACAATTATTAGACAAAATAGCAGATGACAACGGTTTCCAAGGTAGGATTGGTTAATAAAATGTTTAAGGTGTGGCTTAGCTAATGCATATTTGCATGCATGTTTAAGATATCTATAAAGGAGTTTTGACTAGTCAGAATGTTAATTCCAGATATCTACATTTTAAATTCTTCCTAATCACAAAGCTAAATGCAGATATCTCCCAAGATCTTTCTAGTCAAAAATTAGACCGAGATATCTTTAAATGAGATTTGACTAGGAAGAATTCCAATTCAAGATATCTCTAATTAAGTTTTGCCTAGACAAAAATCCAATTCAAGAGGTTTTGTTCCGTCTTCTACGCGGTGCCAACTCACACCAGAAGCATTTCAGGAGCGAGGCGACAGGGTTCGCGAGATCACGTGATTGCACAGTCCTACGTTGTTTTTCTCGGTAAGTTAAATGTTTGTTTTGTCCAGTTGAATTCTGTTTATTGTTGTGTTGTGTTGCCTCCTGGCAAGGATATAGTGATATGAAATACGGAGTCTATACGAGATTTTTATTTTCAAATTGACATTTATTTTGTATTTACTGCGCGGCATCCGTCAAAAATAGGCGATGAGCCGCTTCTGAAACGCGCCGCGCTGCGGCTGGTGTAAACACAAGCATCGACTAGAGAGGCCGCGATCAGCTCCGGTAGCCGCGTCGCAGCCGTAACGTGCCGCAGACGCGTGCAGTGTAAACAAGGCTTTAGGGTACCGCCCCAGTGACAGCACTTTACCTTTTTTTCTGAGAGTGTACTGCCCAGCACAAGCTGTTGTAATAAAGGTACAATTTTGACACCCCTTTTCTGTGTACTGATTGGGCTACAGGAAGGCTTTTTTTTTTTTTTTTTTTTTTTAAACAAAAGATTACATAAAAAAGTTTAACCTGAAATCCTGAATATTAGCGGAAAAAGAATGAAAGAAGCTGAATGCACAGAGCCTACACATAACATGTAACAAATTGACAAGCTTTTGAAAGGTTTGTGACGCACACCTGAACAGCTGCATATGGGCTGTGTATCATCCATTGGCTGTGATTAAGACTCTAAGGGCCAGACTTCCTAAACAGGGCAAATTAGCGTGAGAGCGCAATTCCATAAAAGCGCCATGCTTTTGGGGCGGTAAATAATGGCGCAAACACCAGTTGACGAGCGCAAATCATAGGGTGCGGCTTTTTTTTTAAAAATTCAGCCGCAAAATAACCATATGCCTTTTCAGAGCTAATTTATCACTGCGTCTTTAGTAAGTCCTGACAGTAGTTTTTTAACGCCAAAAGTGGGTTTGTGCTGGTGCAAACTGTTAGTAAATCTGGCCCTAAGTAGGCCTATGTTTCAGTAAATAAGACTATAGAGAGTCTTTTTTGAATCTTCCTCTTCAACGAAAAACACAGATTTGATAAATTTTATACCCTCATTGATTCAAAATGGATAAACAGGTAGTGGATGATATCTGGTGGATGAGATCCGCCCTGAGTACCTCAAGTCTCTGGATGTTGTGGGGCTGTCTTGGCTGACACGCCTCTGCAACATCGCATGGCGGTTGGGTACAGTACCTCTGGACTGGCAGACCGGGGTGGTAGTCCCTCTTTTCAAAGAGGGGGGCCGGAGAGTGTGTTCCAACTACAGGGGGATCACACTTCTCAGCCTCCCCGGGAAAGTCTATGCCAGGGTACTGGAGAGAAGAATTCGGCCGATAGTGGAACTTCGGATTCAGGAGTGCAGTGTGGAACAGTGTGGTTTTCGTCCCAGTCGTGGAACACTGGACCAGCTCTATATCCTTTCCAGGGTGCTGGAGGGTTCATGGGAGTTTGCCCAACCAATCCACATGTGTTTTGTGGATTTGGAGAAGGCATTCGACTGTGTCCCTCGTGGCATCCTGTGGAGGGTGCTCTGGGAGTACGGGGTCCCTTGCTTAGGGCTGTTCGGTCCCTGTACGACTGGAGCAGGAGCTTAGTCCGCATTGCTGGCAGCAAGTCAGACTTGTCCCCGGTGCCTGTTGGACTCTGGCAGGGCTGCCCTTTATCACCGGTTCTGTTTATAATTTTTATGGACAGAATTTCTAGGCGCAGCCAAGAAGTGTCCGGTTTGGGGACCACGTGATTTTGTCGCTGCTTTTTGCAGATGAAGTTGTCGTGTTGGCCTCCTCAGACCAGGACCTTCAGCGTGCACTGGGACGGTTTGCAGCCGAGTGTGAAGCAGCTGGGATGAGAATAAGCACCTCCAAATCCGGTCGGAAAAGGGTGGCTTGCCCACTTCAGGTTGGTGGAGAGTTTCTGCCTCAGGTGGAGTAGTTCAGGTATCTTGTTCATGAGTGAGGAAAGGGTGGAACGGGAGATTGACAGACGGATCGGTGCAGCTTCTGCAGTAATGCGGTCGATGTACCGGTCTGTCGTGGTGAAGAAGGAGCTGAGCTGTAAGGCGAAGCTTTCGATTTACCAGTCAATCTACGTTCCTACTCTCACCTATGGTCATGAGCTGTGGGTCATGACCGAAAGGACAAGATCCCGGATACAGGCAGCCAAAATGAGCTTTCTCCGCAGGGTGGCTGGGCGCTCCCTTAGAGATAGGGTGAGAAGCTTGGTTACTCGGGAGGAGCTCAGAGTAGAGCTGTTGCTCCTCCACATCGGGAGGAGCCAGTTGAGGTGGCTCAGGCATCTATTTCGGATGCCTCCTGGACGCCTTCCTGGGGAGGTGTTCCGGGCATGTCCCACCAGGAGGAGGCCCCAGGGAGGACCTAGGACACGCTGGAGGGATTATGTCTCCCGGCTGGCCTGGGAACGCCTTGGGGTTCCCCCGGAAGAGCTGGAGGAAGTGGCTAGGGAGAGGGAAGTCTGGGCATCTCTGCTTAGGCTGATGCCCCCGCGACCCGGCCCTGGATAAGCAGAAGATAATGGATGGAATAAACAGGTAGTACCTCTGTTGACAGCAGTCTCTTTAAAAACTTTAATGGTGGAAAATTCTCCTGTAATAAAAGTAACAGCAACTTCCTTGTAAATTAGCAAATGCTTTCCAAAGCAACTCAGAACGTGTAGGAACAGTCTCCCTGGATCAACTCGTGGATAAGGGTCTTATTCAACGGAACATTATGACATAGCTCATGGATCAATTGTGTGATCTGAACCTGAATATGTGCTCTTTAGTCAATGGAACGTTTGTTCCACTGACTAAAGAGCATATATTCAGGTTCAGATAAAGCACCCCAATGGTGCTTTATGCAGTGTTTTTACTCAAGCTCCATAAAGTTAAAAAACAAACAACAAAAAAACCTTTCCACATTCAGTCATTCCACTGAGGCTCAGTAGGATTGAGATCAGGATATTAGTTTTTTTTTTTTTTTGTTAAACCATTCCAGCATGGCTTTTGCTATCTGTTTTCATTTATTTTCCTGTTGAAAAGTGACTCCTCTTCTCAGTTCCAGCACTGTGGGCATTTTGCACCAGGATTGTTACTTTGCTCCATCTATTCTCCTTATCTTCAGGACTATTCAGCTCCCAATACATAAAATAATCAAATAAAATATGTTCTTGATATATTGTCCCTTGTGAAAAAAAAAAAGTGCACTTATTACAAAAATAATATACTTTTGAAGGTATACACAAGTGTGAATTAAATGCAATGATTTCAGCGCACTTAATGCGCATTAGGTGTAATTAAGTTCAAATGTATCACATATTAAGTTGAAATAAAATGCCACTAAGAGGATTTTTTTAACTTAAGTGGGACTTTAATACAACTTTATATGTACTTTCATAATTGCTTATATGTCTTCAAAATATAAAGTGCACTGCTCAATCTATTGAGAAGCAATTAATGTGAGCTAAAATATACTTTAATGTCAGCTAAAAATACACTTAAGTGTGAATTAAATGCAATGTTTTTGCTGCTTAAGTGCAATTTATTTGTAATTAAATTCAAATATATCATAACTTCATGTTAAATGCAATTAGTTGAACTTTTGAGTACTTTTTTGAACCACTTAAGTGAGCCTTTAGTATATTTTTATATGTACTTCTGAATGTACTGGCAAGCAATTAATATGAACTAAAATATACTTTAATATAAAGTTACATGTGTACTATTATATAATTAAATACATTTGTAATTAATTTTCTAATACTGAAGCTGCAATTTAGTAAAATAAATGCAAATTGAAATCCTCTACATTTGACAAAACAATCTGTAAAACAAATACACAAACCTTTGTTGCTGCACAAGAAAAACCCAAGAAACAATTTAGACAAACACAAATTCATTTAGAAAGAGTGGAGGACAATGAGGCTTATGCACAAGCGCCATCATTTACAAAGTTTACTCAATCTACCCGTGCATTTTTACATTTTCAGAAAACATCATTCCGTATGATTTATAAGATCGTTTCCTTATAGGGACCTAAAAAAGTTAAAAAAAGCTCACTGTTAGATCATGTTGTCTGATACATTAAATGTTAACAAATGAGACCTTATTGTAAAGTTTTACTGAACTTAGAAGCCCTTAAACCTTTACTAGCAGCAAAATTTGTACCAAAAGGTTTATTCTAAAATTCCACGTTACAGTGAATAAGTTTAAAAAACCTGAAGAACTCCAAAGGAACAAAAACAAGAAAACCAAAACTATGTCAACAACCATTTTGAAGTTGGAAAGTGCTTATGTCAATGTCCCAGAAGCTCTCCAACGGCAGAAACCTTCAAATGTCCATGAAGCTGCGCACCATCTCTCCACAGTAGATGTGAATGAACATGTTCCAAAGAGGCAGGAAAGTAGAAAAACAGAGAAAACAATTGTTTATAAAACACATCCATCCATTATTATAATTGGCTCAATTAAATGAAAGTGATAGATGTACAGTTGTGCTCCAAAGTTTAAACACTGCAGTATCTGTTAATTTTTCTTCTTCATTTTAGCAATAAGAAGGATCGTAAAAATGTGCATGTTGTCTTTATTTTGTACTGCCCTGATAAAAGCAGATTTATGTAAACTCTTGAATGCAACTGCATCTCCTATGTGATGAATTACCTCAGTCGTCAGGGCAACAACATCGATTGCTGGGAGAGGTTCCTTAACTTTTCCCACAAACACCAGGATTCCACTGACCACATCATCTTCACTGACACTGGGCTTTAAAAACATTTTTATAAATGTTTTTATTCCTACTTTACATGGAATTAAACATAGATTAACATATAGATAAATAACCCAAAGACCCATGCAAATTGAGAAGGGTATTCTTAATTTTTTCCTCATCTTGCCTTGCAAGTTTCAGCTTACAATACACCATCTCCATGAAGGATGTTCCTGTGGATTTACCACGGCTGGCACAGCAATGCTGCGGCCCTATTCCTTTGGTTTGTTACCTGTAAAATATATAATGAGTAGAGGGATCTGTAAATGCACAGGTGGGAAGTTATTACTTGCAAGTGGAAAAGATGCAAAACGTTTAAAATCTATAGACTTGATAGCAGTGTTTTAGCTTAGGGTGTTCTCAGACGAGGCTGAATTCAGCTTATTTCGCAGCTTCGTATTGCCACTACCCGGTCCACCTTAAAAGACGCAACGCTTCCGCGTCTTTAGCTTCTTAAAATCACACTCACTTTAGGGACCGTGCAGTTTTTCTATTTTTCACGCTTTTTTGAAGTGATCATGATAATTTTGTCTCTTTTCAGAATGAACGAATTAAATGCAAATAACACTAATATATGACCGAAAATACTGTAAAAATATAAAAGGCACATAAATTAAAAGTAACGGCTCATTTTCAATTACTGAACATTTCAGCTTAATGGACGTGCTCCCCCCATGCTTTTTAGGGGGCCCTGTTGCCAGTATTGTGTCTATTTTCAGAAAAGAATACACCATTTCGAAATGTAAATGGCACTGAAATATAAGTGAAAATGGCTGTAAAAATTACAAAGATAGGCCATTTAAAAATTACATTAATTTTTGATTGTCATTGTGCATTAATGAATCAATTGAATAAAACAATTTAAGAAAATAAAATAAAACTTTTTTTTTTTAAATACATTTTAGTGTCACAAGGTAACCAGACATACTATCTCCAGCTTGGATCCAGCCTGTTATGAATGAAGACTTCAGACAACCCAACCTCTTTGAATAAGGACTCCAGAACGTCAAACATGGATGATTATGCAAGATTATCATGTTATCAGGTTGCTTAGAATGCACACTACTTTTGCTTAAATGCATTCTTACAACTGTTCTTTCTGATATCTCGTAACAGATTGTGATTTTGTAACATAGAAATATGCATTTTCTGTAAAGCTGCTCTGAAATATGTATAGTGAAAAAGTGTTATACAAGTGAATTAAATTGCATTAATCAATGCAAGAGTTCTTTCGATTCAATGTACCATTTTGAAGTTATGGACCCAATCTCACACTACACTTTGAAGAGCAAATCACATTGTTGAGCCATTTAGGGTTGTTAAAGTTTCATTGGTGTCTTATGTCCAGTGTGCCCAATTTGAGGCAACCCAATTGACTGTCACTATGCAACATGAGCAATTTTACTGTAGCATTATTGAGTGGAAATCCCATGATTTCGAGATATGAGTTACACGAGAAATTGCACCATTAGCCCAATTGGGGGCGCTATATCTCCACTGCTTTTGAGGGTGCGTTCAAGTTTTAACAGGGACCTTATTCCCAGTGCATCTGACTGTCACTATGGAACATTGAGCAATTTTACTGTAGCATTATTGAGTTATGATCCTGAGATATGACATGCTGCATCAAAATGGCGCCGCTGTGTTTGGTCGCCGTTCAGGTCGCTCCGCGAAGACTGTGCTTTTATTTACTATTTTACTTTCTTTTACTCTCAGTTTTTACAAACTTATCATCTGCATTGATCTACTACGACAGCAAAACTCTTTTGGACATTGGTTACCTCTACACTGGACTGTTTCAGGACACTTTCGCCCGATCCTCTGTGGCCATCTGAGATTCTTGAACGCCGAGTTGAACAATGGACAGAGCCAGCGGCGTAGAACAAAGAAACACCGTGGGAAACGTGCTGGTATCCGTAACAGACTGAGAAAAGGGCATTCAGACCTCTCTCCCGAGCATTCTTCTAGCAAATGTTCAATCCTTGGATAATAAGATGGACGATCTTAGAGCCAGGATAAGTTTTCAACGGGACATGAGAGACTGTAATATCTATTGTTTGTCTGAAACATGGCTCACGCCCGCGGTCCCGGACACAGCTGTGACGCGCCGTCGGAGAACTTCTCTGTTTTTCGGATGGACAGAACAGCGAGGCCGGTAAATCCAAAGGCGGTGGAGTGTGTTTCATGATCAACAAGAAATGGTGCGATCCCAGGAACATCACCATTTCTCGCGGTCCTGCTCACCTCATCTGGAACATTTAACAATCATCTGCCGCCCATTCTATCTGCCGAGGAGTTTTCTGCGGTTGTCGCGACCGCCGTTTACATCCCACCGCAGGCAGACACAGCGCTGGCTTTATCTGGCCTTCATGATGTTGCCAGCGGCGTCATAAACCAACATCCCGACGCGGCATTCATTGTCGCGGCGATTTTAACAAAGCAAACCTAAAGAAAGTCCTGCCAAACTTTCACCAGCACGTCTCCTGCCCCACACGAGAGCAAACACACTGGATCACTGCTACTCCGTTTAAGAACGCCTATAAAGCGCGGTCACTTCCAGCGTTTGGCAAATCGGATCATGCCGCCATTTTCCTCACTCCCGAATACAAACAAAAGCTCCTCCAGGAACCCCGGTGAGGCGGGAAGTTAGCGTTGGTCACCCCACTCAGAGACCGCGCTACAGGCAGCTCTGGGCGATGTGGATTGGGACATGTTCGGCGCGAGTTCAGCTGACGTAAGCGAGTTCACAGACGTGGCGCTTTGCTTTCATCAACACGCTTACAGAGCAAGCCACGCAAACAATAACAATAACGTCCTTCTCAAATCAGAAACCGTGGGTGGACAATTCAATCCGGCGCGGCAGTGAACGCGACGCGACTGCTGCTTACAACGCCGGTCTCCATTCAGGAATATGAATGAATACAGATCGTCCTGCTATGCTCTCAGGCGAGCAGTTAAAGCCGCAAAACTCCGTTATAAAGACCGAGTGGAGTCTCATTTCCAACTCAACGACTCGCGGCGCATGTGGCAAGGTCTGAGGTCCATCTGCTCCTTTGGATCTAAATCCTCTGCAGAGGTGAGCGCTGATCCGTTGCTCGTGAACGAGTTAAACTCTTTCTATGCTCGCTTTGACTGTAACGCGGCAACGCGACTCCGCCAAGTGGGCGCGTTAGAGGAAATTACTCAGAGCAGCAACAATCACGTGATCTCTGTCTCGGAGGATGAAGTTCGGAGAGCACTCAAGCGTGTGGACGTCAGGAAAGCTGCTGGGCCGGATGGTATTTCAGGTCGTGTTCTGCGGTCCTGTGCTGATCAGCTCACCGGGTTGTTTACATCTATCTTTAATGAGTCCCTCGCTACATCTGTGGTCCCCACCTCCTTCAAAAAATCCACCATCATCCCTGTCCCTAAGAACAGTAAACCCTCTTGCCTAAATGACTATCGTCCAGTGGCTCTCACGTCTATAGTCATGAAGGTCTTTGAGAGACTCATTAAAAACACCATTTGCGCCTTCATTCCTGACACTTTGGACCCTCTTCAGTTTGCCTATCGTCCCAATAGATCGACTGAAGATGCCATCTCTCATGTCCTCCACTCCTCCCTCACTCACATCGACAGCAAAAGTGGGAACTACGTAAGACTGCTATTTATTGACTATAGCTCAGCCTTTAACACCATAGTTCCCACCAAGCTAACCTCCAAACTCCTGGATCTCGGCCTGAATCCTTCTCTCTGCCACTGGATTGAGGACTTCCTCACTGGCAGGCCTCAGGTGGTGAGAATAGGCCAGTCCACCTCCACCTCCATCACCCTGAGTGTGGGAGCTCCACAGGGCTGTGTCCTGAGCCCCCTGCTCTACTCTCTCTACACGCATGACTGTTTGTCCACACACAGCTCCACCTCTATCATCAAATTTGCTGATGATACTGTTGTCCTGGGCCTCATTTCCAACAACAATGAGACGGCATACTTGGACGAGGTGGAGCATCTAACATCATGGTGCCAGGACAACTGTCTCTCTCTGAATGTTGGCAAGACCAAAGAAATGATTGTGGACTTCAGGAAGAGACAGCAACGGACATACTCTCCCCCTCATGATCAGCGGGTCACCAGTAGAGAGAGTGAGCAGCTTCAAGTACCTGGGAGTAAACATCTCCGAGGACCTGACCTGGACTGCTCACATTCAGACACAGGTGAAAAAAGCCAGGCAAAGACTGTACCACCTGCGCCAGCTGAGGAAATTCAGGGTTTCACCAGCTATCCTGAAAACTTTCTATTTAGGGGCGATAGAAAGTGTTTTAACTCAGTGCATCACAGCGTGGTATGGGAACAGCACCAGTCATGACCGCAAAGCCCTGCAAAGAGTAGTGCGCTTATCCGAGCGTATCTCAGGGTCAGCTCTCCCGTCTCTGCAGGACGTCTACACCAAACGCTGCAAAGGTAGAGCTACCAAGATCATCAAGGACTCTAATCACCCTGCAAACCCTCATTTCACGCTGCTACCATCTGGTAGCGCTTCCGAAGCCTGATGGCCAAAACTGAGAGACTCAGGAGGAGCTTCTTCCCCAGGCCATCAGACTCCTGAACTCAGTCACTTAACATCACGTGACTTCACGTCCAGGATAAACATCGATACACTGACATTGCACTGCACTTTCTGTTCTCGTTGTTACTGTGTAACAACCTGTCATAAACCTGTTTGCACATTATACTCTTTATACATTTGTTAACCACATATTTATAAGTCTACAGTTTACTCACTGCAAAGTCTACTTCAATTATTTTATTCCACTTTATCCTTATTTGTTACCTTTTTTTCTCTTGACTTGATTATTTATAATTCTACAGATATAGACTATATATATATATATATATATATATATATATATATATATATATATATATATATATATATATATATATATAGATAGTACTTTTTTATATCCTATTTCTATTATAATTTCTTCCTTGTGTTTTTAACTGTGAATTTGCACTGTCCATGGAGCGGACCTGTTTACATTTCACTGCCGGTTGTATATTCTGTATATAACTGTGTATGTGACAAATAAAACTCTTGAATCTTGAATCATACAGTTACATGAGAAATTGCACTATTGGCCCAATTGGGGCGCTATATCTCCACTGCTTTTGAGGGTGCGTTCAAGTTTTAACAGGGACCTTATTCCCAGTGCATCTGACTGTCACTATGGAACATTGAGCAATTTTACTGTAGCATTATTGAGTTATGATCCTGAGATATGACATACAGTTACATGAGAAATTGCACTATTGGCCCAATTGGAGGCGCTATATCTCCGCTGCTTTTGAGGGTGCGTTCAAGTTTAAACTGGGTACTTATTCCCAATGAACTTGACTGTCATCATACAAAATTATGACCAATTTTACTGTAGCATTATGAAGTTATGGATTATGAATTTGACCGATGTGACAAAAAAAAGATACATGAGAAATTGCACTATTGGCCCAATTGAGGGCGCTATATCTCCGCTACCTTTGAGGGTGCGTTAACATTTTAACAGGAGCTTTACTCCCAGTGCACCTGACTGACACCATGCAACATGAGCAATTTTACTGTAGCATTGAGTTATGATCCCATGATTATGAAAGATATGACAATACAGTTACATGAGAAATTGGACTATTGGCCATAATGCTCAGTGTTGGGAAAAGTTACTTTGAAAAGTAATGCATTACAATATTGCGTTACTCCTTAAAAAGTAACTAAATGCACTAGTTACTTTAAGAAAAGTAATGCATTACATTACTATTACATTATTTTTTTAATCTGTGCTGGGCTTGTTTTTTATTTTATAAAAAAAAAAAAAAAAAAAAAAGTCATTTGTGAGCAAATGTAGACCCTTTCACACCAAATGTGAAATAAGCCTCAGGCTAAAGGGAATGCAAATTCACACATGTACAGTAGAGAGCGCAGCTCAAACAAACCTTTCAGCTGTGCTGCTACCATGTTTAACAGACCTGCAAACTCCTCAGAGTAAAAAAGGTGACAGTGTTGTGCGGGGGTGCCCCCGGCTCTTTTTTTGTTGGGATTTTAATATGCAAATTACACATTTGTCATAAGGTACATTTGGCATGTCCTGCCTTATCTACTTTTTTAAAAACACAATAAAAGTGGCAGTGTATGCCCAACTCCCTTCACTTCCTCCTTGAGCCATGCCCAGCTCCACTTGCACCTCCCTGCTGAGTCTTAACTCACCAAAAGGGTTCTCATGATCCAAAGGTTGTAGTACATTCCTACTGGCCAGACTGACTTACAGGTGAAATTATGCCAATATATCCCTTACTGTATGTACAGTACACTAATTTCTAGAAAACAATTACAGTAACTCACCAAAAGGGTTCTCAGAATCTTAATTACAAACACAAACAGAAACTCATCCTCTTCAAAATGCAAAAAGAAATTCTCATTTCTATTCACTTCATTTCTAAAGGTGGGTGATACATTGAATATTACTGGTCGTTATAATATGGATAATTTTATTAAATGTATATAAATGTATTCTAAGGTTACTAGAACGGATATTTGAATTTAACTTAGTTTTATGGCGGTTGGCAAACCAGCTACATTTACCGCCACCAAATGGACAGGAGTATGAAGCGTTAACAAAGTTTAAAAAAATAAATAAAATAAAACTATATTCTGTCAACCAATCCTGTTGAATTTAACTTTAAGTCATTTAGTTAATTTAAAAAGTCGGCGTTCGACTAAAATATTGCATTTACAACAGCCAAATTCCTCTAACGCCCACACACGCGATCACATTCCGATAAGAAACTATTATAATGCAATCATAGATAAATTATAGGAAACAGGATTAAACATGATACCCGTGATTAAATACGCTCTTAACCGCGATAAGAACTGCCATGTTATGGTGAAAATTAAAAGCATATCAAGATATACTTACTTAACTCGTTATTTGCAGAGAACAAAGTCTCATCTGTAATCATCCAATGATCTAAACGTCGCACTCTTCTAGATTGATCAGCTTCAGTTTCCTCAAGCATCGCGAATACAGAAACATGGCGGACAGCGCATTTTTCAAAAATCATGACGTATTTTTGGCGCATGCATATTATATTATATAGCATGGTTAAATGTTGATTATAAATGTTTTCCATTTCTGTTCAAGTTGAAGTTGTTCTAACTCACTGTGTAGTTGAACTGTAGTTCAGAGAACTTGACTCATTCATCTAACTAAAAGTCAATCATGTTTACAGTGTAATGTTGTCTGATAAAAATTAAATGTATTTGAACTGAATTTGAATGCAAATTAATTTGGTTTAGATTGGTTTAACTTTTGCTTGAAATTAATGCAATTAAATGCGTAGAACATAAAGTTTTCTCTACACAGATGTAAGGTACAGTAGGCTACATTACTATTACATTAAAGGTGCAGTCCGTAAATTTTTTGGTTTTAAAAGTGCACTTAAGTGGGTTTAGAAAGTCATTAAAGTGCACTTTAAGTGAATTAGACATTTATTAAAGTACACTTTAAATAAGTGCACAAGTGTTTGGAAATAGTCATTAAAGTGTGTTCTCTTTAAGTACACTTAAGTGGCCTTTAATTTTAATTATATCATATCTGCTAGCGCACTTTAAAAAGTGTACTTAAGACTTTAAGTACACAAAAAGTACACTTTCAATATATTTAAGCACACTACTTTTTCCACAATGGGTACCATGTCAAATATAGCAATTAGCATTGCACAAACTTTTTTTTTTTTTTTTAAATCTCATACAATTATTTCCTTAAAATCCCAGTAAACCAGAAGTAGCAAGTGAGTTTTCTTCAGTGCTGTGACGCATTTCCAAGTAAAACGGAATATTGAGTAGAGGGCAGGGTTTTACATCAGCGCTCCTCCTCTCCATCTCGCGCTCATAGCAAACTAACGGTTGGAGGGGAGTGGTTCAGAATTTTCAAACCTGACATCATCTGAGAAGTAACGAGTTTCCAGACCGGAAGTTACTTTTCAGATTTTGATTAAAGATTACCGCGACAAACTATTTTTTTCTGCGTATTTTTCTGGATTAATTGTTCACCCTAAAACCAAACAAAGTAAATGGGGTCAATTGTGATTTCAAAAGGAGGACTTTTGAGGACTTTAAATTGAAATGGTTGCATGCTTTGGAATTACCACATTTCTTCTTGTGAGTTTTGGAAACAAATCAGACTTTGCAATAATTTAAAAAGGCCCTCATAATCTCAGATGGTCACATTGCATGGCTTTCAAGGGTAGTGTACGAGATTAATCATAAGGTGGTGTTTTCCTGATACTGCTGCCTCTTGAAGAACCTTTACCTCAGGTTTAAAAAAACAAAAAAAAAAACACCCCTTTATGAAAAATGCAGTAAGTGGGATATTTTTCATATTTTAACTGCACACAGAGGCAGAATAAGGATGCTTTCATCGGTCTCCATTCTTGAGTGAAATGCCCACATCTCAAAATCCAATCAACAACTTAAGAACAGAACCAAGCCCCCCCATCTTACATTTTTTCTTTTTCGATAATCCATCACACTCTTAAAAATAAAGGTTCTTTATTGGCATCAATGCGGATCCATGAAGAACCTTTAACATCTATAGAACTTTACAACACACAAAAGGTTCTTTAAAAGGGGTCCTTGATTATGACATCACTGTTTTAACTTTAGTGTGTAATGTTGCTGTTTGAGCATAAACAACATCTGCAAAGTTACGACGCTCAAAGTTCAATGCAAAGGGAGATATTCCCTTTTAGAGAAATCAATTTAAGGACTACAACAAGCTTCTTCCCGGGTTGGTGATATCACTAACGCTAAAATTTACATAAACCCCACCCCCAGGAACACACAACAAAGGGGCCACGTTGGGCTGCTTTATAGAGAAGAGGAAGAGTTTGTAGTAGAACACATCTGGGGGTCTGCGCAAGCAGTTGCATTTATTGCAATACAGTACATAACACATATGCAATAGCAAAAGCAAGATGACAACGCAAGGTATAATCGTAATTAAACTAAACTTGTTCTCTCTCAATGCAGCATTTGTTCTCTGGCTCTGAAGACATTTTACAACAGTTCCCACTCAAGCAATTTATAGATCATGACAAGATTCTAATCGATGACTTGAAGAGAGTTAGGTTCACATCAGCTACATAAAGTCATCAACTAACCATTCAGAAACGTCCTGTTGCATTCTACATGTTACTTCTTCATGAGTCTCTCCATCATTGTCTGACTCCGTTTCTGACATTTCAAGCCCAAAGTGGGCAGAGAATGCTTTGATCATGGCATCGCTTTGAAAAATGTTGTGGAGAAGTCATCTCTTTTTCTTGCAAATTAAGCTCAAGACTGAGTTTGAGTTCCAGAAGTCAAAATAAGACTTTATTGAACAAAGCAGAGATGTTCTGCAGAGCATCTAAACCTTCCTTTGGCCATTTTTTAGACGTTTCTTATTTGTGGTTTCGCAATAACCAAGTGACTTAATTGTAGATTCACCCCTCCTGTTTGTCCACAATTAAATTCTACAGCTTTTGTCTTTCTCTCTAATTGTGGCATTCTGCCAATTGGTCAACCCTTTCTCAGACAAAATGTAACATTCACCAAGGACAAAATGAACTCCTCTGAGGCAAGTAACCTCCATGTGACACCTCTTAACAATGGTCTTATTGTTACTGAAAAAAAAAAAAAAAAAAAAAAAAAAAAAAAAAAAAAAAAAACTTAGCAAAATCTGTGCAGTTGCCACAAAACTAGTTAATCGTTTTCCATAGATAAGATATTTAATCAAAAACTTTTTGGAACCTTTAAGTATATCATAATAATAATAATAATAATAATAATAATAATAATAATAATAATAAAAAAAAAAGTATAGACAACACGATGCTTTTGGCAATGTTCTGCTGGGAAACCTTGGGTCCTGCCATCCATGTGGATGTTACTTTGACATGTACCACCTACCGAAGCATTGTTGCAGACCATGTACACCCTTTCATGGAAACGGTAGGGGAGACCAGGTATAGTTGTAACACTACCAATTCCACAAATCACTGAGAAGATAGGAGTCATATGACAGTTTAAGTTTCCTCAGGCTTCCACATGGAGGTTTTCCAGTCTGTGTTGCGATCTCTCCTGAAGCGACAGCAGAAAATCGAATGCTGAAAAAAAAAGATAATATTTTGTAAGTACTTCTGCCACTGTAGGAGTTATATCAGGTCAAAGTGTAGTTTCTCTAAAGAATGGTGTATCAGCCTTCTGCTAATGTCAAAGCACCATGCTAATAAAGCTAGCTAAACAATGAGTGACAGTGGTGGGGTAGGTTGTCCCGTGCGTTGAAACTATCCACTTGCATACAACCAAGAACATTTTGTTATCTTAATTCTACAGAGAAAACACACACACGCAAAATGAAACTGTTGTTAGTGACCCTTAATTTTTGTGCATTTTGTCTACCAATTACAACTTACCCCAGTATGTGTTACAACAACAACGGACCAATTAGTATTTGTCATCATCTCACAAAGTCTGTGATTGTTACAGATGTATGCTCAGGAACAAGCAGAAGACTCAGGAGATCCAAATATAACAAAATTTACTGTGAACTCCGGAATAACACAGAACTGCATTACAACCCAAACATAACAGTGACCAGACAAAGAATGAATGAACAGGGAGGAACTTAAATACAAACACAGATGACTGATAAATGAAGAACAGGTGCAGGGAATCCAGGGAGAGCGAGAAAGATGATGAGGAAGTGAGTCCAGGTGTGAGACAGGGAAGATACTGGGAAATGGAGTCTGGGACAGGCATGGATGTAACAGCGATATAGTTGAAGAAATTTAAATTGTTCCCATTTGTAGAAGACAAATGTGGGTACTTTGCCTAAACGTTTCAGACGTGTAGCTAAAAAAAAAAAAGGTTGTTTTAGGTGCTGAAGAAAAAAAGTGTTATAACCATACCTGGTCTCCCCTATTCCCTGGTGGCTGTGGCCTCTTTCAACAGGATGATGCACCCTCCCACAAAGCAAAAATGGTGCAGGAATGGTTTGAGGAGCACAACAACGAGTTTGAGGTGTTGACTTGGCCTCCAAATTCCCCAGATCTCAATCCAATCGAGAATCTGTGGGATGTGCTGAACAAACAAGTTCGATCCACGGAGGAACCACCTCGCAACTTACAGGATCTGCTGCTAATATCTTGGTGCCAGATATCACAGCACACCTTCAGGGGTCTAGTGGAGTCCATGCCTTGACGGGTCAGGGCTATTTTGGCAGCAAAAAGGGGACCAACACAATATTAGGAAGGTGGTCATAATGTTATGCATGATCGGTGTGTTACATGTACATTGTTATTTGAAAACCTGCTTGCTAAAACTGTTAAAAAATAAATGTAGTTACCAATAGGAAAACATTGAGGCATTTTATTAGATTATTGAAATGAAAACCAGGAAGTAATTAAAGGCATAAACTCACTCTGGCACCTTTTTGCTGACTCTCTTCATTAGAGTCCATTTGTGTGCAGCTGAAATATGAAACATGTTCCACTTACTGCATGCAAATCATGAAGTGCACTAACAGCATTTAAAAAAAAAAACTAAAAAAAACAAGGTATTTTAAAAACATTTTTATTTCACAGTACAGAGAAAATCCTCTTTGGAGCTTGGAATACTGTGCACATCTTTCGATACGTCACCTGGGAAAAAAGAGAAGCGCGTGGGCGTGGACATTTCAAACGAGGCAGAAGTGGAGACTGAACAGCTTCTCGTTTTGGTCGACCGTGGAAGCAGCACCACTCAGTCAAATAGTGTTACTTTGTCAGAACACACACAAAAAAAGCAGTGCACTCTGCTCCTGCAATACAATTAACGTACATCTGATCAGTGTTATGGCAAAAGGAGAAGAAGCCGAGCAGTTCTCATCCGGTTTGTTACCTACAGTCAAAACCCTGAATCAAGATGGAATCAAAATTGTTATGGTAAGTTACCTGGTTAGAAATTAAAACATTGATATATATTTTAGCACTATGTATTTTTGGCTAGACGCACGTACTCTCAGAGCAAATGGTGGGATTAATTGATAAGGCGTGAGTTTAGATTGATGCTGCATATAATGAGCATCGCGTGCCATTCGCGCGCGGCCGTTATCTTTTGCGAAAGAGCTTAATTAATATTTATAAATGCAGGCTAAGCCGATGGTCTATATATTTGGGGATATACGTTACATATTTGTGTCCTATACACACTAGCTTTACTGTGAATTGTACTGTATCAGTGAACACCTTGAAGAAAAGCCGGATTTAAAGGGGACGTGTTCATTTACGTGTTTATTTTGACTTGAAGGAATAGTTAACTCGAAAGCAAATAATAAAAAATTTTAATTATTTACACTCCGTGCTATTCGAAATGTTTTTAATTATTTACTTCCTGTGCAAAACAATTGTTAGGTGCATGAACACTTTGGTTGTTGAACTATTCCTTACAAGTTACAGGCGGTGTTGCACATTATTTGATTCAAATAATGTGCAACACCAATAGAATGAATAGTTTACTGTTATTTGTTTGCTGTTGTTGGTTAACTAATTTAAAAAATTGAAACGTTGATAAATCCTGTCCATGATGTTGTACTGTATAACTCGCTGCATGATTACAGGTCAAAGAAGACTGTGAACGTTCACAAATGCCATAACAAGGCAAAGGTAAATCTGTCTGGGACCGCATCAATTCTCTTCCTCTAATTCTCTGTATATAATTGTCAAGTCATCCTAGGTGTATATGACGTTCTTCTTTCAGACAAATACAATCAGAGTTATATAAAAAAATGTCCTGGCTCTTCCAAGCATTATAATGGCAGTAAATGGCAGCCCAAAATTTGAAGACCAAAAGAAGAGTATCAATCCATCCATCATAAAAGTAATCCACACAGCTCTGGGGGGTTAATAAAGGCGTTCTGAAGCGAATCGTAAAAAAGCGTAACTGGAGCGACGATGATGTCGAACCTAGAGTAAGCATTTTGAACTGCTTACACAACCACCCAAACACCCCGCCCAACAAAATATTGTTAATGCAGCAATTTTCCAACAGATCTTTTTTACAAGTTTAACTCACTCGGCAGACTATGTGTAGGTACTGTGTAAAGAGACTGTCAATTTAATGTTTGAACTGACAAAACATAGACCACAACCATTTGTGAAGAACTAACCTTAGAGTCATCATAGTCCGATGACTAATGGTAATGCAATAATTTATGTGTTCTGCACTAGGCAGTAAGATATAGTAGTCAATGAGTGCACCTAGTTCAAGCATTAGTGGTCCACCACCAGTGTGCAGCATCCACAGAACAACAGTACCAGTGTGCTCACTTCACACCAGTTATAGGTGGAGAGGAGAAAGTTGGAGAGGAGAGGAGCCAATTCAGTGGATGGGGATTAATAGGAGGCCATGACTGATAAAGGCCAATGGATGGAATTTGGCCAGGACACTGTTTCTTATGGCCTCTGATGTTTCCATAAGCATATTAAAGCCATTAACTAAAGCACTTAACGATTAGACAAATGTGCAAGTAGTCAGATTGGTGGCATTACTGTGTTAATTTGAGGGAGGACCTTAAAATGCAGGTAGAAAAGTTAATTTTATCTATAATGTCCCTGCAGAGCCAGAGCAGAATGGACTTGAGGATCTTATTACTGGACTGAAATGCTAAAAACCTTCCAGCAGTTCTGAATGGTCTTTGATGCTGAGCACTGGGATTTTTTTGGAAAAAAAGAGCATCAGATGGAACGTCACAAAAACACAAACAGAATCCAAAATAAATCAGCTGTTCTAGTCAGGATTTTATCGTGTCCTCTTGCGGTGAAAAGTTCACTGGTCTCCCATGGCTCTTATTTTACTTGCTACAATCCCCGTCATTGTCCGTCCTTTCATAATCTCTCTTTTTTTTTTTTTTTGTCCTCCTTTCAGCTCTCACCACAGCAGGAGAGGAAAAGAGCTCTGACGGTGGAGAGTAAGGTGTGTTTTGCAATCGGAGGGGCTCCGTATCAGATCACAGGCACCGCCCTGGGCTTCTTTCTGCAAATCTTCTTGCTTGATGTGGCACTGGTGAGTATACATGTGGGAATGCTATAACTGAATGCAGAGGATCTATACCGCAAGACCTCAACACCTTCTGATTATGAAAATAAACTGGCTCAGCTATCGTTTTTCTTACTCTGTCATATCACTCCATATGACTAGGTAGAATGGTGAGAAAAGCATCTCTCCTTGCAATCATCAAACAAAGCAAGTGAACAGTGACCCAGAGCCCCAGGTCAAGGGCAGAAACAAGAGTGAGGGAGACAGAAAGAGAGCATGTGAGAGGGCAGAAAGCAGCTATAAAGCTATTGTCTTGCTGTGACTTTAACAGTCCTCCACTCCAGTTGTCTTATCTCCTGTTGCCTCATCATTGTGACAGTTCCCATAGCTATAGCTAATCCGATCTCATCCATGTCAGCCGAACAAATGAAGGATTGACATCAGATTTAGTGTGATATGGTTAAAAAAACTATCAAGTTAATCAAGTCATTTTTATTTGTATATCGCGTTTCACAATACACATTGTTTCAAAGCAGCTTTACAAAAAATAATTGCTAATGTTTATAATAGCTTGAGAACACGCTTCTTCTCTCTCTTCTCCAAAACACACTTCTTTGACAACTACCCAAATATATTGAACTGTGCAGAATGCAGAAATACAATGTTATAGCGATCAGTGAGTCGAGAGCATGCATGCACTTTCGTTTGTGCGTCATTGAGGTCAAGGGAGTGAGGTTTTCACGCACAGCACTTACTGGCTGAAGTCCGATACATATGTATGGAAGTAATGTTGAATGTACTAAAAATATATTGCAGAGTGATGCTATAATTTACTTTCTGTAGGGCATAAGTTACACTAGGGATGCACCGATACTCAGTATCGGTATCGGCTCCGATCTGCCATTATTTGCCGGATTGGGTATCGGTCAGACAGGACTGATCCAAATCCGATACTGTGCGTATAATATTCTGTGTTATTGTTAAGCCCCAGTGCCACACAAAAGGCACAACAACATTATAAAGCATCATCAACACTTCGTGCACTATATTATAAGTGTTCTGAAGCCATTCCATAGTTTAATGTGAGGTACAGATGAATATTTAAGTTATTAAATTCAAGTTCAATGCATGTTTCCTCCGCTGCGGCTCTCAGTCACTCTCAATTCTGCTTTCAAAATGCGTGTCGCGTTTGGTTACGACAGTCAACACAATGAGACTCTCTCCAAGATGATTCAATGTTCCTGCTGTTATGCTTGATCTGAGATAACGATTTATGGTTTCGCATAAAATGACTTAGACTTTGATCTTGCTGGCATTTCTTGCTGTAAGGTGTTACTTTCTACTGGGCGTCTGTTAGATCACAACACTGGACTAGAGATTGTATTGTTCTTCACACGTGGGAACTGAAATGTTAAACTGTTAAAAGAAACGGCTCAATAAAATATTGCATAGATGGATACACTACACTTTGATATATCTTCCCTTTGTATTTTGAATTTCTAAATGCGGACAGAGCGCTGCACGTTGTGACTCCATGTTGCTTCAAGCGTATCAGCATCATCCTTATTAAAAAAATGCGTCATACATTTAAAATAAATGCAATTTCTTAGTATATAGGCCCCTATTTCTATAAATATATTTACTTGTTTTTCCATTAATGTATTTTACAACAATGTGTAACATTTTATCAGATTTAGAGCTACACTTAATCACTTAAGGTTTCTTTATTTTTTTTCCCCCACTAAATGTTTAGATTTTATAAAATTATTTTGCACTCATGATTTTTCTAGAGTAACTTTTGCTCCTGAATTATCCACTAATCTAGTTTATCCAACATCTAGTTTATAGTAGTATTTATAAAATAAAATAAATATTTGTTGTTTCTGTATTTAGTAGATTGTTTAACTCACAAAAGAGTGATTATCAGTTCAACACTGAGGTATAGAAATTCTGCATAGAATTTTTAAACAAAACTGCATTGGTATCGGTATCGGCCGATACTCATAATTTTTCATATCGGATTGGATCGGTTCTGAAAAAATGGTATCAGTGCATCCTTAAGTTACACAAACCACTCTGTCTATCCTTGTGGGATTTTCTTAGCAATTATGTTGATTCCATCACAGAAGAATCAGTATTTGAAACTTTTAGAGAGCAATGCTACATGTAAATCCTACAGCGACTAATGACGTAGTCTGTCTTTCTAGTTGGATCCCCTCAATGCTTCTGTGATCCTGTTTGTGGGTCGGGCCTGGGATGCTGTGACTGATCCTACAGTTGGGTTTTTAGTAAGCAGAACTCCATGGACACGACACGGACGCATGATGCCCTGGTATGTGGCTTTTAACAATGCACACACTGAAATGGTCCTGTAATGCAGACTGAATGTGAAATATCCATGATGTTATTTTCTAAACTCATGGGGAAATGAAATGAAACCAAAACTGTGTATCTACTAAGCTGAAACTGTGGGAATGGCTGGGTTTTCACAGAGAGAAAAAGACTTATGAGCAATTGCCATGGTGATGGAGTCCATCTGCTACAGGAGGTTACTAGAGTGTACAAGAGCGCCACGTGGTGTCATTTCTCTGGGATTTTGCTGACTGCTCATGCATGCACTCAGATGTGTAATGAAAACTATAAACCAAGATGCAAATAAAAAGGTTTCCAAAAGAATGTAATCCAAAAGAAAAGACCCCTCACACTCCATTAGTGTGAACTGACTGGTTCTCTTTATATACATTTATTATGAAACACTATCCAGTACTGAGAAAATGATACTCATTGAATGGAATAAATTAGAAACTTTTAATAAAATGAATTGATTGAATCAGACTTAGTGTTGTCACCAATATTTAGTTTTTTTTTACAGTATATAATACAATCATGAAAAATGAAATGAAATATGATTCATAAGGAGTTCAAGCGAAATACAATGCAAATCTATTGTTATATTTGTGAGGTGTGCATGTGTGTTTTAATGGCATGTGGAAAAACGGATGTTGAGTGCAGAAAAAACCTCTTGCTTTCTGATTGGCTCATCCCACCACACCACCGGAATTGACAAATCAGGATTTAGGATGCAGCATGCAGGATATATATATATATATATATATATATATATATATATATATATATATATATATATATATATATATATATATATATATATATATGAGTGGTTTGGTGCTGTGTCAGAGTTTCAGTTTTGAGTTTTAGGTGCACATGATGATCAGACCTGTACTTCAACCACAATAAGAAAATTATTACAAAAATAAAGTATACATATTTTTCAGCCACATAGATGGGGAAATGTGGATGAGAATGACAGGAGGCTTATTAATATGAAAAATATGAAAAACATTTTTACAAAGATTTGTGTGTTTTAATTCAATTCTGATACATTTGTTAATTTAAAATGACTTCTAATAAAGAGATTAAGTCAGTCTTCCCATTCACGTAGCTCAGAAACTGAAAATCAGTACTTTGCAGTATCATGACAAGCATACATTTTGATGATAAAGTGCTGTTTTCCCGCTCTGCTAATCGTCAGATGTGTGTAGGGTGTGCACTTTAAAGCTTGATGGCATGAAGATATTAGTGCAGTTTATGGCAGTAAGGAAGTAGAGCAAAACAGAGGACATGGCCTATATTGGATTTCTCCAGGGTGGCCACTGGCCATGCCCAGTAATAGACTGAGGATTTTACAGCTTCTTGTAGGGTACTTACAATGAAGGACAGAGCAGCTGCAATACCAGACTGTGATGCATCTGCAAGACAGAATCAGACATTAACAAGTTCCCCTCTACGTATCACAGGTAGCCGTCTCTTGTTTATGGCTTGTTGGTTCTGTTCAGTTACCAACTAAACATTCTTTGTGATCTACTGCGCAGTAATGGGTCATATGGACACTGTCAAAAATAATATTAATATGTGTCCCGAACCTCAAGTTCACAAAATTGGCTTAATTTCCATACTGACATCACTGAAAGTAATAATACATTTACATTTATTAATTTATCAGACAGTTTAGTGATGCACCAAAATTAGTTTAGTTTTTACCGGAAACAACATTTATTTAAAGTTTATTTAGCCGAAAACCAAAACCAATAATAAAGATAATTAAACCTGTATTCTGAGGAAGTCGAGGACACATTGTGATCGGATCTCAGTGTTTAATGCAAATGCAATCTAGCCTTTGTATATTTGCATTTGTATAATTGTTTTTAAGAGAAACCCAACCACTTCAGATCGACTTTGCATGTGGGCCATTTTTCCATCACAGATATTTTTAATATTGCGTGTGAAATGGGATCCGATCAGTTATCGAGATACAGAAGTCAAGTCACCTTTATTTATATAGCACTTTTTACAATACAGATTGTTTCAATGCAGCTTTACAGTGGTAACAGGAAAATAATGCGACAAAATTTTGATTCGACTGTGCTTTGGAGAAAACCGTGATGTCATCGTCCAGCTCAGTTCAATTCTCATGTGGTGTCAATGCAGGCAGATCAGTAATATAGTTGAATATTTTGTGTTCCCAACTAAGCAAGCCAAAGGCGACGGTGGCAAGGAACCAAAACTCCATCAGGTGACAGAATGGACGAAAACACGTTACCCAGGCTTAGTCAGGGGGCCAGTTCACCTCTGGCCAATTAATGACCAATGTATGATTATGATTCAGGCAACATTACAGGTCAGAAGTCAGATTATCGGAACTTTCAGAATATTTGTCCAATTCCATGTGTTTGAAGATCGGAGTCATCACTCCAGAGACGGGCTTGTTGAGGATCAGTTCTGGTTCTAGTTAGAGCTCTAGCGTGCAGGGCAACCACCCAGTAGAGCATTACAATAATCTAGCCTTGAGGTCATGAACGACTGAACTGTTTTCACTGTCAAAGGATTTTGCATTGAAAGCATGTCGTAGTTTAGATACATTTTTAAGATGGAAGAATGCAGTTTGGCAGATGCTAGAAATGTGGCTTTCAAATGAAAGATTGGTAACAAAGAGCTTAAATGTAGGTTGTAAATAAAATAGAAGCCACTTGACAAGTGTAAACACACCGTGTCCTGATTGGCTAATGATTGAATCTACTTGATCAAATCATGGTGATTGCATGTTTATGCCAAGTGTAAACAGACTTAACATATTGCTACTCAAACCAAACCGGTCGCACTGTATGTATTTAACCTACTACATTTGTGAAAATAGGAGTATGCAAAATGCAATGTGCCCAACGCCAAATCTGTTTTTCTCTCCTGCTGTACACACTGCTGTCATTGTCAGTCTGAACTTTCGATTTATGATTCTCTAAGTGGTCTGTGTTTGCCTAGTAGACTGTCTGATAGGATTAGTGGCCAGAGCATTGGAATGAGATGGTGTGATTAGAAATCCTTTTCATGCCCCGCCAAACTAGACTTGCACTCCTTACCTCACTTGACCTCATACAGATGCGTTAATACACACACAACCTTTGTGACTGTATTCACCCTCAAACCTCAAATAAGCACAGATGCTGTGTGGGATATATAATATATATAATAAAATATAATATAATATATACACACTCACCTAAAAGATTATTAGGAACACCTGTTCGATTTCTCATTAATGCAATTATCTAACAACCAATCACATGGCAGTTGCTTCAATGCATTTAGGGGTGTGGTCCTGGTCAAGACAATCTCCTGAACTCCAAACTGAATGTCAGAATGGGAAAGAAAGGTGATTTAAGCAATTTTGAGCGTGGCATGGTTGTTGGTGCCAGACGGGCCGGTCTGAGTATTTCACAATCTGCTCAGTTACTGGGATTTTCACGCACAACCATTTCTAGGGTTTACAAAGAATGGTGTGAAAAGGGAAAAACATCCAGTATGCGGCAGTCCTGTGGGCGAAAATGCCTTGTTGATGCTAGAGGTCAGAGGAGAATGGGCCGGCTGATTCAAGCTGATAGAAGAGCAACTTTGACTGAAATAACCACTCGTTACAACCAAGGTATGCAGCAAAGCATTTGTGAAGCCACAACACGCACAACCTTGAGGTGGATGGGCTACAACAGCAGAAGACCCCACCGGGTACCACTCATCTCCACTACAAATAGGAAAAAGAGGCTACAATTTGCACAAGCTCACCAAAATTGGACAGTTGAAGACTGGAAAAATGTTGCCTGGTCTGATGAGTCTCGATTTCTGTTGAGACATTTCAGATGGTAGAGTCAGAATTTGACATAAACAGAATGAGAACATGGATCCATCATGCCTTGTTACCACTGTGCAGGCTGGTGGTGGTGGTGTAATTGTGTGGGGGATGTTTTCTTGGCACACTTTAGGCCCCTTAGTGCCAATTGGGCATTGTTTAAATGCCACGGCCTACCTGAGCATTGTTTCTGACCATGTCCATCCCTTTATGACCACCATGTACCCATTCTCTGATGGCTACTTCCAGCAGGAAAATGCACCATGTCACAAAGCTCGAATCATTTCAAATTGGTTTCTTAAACATGACAATGAGTTCACTGTACTAAAATGGCCCCCGCACCAGATCTCAACCCAATAGAGCATCTTTGGGATGTGGTGGAATGGGAGCTTCGTGCCCTGGATGTGCATCCCACAAATCTCCATCAACTGCAAGATGCTATCCTATCAATATGGGCCAACATTTCTAAAGAATGCTTTCAGCACCTTGTTGAATCAATGCCACGTAGAATTAAGGCAGTTCTGAAGGCGAAAGGGGGTCAAACACAGTATTAGTATGGTGTTCCTAATAATCCTTTAGGTGTGTGTGTGTGTGTGTGTGTGTGTGTGTGTGTGTATGTATGTATGTATATATATATATATATATATATATATGTGTATATATATGTATATATATGTGTGTGTATATATGTATGTGTGTGTGTATATATATATATGTATATATATATATATATATATATATATATATATATATATATATATATATATATATATATATATATATATATATATATATATATATATATATATATATATATATATATATATATAAAATATACACACACACACACACACACACATATATATATCAGTTTTACTGTAAAAATGAAAGCTGAACATCTGTAACAGGCCTCAGTAATGGGTATGATGGTACCCATTAAATGATGGTGATGATGATGATGATGATGATGATGATGATGCCTTCTCTCTCTGCAGGATTCTGGTGTCCACTATACCAGCTGTATTGTGTTATTTCCTGATATGGGTGGTTCCACCTATAGAGCAGGGAAAGATGATGTGGTATCTGCTCTTCTACTGTCTCTTCCAGACTCTCCAGACAGTTAGTACATTATTACACACATGTATAGTTGTTGAGCAATTAAATGTAACATGATGTGATGCTGTATATACTATTTACATGCATGACAACTATTTGTTAGTGCATTTCTCATAGTAATAAAACCTTTTTGATCTAAATGTTTATGCTTAAATGTTTTAAATTGGGTAGCAATGTCCTTTAAACTCATCTTTTAATTTTAAAACTAATATTAACTACTTTAAATATGGATGAGTAGGACTGCATAATGAAGGAAAAGCTGCATACATGGGATCTCCTTCAGTTGTGTTTAAATCACATACTCATGCTTCCATTTATTTTATAATTTTAATGTCTTTATTGTATAGTAAAGTTAGTGAATAATAATTGCATCGTTACTTTGCATATTTATGGAATTCTGTCATGAGCCAGTAATGAGTAACTGTGTGTTTGGGTGTGTGAAGTGCTTCCATGTGCCGTACTCTGCACTGACCATGTTCATCAGCACTGAGCAGAGGGAACGGGATTCAGCCACCGCGTACCGTAAGAACATTACAGATTTTAACGCTTTGCTGTGTGTGTATTATGTAGCTGATTGCAACAGTAAACACATTATGTAGAATACACTACCATTTGATTTGTTTGCAAAATTTTTTAAATGTTTTTGAAAGAAATCTCTTATGCTTACCAAAGTCACGTTCTCTCTCTCTCTCTCTCTCTCTCTCTCTCTCTCTCTCTCTCTCTCTCTCTCTCTCTCTCTCTCTCTCTCTCTCTCTCTCTCTCTCTCTCTCTCTCTCTCTCTCTCTCTCTCTCTCTCAGGCATGACTGTAGAGTTGTTTGGTACAGTAATTGGCACCGCCATCCAGGGGCAGATTGTGGGCATGGCCAACGTCCCCTGCATTAACACCACATTCCCAAACAACAGCTTCAATTACTCTGTGCATGGCAATAACTCTCAGATATTAAGGGACGACAGAATATTTAATGAGGTGAGGTAGAGGATGGTTTCAAATAGGGGTGTGTTATATCATACCGTAATTGGCACGTTAATACAAGTATAAATTTTGAATTAAATATCGAGAGAGAGGGATTCGTGCCTGCATCAGTCCATCGTCTCTCTTAACAATGAAGATGTGCCTTTATTACTTAAAAATAGCGTATGTAACCCCATCATTGCTAAGAAATATAATGTAGTGATCCAGTAGCTTATTTCATTGCTAAAAGTCGTGGGGCAGCGTTGATAAGTTTCTGTGCTCCTGAATCTGCAGCACGATCTCTGCTCTCTGTGTGCGTGTGTGCGCATGTGCGCCTTATAATGAAAACAGCGCATTAATATAGAACGATGATTCATCTGACTTGGAACTACCTGTGCATTTAAAGGATTTTATTGCACACTTTCCAGCCAATCAAAATATTCAGACCATGGCATAAATTACTTTAGTTATTGTTAAACTAAAATGTTATGTTATAGTTTTACTTAAGATTTCTAGTGAAAACACTAATAACTTGTACCAAGGCTACTTTGCTTTCATTTGACTCGTGCTGTGTGTGACTATAAAGCTGCTGCTGCCACCTTATGACAATAGATTTACACTTTGACTTAAATATTCTCTCATCAATGACAGTAGCTCATTGGAACAGGATGGACAATGCCCTTCATTTTGTTTGCACTAATAAATGCTGCTGCCTACCAGCTGCAATAACCAATAAAACTTTGTTCCATCTACTTTTTCTATATCGTCATAAATATAATGTCACAAATATAATGTCACAAATATTCTTAAAATATTGTGATATAATCGTAATTTGAGGCTATATCGCCGCCTCCTAGTTTCAAATCTCATCAACATTCTGCATAATCATATCTTTCTCTCTTTTACAGAGGTGTGCATATATGATTGCATCTGCAGTCATAAGTTTGATTTACATTCTGTGTGCTCTTGTGCTGTTTTTTGGAGTAAGAGAGCAGAACAGTGAGTTACTTCTCTTTGCTTACACTTTCACATTATTCTCACAGTGCAAAATATGGAATATAAAAACATTCAAATACAAACCCGATTCCAAAAAAGTTGGGACACTGTACAAATTGTGAATAAAAAAGGAATGCAATAATTTAAAAATCTCATAAACTTATATTTTATTCACAATAGAATATAGATGACATATCAAATGTTGAAAGTGAGACATTTTGAAATGTCATGCCAAATATTGGCTCATTTTGGATTTCATGAGAGCTACACATTCCAAAAAAGTTGGGACAGGTAGCAATAAGAGGCCGGACCAATTTGCAACTCATTAGGTCAATTGGCAACATGATTGGGTATAAAAAGAGCCTCTCACAGTGGCAGTGTCTCTCAGAAGTCAAGATGGGCAGAGGATCACCAATTCCCCCAATGCTGCGGCCAAAAATAGTGGAGCAATATCAGAAAGGAGTTTCTCAGAGAAAAACTGCAAAGAGTTTGAAGTTATCATCATCTACAGTGCATAATATCATCCAAAGATTCAGAGAATCTGGAACAATCTCTGTGCATAAGGGTCAAGGCCGGAAAACCATACTGGATGCCCGTGATCTTCGGGCCCTTAGACGGCGCTGCATCACATACAGGAATGCTACTGTAATGGAAATCACAACATGGGCTCAAGAATACTTCCAGAAAACATTGTTGGTGAACACAATCCACCGTGCCATTCGCCGTTGCCGGCTAAAACTCTATAGGTCAAAAAAGAAGCCATATCTAAACATGATCCAGAAGCATAGGCGTTTTCTCTGGGCCAAGGCTCATTTAAAATGGACTGTGGCAAAGTGGAAAACTGTTCTGTGGTCAGACGAATCAAAATTTGAAGTTCTTTTTGGAAAACTGGGACGCCGATGTCATCCGGACTAAAGAGGACAAGGACAACCCAAGTTGTTGTCAGCGCTCAGTTCAGAAGCCTGCATCTCTGATGGTATGGGGTTGCATGAGTGCGTGTGGCATGGGCAGCTTACACATCTGGAAAGGCACCATCAATGCTGAAAGGTATATCCAAGTTCTAGAACAACATATGCTCCCATCCAGATGTCGTCTCTTTCAGGGAAGACCTTGCCTTTTCCAACATGACAATACCAGACCACATACTGCATCAATTACAACATCATGGCTGTGTAGAAGAAGGATCCGGGTACTGAAATGGCCAGCCTGCAGTCCAGATCTTTCACCCATAGAAAACATTTGGCGCATCATAAAGAGGAAGATGCGACAAAGAAGACCTAAGACAGTTGAGCAACTAGAAGCCTGTATTAGACAAGAATGGGACAACATTCCTATTCCTAAACTTGAGCAACTTGTCTCCTCAGTCCCCAGACGTTTGCAGACTGTTATAAAAAGAAGAGGGGATGCCACACAGTGGGACACATGGCCATGTCCCAACTTTTTTGAGATGTTGATGCCATGAAATTTAAAATCAACTTATTTTTCCCTTAAAATGATACATTTTCTCAGTTTAAACATTTGATATGTCATCTATGTTGTATTCTGAATAAAATATTGAAATTTGAAACTTCCACGTCATTGCATTCTGTTTTTATTCACAATTTGTACAGTGTCCCAACTTTTTTGGAATCGGGTTTGTAAAACAGTAAGGCCATGAGTTACAGTGATTTACAGTGATGCATTTATTTTCCAGATCAGGGGGGTTTAAAAGCACAGAAGCGTGTGTCATTTCAGACCGGTCTGCGGCTGGTAATGGGTCACGGGCCGTATGTGAAACTGGTGCTGGCCTTCCTCTTCACTTCTCTGGCCTTTATGGTAATAAAAACTTAACTTAAATACTTATTTTAATTCCTCATTGTTTACAAAAAAATATTTTTTATTTTAACTGACAATTTCTCAGGCCATGAATGTCTGATATTTATAAGTGAAAGCAGTTTCTGGAACTGACCACGTCACAGCTCTGTTACAGAGATGGGCTATGTGTGTTAAAACAAAGAGAGCCACAGAGAGAGAGAGAGACCGAGAGAGAGGCTGCCATGCAAGAGATTAGGTTTAGAATCACAATCAGCATTAGGACAGGTCTGCGGTCAAAAGTAAAGTTCAGAATTGGTTTGAGATTGAAGTTGGGTTTGAAATGAAGACACTGTATGGACAATAATCATCAATCGCTTGAAGAAATCTCATTTCGTCTGTTTTTACTTTCTCAGCTGCTGGAGGGAAATTTTGCTTTGTTCATCAAGTACACGCTGGGATTCCGAGAGGATTATCAGAACATCTTACTGGTCATCATGGTGAGAGTGTTTTCAACCAACCACTTGAATAAGTGTTTTTTACGCTTCTAAATGGTTTGGATGAGGTTAGCAGTCTCCATAGTGATGAAAGACATGCATTTCTAGTTAAAAAGCAGCATGACTTTGAGGCAACCGATGAAAAGACTGGTTTTAACTTAAGCAGTGTGTGCAGTCTTGCATAATATGGTAATGAGGTTTTGTAGTGGTCAGATGTAAACAAATGTTTGTGTGATGTTTGTCTTCCCAGCTGTCTGCCACTGTTACTATTCCCATGTGGCAGTGGTTCCTGTGCCGGTTTGGGAAAAAGACTGCTGTATACATTGGCATCACAGTGGGTATCTGATTCTCCTGTTACGTTAGTGAGAGCTCTGTGTGATGGCAGTGATGATGAATCGTGTGTGTGTGTGTGTGTGTGTGTTTTTAGTGGGCGGTGCCCTTCATGATCCTGGTGGTGTGTGTAAAAAATAGTCTCATCGTGTCATACATTGTATCCATCGGTGCTGGTGCCAGTGTGGCAGCGGCCTTCCTCCTGCCCTGGTGAGTGTTTGTCTGTGGTGCACATAACAAAAATATTAAGTATCAGAACAGAACTGAATATTTTCAAAGTATTTAAAAAAAAAAAAACAACTTTAATTTATTGTAATGAACAGAGGAGAGTGATATAGTTAGGTTTGGCATTTGTTAACTTAAGTTGTGAGAAATTAAATGAGACGGGTATATTTCAGGATGTGTGCTAGTTGAAATCAAAAGGAAGCATCTATAACAAAAGGCCGTTAGAAATATGACTTCTCAGAAACTTCTCGAAAAACAACTGAATCACTGGGGAATGTTTACATGCAGGGCCTAAAATGAAAACTCGGCAAGGGCCAAATTTGAGTAAAAATTGGCATTGGGGCATATATGAAACGTCTTTTTTTTTTATTTATTTTTTTATTCTTAATAATGCAGTGTTGTGAGAGAGCAGCGTCTCAGACAGCCCGTCTTGTGCCTCTTGTCCTTTAACAGACAAATTCACACAAAATTATGTTTAAAAAAATTCCTGTCTCTGCGAGTATCCTAATAAGAAGTTGGTTATGGCTTAAAGGGTAACTAAACCCTAAATCAACTTTTTTTAGTTAATGATCTGCAAGACTTTATTAGTGCTGTTCATTGATTTGAGTAAATGGTTTGACATTTGGATATATAAAGCGTTTTAATTCTATAATATATGGTGTAAAAAAGTTTGAGTTCTGCCCTCTTAAGGTTGAACGGTGGCTACTGCAATCAAATTATCCTATTGGCCGTTGTTGGTCATATGATGGTTCTTTAGAGTCTTGTTTTGATGCATTGATGCGCAGACCGATTGGCGGCTGACTTGAAGCAGTGCATGCCGGTTAGAAATTTTGTCTGACTTCAGGCAGCGTCGACGCCACGTGACTGATGCATGTCAACAAAGTGCTGCGAGAGCGATTCAAGAGCAGCCGGCTAGTGCATTTTGTGCAGCTTCTCCAGAGCGACTGCACGAGCTCTGATGAAGACACAACCGGATTCACCACATGACAGCGATCACGTGTGTTTTTCATGTTTATTCTAAAACTTTCTGTTCCACTAATGCTCACAAATCCGTTTTTATAACGTTAAAACCTCTTTTCATGTAGTCGCTATGTTATATTGTCATGTTTATCAAAATAAAACTGATTAAAAAAAAGTAGACCCCACTTTATTGATAGTGTAGGCTTATATGTATTGAGCAGTGCATAAAGTATTACATGACAATAATGTCTCTGAAACATCTGTGTATTGCATTTATTTCACTTCATCTGTGATAAAATATGCAGACACACCGCTAGCGTCACTATGGGAAGCAGAAAGTGTCCGACTTCACGTCTCCGTTTACAGCTCCTCCCTGCATGCACACAGGTACTCTCACCGATCGGTTGCATCCAGCCGCAGTCGATGTCGAACACGCCTAAAGGCTCACCACGCCCTAAAGGCTGATTTATACTTCTGTGCCGGACCTGCGCCGTAGCCTCTACGCCGTGGGCTACGCGTCAATTTTCATTTATACTTCTGCGTCCTTGTCGCCTGTCACTGCAGGCCTCAAGTGTACACTTAGCCCCGCACTCGGTTCATCCTCTCTGGGCTCTGCCCACTTTTCCAAATATTGCCAGTGGGTGGAGTTAGGCTCTGAGCTGGGGTTGAGTTAACCTTTAAGTGAATATAAAAACAGTTGAGAAAGACAACACATGTCTATCAGTATATTGGATACTTGCATTAGGTCTTAAAGTGACAGCAGTCTAATAATCCTAATAATCTAATCTATATAATAATCTAATAATGTGTTTTTAATGTTAATCAAACAAAGGACAAAGAAAAAAATCATCCCTCACTGCTTTTCACTGAACAACTTTTGTAACTTTAATAAGCATTAATCTTTTTAATTTTGAAGACCATCTAGTTATTTTACTTATTTATTTGATAGTAGTTTTCAGGTAGAGACAGTGAAAAAGTTACTCGTCTTTAATACTGAAATTTATATTATATCATATGATATTTATATCTTTAAATTTATATTAGTTAGGCTAGTAATTTTAGCTGTGGTATCAAATTGGAATAGAGAATTGTGCATTTTCACTGCTTTTTAAAATTTTAGTGTCATTACCTGTTTTTACAAAAAAGTTTCATGGCTGGTTAAAAAAATATTTATGGCTGGCAATCCACCTGTCACTCAAGTGGCCACACCCTTAATTATGCAGAATTTTAAGGCTTAGTATAATTTTTAAATGGATGAGTTATAAAAACATTCATCCCCTCACAGTTGTCATAAAGGGCAAAATTATCTATATAGACCAAAAACACTTTTTGTACCAGGCTGCAAAAAAAAAAATTCTGCTGTAAGAGTGAATATATAATTCAATATATATATATAAGTGAATATATATATATATATATATATATATATATATATATATATATATATATATATATATATATATATATATATATATATATATATATATATATATAAAGCATTAAATTCCAAGTACATAATTTCAGACAAAAAGGTGCTTCTGTTTCAGGTCCATGCTTCCAGATGTGGTAGATGATTTTAAAGTCCAGAATCCTACCTCTCAAGGCCATGAGGCTATTTTCTACTCCTTCTATGTTTTCTTCACCAAATTCGCCTCTGGAGTGTCGCTTGGAATATCAACACTAGCATTAAGGTAGCTCTTACTCTCTGTCTGTATTAAAAAGCCCTTTCATGGGTTTTTTTTTGGTCAACAGATCATCATCTGGGTTTACATTCCTGGTCTTCACATTTCATCTGCTCATGTTTTGGTTCTTCTGCTTTCCTTCTCTTCAGCTTTGCAGGTTATGTGACGAGCGTTTGTGTTCAGTCTGATTCTGTGAATCTGACGTTGAAGATGTTGGTGTCGGTTGCTCCCGTCTCACTTATAGCTCTGGGGCTGCTCATCTTTACAACATATCCCATCGATGAAGAACGCAGGCAGAACAACAACAAACAGCTACAGTTGCTGCTGCGGTAGGACATGCACTTGTCTGGGGGTTTTTTATACAGAGATCTTTTTGGGTCAAAGTCATGAATGCCACTTTAGTCATGTCAGCAATTCTTACCATTGGAAAATAAGAGTATTTTAATGTTTCTCACCTGCAGGAGTGAAGAACAAGAGTCTGAGATGGAGGCATTGAAGCCTGATATCTCAGCATGAAATACCAGCATGACTGTTCCTGCTCTGGCCTACAGAGGGCAACAAAATACATCTTAACCACTGCAACGAGGGAAATCTATCAACTGAACTTTCAGAGACAGAACTTTCCTCACTCAGTTGGTTAACTGGACCCCAATGAAGGATGGAGGCGAATCCTTATATAGCTGCAATACTGTTATCATAACTACATGTTTGTACAACCATAACAACCATTTGCTGCTTTTAGTAACAGTTACAGCTCTCCCTGGTCAACAATGGCAGACTCGTAATTATGAGGTTCCTACCATCTACTAATACATTGTTTTGTTGCAGCACTTTTCTCATTTGAGATGGATTCATATTTTGGTTTTTGAATGTAAAGGAAATGTTGAGTTGCAGTTGTTCAAGCACATATTTCCTCAATGTGGTGAAGAATTGTTGGTTTGTTTTTGCACTGGGTTAAAATATTTATAATAGAACAAAAATAATCTTTCCATTTCTTTAAAAAAGGCCTGAAATCATTGTGCTTGTGTGGGGCACTTTATTAGCCTGAGGAAGATGACACTTTATTTTCCATGGTTCTGTATTTATTTATAGTGCCTTATATTGAGTAAGAAAATGAGAGATTTTCTAAAAAACAGAAAAAAATGAGATTATAGTATTTTGCACAAGTAAAAATCTACAACAGTCTGAGCTCATGGGATTTTCTATTACCTATATCTGCGCAGCTGTGCCAAAGAGTCAGTAACTGACTAAAGGAACTTTTAGATGAAAACTTGGTGCATTTTTCCAACATGAAATGTCAGTATTTCTGTATGTTTGTTTTTTCTGTGGTAAAAAAGTGATAAAGCAGACTGTGGATACTAGTGACTGTGAATTTAAAGATGGTACTGTGAGGTTTTCTAACATGCTCCGAGAACCAGTTATCTGGGCGATGGGTCGTGTGCTAAATAGCTGTCTAATGTTATAGACCTCACTTCTCTGTAAATGTTAAGATGAAATGCAAAAATGTCTTTTAGGCAGAACACAGAGGCTGTAGACTTAAAAGGTTTTATTGGGACATTTCTTTTGTCAAAACCATAAACCCCACCAGAACATTACACAACTACAAAATGTACATTAATACGTGTATACATTATTCTGTGGCCTTTATAAACACACTGACATTGTTGTGTATTTATATTGTTCTTATTAAATATGTATTGTAAATACTGACAAAAAAAAAAAAAAAAACTATTTATGTAACTGGACTGGGTTTGGCGTTATCTTTTTACAAAAGAAAGAAGATATAAATCAAAAGTGATATCCAGAATGGAAGTTTGTTTTTAATGACCCTACGAAATAGATTAATCAATCAAGATATGAGGAAAATATGTTTTAAATATAAGGGAAGAACCAAACTAAATTTGGCTAAGGTATTTATCTGACAAAAAAAAAAAAAAAAGCTAGAGCAAAAATGTCTAGAAAAACAAAGCTCGTAAGTAAAAAAAAGAATTATAATCAGCTATTAATATTCCGTTGGTTCTTTCTTGTTTTTGCACAATTTGGCATGTTTCGCACAATTAAAACTGACTCCAAGCACAACTACGCAATATTCTTACGAACTCTTAATTCTTAAAAAAAAAAAAAAAAATTGTTTTATAATTGAATCAAATGAGAATCAATTTCCCTAGGGCGGACACCACTTTTGGTCACGAGGTGATTGTATGGGCGCCATTTCTTCAACCTCGTGGCGCACTCTAGTGACCAATGCGGAGCAGTGGAGCGGAAATACATTACAAATCAGACCAATCACATCTGAGCACCAGCCGAACCTTTCTCAAAAGGCCTTTTGATTGTTTAGTTTCAATCTGTTGGATAAAGGATACGTAAAGCATAAGCAAAACAGATAATTAATGATATGAAAGTGAACAGCATTACTCGCCTAGTTCTAGGTTCGATTCTTGTAATTTTCTCCAGACCAACATTGCTGAATAGTGGCACATCTTTATATTTATCCGATGAGAGTGTCGATCGCCCACAAACAGCACGCGAGATGCGCTTTGGGAAACTTCTAATGCGCCATTCGTTCACAAACACGCCAGACTTGACGCGCCAGAGATCCGCGCCTGTCCTGCGTATCCGTGGCCGAACACCTGCGAGGAGTATCCCACATGGCAAACATCACCTGCCCGAATTCACCCGCCTCCCGGACGTGTCGGTGACTTGCTTGAGCACCAGTTTCGTCTTAAGAGTGAAGAAGGTTTTCTACGGTTTCTCGGCCGTCGCAGAGGAGCTGACGCTCGGAGAAACCTGCAAGAGCAACGGCGTCCTTGAGCCGCATAAAGATATGCTCTTCACATACGCGCTCGCGGACTGTCAGGGTGAACAGCAGGTGATTGTCGTTTCAAAAGAATCTTGATGAACCTGTCCATAATCTTTGCCAAATAATGACGACTCATTTCCAACTGAAAGGTGTTTCCTGATCACGTAGTTTACAAGTATGTCCTTCACTACCTGCCACTACCATACCGAAATCCGCGCTTGAGTCACAGAGTGAATGTGGGCGTGGAGTGTCGCTATAAAAGGTATTTTTTTTTTTTTTTTGTGGTTTTGGTTTTGTTTTTGTTTTTGGGTAGATTATTAGTTCACTTCAAAATGAGAATTTCCTGATAATTTACTCACCCCCATGCCATCCAAGATGAGCACGTCTTTCTTTCTTCATTGGAATATATATAATATATATATAATATATATATAATATATATATATATATATATATATATATATATATATATATATATATATATATATATATATATATATATATATATATATATATATATATATATATATATATATATATATATATATATATATATATATATATATATATATATATATATATATATATATATATATATATATATATATATAATATAATATTATATATATATATTTATTTATTTTTTGAGGAAAGCATTTCAGGATTTTTCTCCACACAATGACTTCAATGCCAACCAAATTGTTGAAGGTCCAAATCAATGCAGTTTCAAAGGGCTTCAGAGGCTCTGCACGATCCCAGATGAGGAATAGGGTCTATCTAGCGAAACCTTCTGTCATTTTTAAGAAAGAAAAAAAAAAGTTTTCCAACCTTTCAAAACTCTGTACAAACATCTTAATTATGATGTTAAATGAAGCCAAGAAAGCAGTTTTAACCACAAGCAGACTCTTGATGACCAACAGAGGCTCGTAAGAGTTAACCAAATCGAACAGAAACCATGAAACTTTTAGGTTCTGTTTATTTTATGATTATATTTGATTGGATATGAGTTTTTGTTCAACTGGTTCTACATAAGTGTTGAATTAAACAAGGCAACGTTTGTTGCTTTGTAAGATTTCTTATTTCAATAGTAAAAACAATGCTAAAGACTTAATAAAAATCACAATCAATTCCAAAAGGTTTTGGCAAAAGCACTATTATGAAATTTCTTTGCCATGTAGGCCAAGAGTAAAAATCATAGGTAATTATAATTTGATAATTATAATAACCAGAAATGTATAGATGATTATAACCAGAAAAGCGGAGCAAATTTAGTAATTTCATAATCTTTTATGACCATATGACCAGTCCAGTCCAGGATGAGGAAAAACACTTTTCTGTTGTTTGTTTTTTAGGAAACCTCATGTGCAGAGACTGATAATTAGCCCGACGCAGCGAGCACCATTGCGCAAAATCATCAGGAGCCGATCTGCTGACTTTAACATTCAGCTGATGGACGGTGAGCCGTTTTTGTTGTTAAATAAACTGTAGAAAGGAACACATTATCATTATGCATTAACAGCTTATATCACACATTTTACCAGTCTTGAAAGAGAAACATCAAATATCTTCAATACAAAGGTTTTTCAAAAGAAGAGATATCTTGAAAGTTTTTTTATTTTATTTTTTATATATAAAGAAATCATAAAAGTGAATAAGTGTAGCTCTAAATCTAAAATACATTAATGGAAAAACAAGTAAATATATTTATAGAAATAGGGCCTATATACTAAGAAATTACATTTTATTTTAAATGTATAATGCATCTTTTAATGAGGCAGCAACATATTATAGATGGGGTAGAACAAGAAAGGCTATTAATAATCTTTCATAGCGCAAAAGTATTATAATATGAACGGCTCCAATACAGAGCGGCACAAAGCGTGTATGCACATCCCGTGCGCAGGATGATATATATATCAATGTCGCTTGAAGCAACATGGAGTCACAACGCGCAGCGCTCCGTCCGCATTGAGAAGTTCAAAACACAAAGATATATCGACACGTAGTGTATCTATCTATGCAATATTTTGAGCCGTTTCTTTTAACAATTTAACATTTCAGTTCCCACGTGTGAAGAACAATACAATCTCTAGTCCAGTGTTGTGATCTAACAGACGCCCAGTAGAAAGTAACACCTTACAGCAAGAAATGCCAGCAAGATCAAAGTCTAAGTCATTTTATGCGAAACCATAAATCGTTATCTCAGATCAAGCATAACAGCAGGAACATTGAATCATCTTGGAGAGAGTCTCATTGTGTTGACTGTCGTAACCAAACGCGACACGCATTTTGAAAGCAGAATTGAGAGTGACTGAGAGCCGCAGCGGAGGAAACATGCATTGAACTTGAATTTAATAACTTAAATATTCATCTGTACCTCACATTAAACTATGGAATGGCTTCAGAACACTTATAATATAGTGCACGAAGTGTTGATGATGCTTTATAATGTTGTTGTGCCTTTTGTGTGGCACTGGGGCTTAACAATAACACAGAATATTATACGCACAGTATCGGATTTGGATCAGTCCTGTCTGACCGATACCCAATCCGGCAAATAATGGCAGATCGGAGCCGATACGGAGTATCGGATCGTGCATCCCTACATTTAAAGAGCGTCAAAATGGCATTTATCGTTTGAATTTCGTGATAAAATGGACTGAATACTTAATGTTCACGTGACAACTCGGATTAGTATGTTCCACTCTTAAAACAAGCCTTCTGTTAACTGTTAAAGATTTGCATTCTGAACCGAAAGCCCTGTACCGAAACGGTTTGGTATGAATACGTGTACCATTACACCCCTTAAAAATAATAATTATATATATATATATATATATATACTCAGCAAGTGGGTTGTTTTAACCAAACAACCCAACTTGGGTTGTTTTTAACTCCAGCATTTTTAGAGTGTAATATTATATATAATATTATATTATATATATATTTTATATATATATATATATATATATATATATATATATATATATATATATATATATATATATATATATATATATATAATATAATATAATATAATATAATATAATATAATATAATATAATATTACACATATAATATTACACTCTAAAAAAATGCTGGGTTAAAAACAACCCAAGTTGGGTTGTTTGGTTAAAACAACCCACTTGCTGAGTTAGTCCATTTTCAACCCAACTTGGGTTGTTTTTAACCCAGCATTTTTTTAGAGTGTTCTTGTGGCCTTCAGATTCGCTCAAGAACAGTGCGTAGAGAGCTTCATGAAATGGCTTTCCATGGCAGAGCAGCTGCATCCAAGCCTTACGTCACCAAGTGCAATGCAAAGTGTCGGAGGCAGTGGTGTAACGCACACTGCCACTGGACTCTAGAGCAGTGGAGACGTGTTCTCTGGAGTGATGAATCGCACTTCTCTGTCTGGCAATCTGATGGACAAGTCTGGGTTTGGCGGTTGTCAGGAGAGCGGTGCTTGCCTGACTGCATTATGCCAAGTGTAAAGTTCGGTGGAGGGGGGGTTATGGTGTGGGGTTGCTTTTCAGGGGTTGGGCTTGGCCCCTTAGTTCCAGTGAAAGGAACACAATGCTTCAGTATACCAAGACTTTGTGGGAACAGTTTGGGGATGGCCCCTTCCTGTTCCAACATGACTGTGTGCCAGTGCACAAAGCAAGGTCCATAAAGACATGGATGAGTGAGTTTGGTGTGGAGGAACTTGACTATTACCAAATCAATTACAATTAATCAAATCAAATCACCTTTATTTATATGGCGCTTTTTACAAGTCCAATTGTTTCAAAGCAGCTTCACAGTGTTAACAGGAAAATAATGCAACAGAATTTGATTCGGCTGTACAACCACTCTGGTGAAAACGGTGATGTTATCCAGCTAATTTCAATTGTCATATAGTGTCAATGAGGGCAGATCGGTAATATAGTTGAAATTTAGGTGTCCAAAACTAAGCAAGCCAAAGGCGACGGTGGCAAGGAACCAAAACTCCTTCAGGGCCAGAATGGAGAAAAAAAACCTTGGGAGAAACCGGGCTCAGTCGGGGTGCCAATTCTCCTCTGGCCGACGAACAGTATATGATTATAATTCTGACAACATTGCAGGTCTTAAGTCATATTAGGTAAATAGATATTCGTAAGATTGTTCGAAAGATTGGAGTCGTCATGCCGGAGACGGGTTTAATGAGGATGTTGTGTCGTTGCAGCATTTACGGGGGGAGTTTAATTGACACGCTCTCTGCAGACACTTCAGGGATGCGTTGTTCATGTTCCGGCGCAGGTCCACCATCTGATCTGGATACGGCCCGGATCCGACTGACTGCAGTAAACCTCGGGATAAACAGAGAGACTAACATTAGCGTAGATGCCATTCTTCTTATGATGTAACGAGTACATCAGGTGTTATGGGAAGTGTTCCCAGTTCCGGCTGACCTAGTTAATGGAGCCTAACAATCATTTAACTGATTTGAATAATAGAGATTGATAATGTTCTATGTGTAGGCCATAGTAAAGAGATGCACTTTTAGTCTAGATTTAAACTGACAGTGTGTCTGCTTCCCGAACAATGCTAGGAAGACTGTTCCAGAGTTTAGGTCCTAAATAGGAAAAGGATCGACCGCCTGCAGTTGATTTTGATAGTCTAGGTATTATCAACTGGCCAGAGTTTTGAGACCGCAATAGATGTGATGGAGTATAATGTGTTAAAAGCTCGCTCAAGTACTGGGGAGCTAAACTATTTAGTGCTTTGTAAGTAATAAGCAAGATTTTAAAATTTATATGATGTTTAATAGGGAGCCAGTGCAGTGTTGACAGAACCGGGCTAATATGGTCCTACTTCCTGGTTCTAGTAAGAGCTCGAGCTGCTGCATTTTGGACCAACTGGAGTTTGTTTATTAAGCGAGCAGGGCAACCACCCAGTAGAGCATTACAATAATCTAGCCTTGAGGTCATGAATGCATGAACTAACTGTTCAGCATTTTGCATTGAAAGAATGTGCCGTAATTTAGATATATTTTTATGATGGCAGAATGCAGTTTTACAGATGCTAGAAACGTGGCTTTCAAATGAAAGATTGGTATCAAAGAGCACACCCAGGTTCCTAACTGATCTTAATCTTAATCGTTAATCTTGTGAATTGGTAAATTTCGTCAGGGCGTGAAGGGCTTTCCTTTCTGTCCTTCTATCTGTGCAGACGTGTTTTCTCTCTGTTCCCTGCTGGCTCTCGCGCTGTTTTGTTTTGTCTAGTGTTTCGTCTCTTCTCTTTCTCTCTGACTGCTGCTTTGCTGGACTCTTGAAAATACTGAAATGGAATTGATTAACTGGTCAATCAGCGCAATCGACAAGATTTTCTCACTAAGGAAGGGTGCCCCGGGAGAACCCACCTGCCCGGACGGGACCTTTGCCGCAGGGTACGTGAGGGCCGCATGGAACAACTGGCAAGTCCTGTGCCTGGAGGCTCTGTCCGTGGAGGATGCGGAAGATTTATACATGATTGGATTATTGATGGCGGGGTTCCTATTCTTTGGCTTTGGGATTGCCCTGACCTATCGGAAGATTGGTAAGACAGCTGCAAGCAAATTCACCCAGCCGCTGTCTGTGGAAATTAAAGAATGCTTCGGGTTGTGTGTGACCGTCTGAAGGAATTAGATCAGAAAGTGATAGGAATTGAGGAACTGAACCGTAACAACGCAGTCCGGACTGCGGATACGCAGGTAGAGTGGGCTCTATCGGGGTCAGATCGGTGAACTTTACGGACTGTAACCGGTCTGGCCATGAGGCTGGACGTAATGTCTAGGAAACTGCACAGACCGGACGCGAATGCTGAGGACCAGATCTGATTGATTGATTATGATCTGGGCAAATTACCAAGATCATCAAATGGATTAAAAATAATAAATTGTATTTGCCTGACCTAATCAACTAGCCCAACGAACCTCACTTGGTCCCTATCTCTCGGTTGGGATTTCAGCCTGACAGCTTTGTCTGCTATCTTCCCCTGTGCACTGCCTTATCTCCCTTCAAGGACAAACCATAGAACTGAACTCGAAAACATCTGAAGTTATGGCTAACATTCTCACACAACACAATCTCAGACTCACTGCACCATACACAACCTACCCGATCCCACCCCCTCCAACCGTCTGCCTGTTTATCTATCTCCTCTCCCACTCCATACAAAAATCCCATCACGTGACCACGTGTACTGTGTCATGTTTATGTTTATGTTTTGTTGTGTTGTGTTTGCTATGTAATGCTTGCTAAATTGCATTCTTGTATTTCTGGAGAGCGTAGGGCGGCGCCTGAATAATCGGCTGAGGCCCGGAGGCTTGCTCCAAACTTCATTTCGTTATACTGTACTTGTACATGTGTAATGACAAATAAACTTCAACTTCAACTTCAAGAAATATAGAGCTGAGTATCGTTAACAAGAAATCTTGAATTTTTCCTCTTTTTTTTTTTCAGCTATATAAGATACATGTTACAGGCCATAACAATATAATATTTTCTCTAAGAAGTATCTTGTGATCCATGACAATGAGAAACAAATTATTAAAATAATTAAAAACATAACCACATGAATCAAATCAGTATAGAGTAGTCTAATATTTTGCTTAAGCTATAAACATGCTCAAAAATATTGTCTTCAAACTTTAAGTTTTAAGCAAAGCTTGAATTGAGCTGGTCTATTTAAAGTTTTTTTTTTTTTTTTTTTTTTTTTTTTTAAACTTTCCCTTACTTACACAGACCTAACCTTAACCTACATGTTTTTGACAACCCTTTATTAGTCACTGTAAAATGATGCTGATGGTCTTATGTATTCATATTGTGTGTTTGCCTGTGCTCTAGACTCCTGGTCTTTTCCAGTCAGGTCTGCTGTGTTCCTGTTGGGTCAGAATGTGAACGTGCAGCTCTCCACTCGACATCGTTACTCTGGGGTCAAGCTATTTATCAACAGCTGTTATGTGGCAAGTCAAGCCACCAAATACAGCATCATAGACAATTTCGGGTGAGTGGAGCAAAACGTTAACTTTGTGGAACATTTATCAGACACACAACGTTTTCACACACACACACATCCAGGTGTTTACGGGAAAGCCGGATAAATCCAGGTGCTACAAGATTCAGGTTCTCCGGGGCAGACAATGTTGTTCAGTTCTCATTTGGTGCTTTCCAATTCACTGAGGCTCCAGATGCCCAGGTGTGTTTATATGCTTGATTCTTTTCTCACTGGTTACACATTTTGAAGACAAAGCAATGCTGTAGTGTACATTGTGATTTGTTCATTGTGTGCTTCGTCCTATTCTCTGTGTGATTTGCCCTAGGTCTCACTCCATTGTGAGCTCTCTGTGTCTGGTGGTGGCCCTAGTCCAATGCAGAAGTCATGTTTTTACAGGCACCCAGACAAAAGGTCAACAACACTAAATATCTGTCTGTGTTATAAAGATCATGAATCACTCTTACACTTAACACTAACATTCTGTTCCTTACCACTAAATTCTCTAAATAGCCAGAAAATGCATGGCTTCCATGACAAATGTTCACTTTAAAGATTCATCTCTGACCACTTTTTTTCCCCTCTCGCTGTTCTCTTTACTAGATGGATCTCTGTGTTTGGGCGAGATTCTGTCTGTGACTGCTGTGACTCTGTCTGCAATCAGACTAAAACCAAAAGAAAAATTTCTGAAGGTAAATAAAAGCATAGCCGCATGCATGATTAATCAATCGGAGTCATACGCTAACTAATAAAATAAAAAAAGCAAGCCCTGGTATATTCACTTGAGGCAAGATACCCCAGGTGAATAGAGTAAAAGAAAACTAATAGACTTCCCCATTAGATTACGTTTAGAATTAAATATGCACTAATTTGCATACATCTCTAGAACAAACAAAAATCTGAACATTGAAAATTCTTTTTTTTGAGATATTAGAATCAGAGGGGGGTTTTTACAGAGGGGAGATTGGATATCTCTTTGTATCACTCCATAAATCAAATCGGAAAATACAGCCAGAACCAGCCAGAAAAGTCCATTTCATTCATATATATATATATATATATGTATGTGTATATATGTGTGTGTATATATATGTGTGTGTATATATATGTGTGTATATATATATGTATATATATATATGTGTGTATATATATATATATGTATATGTATGTATATATATGTATGTGTATATGTGTAATTATTCAGTTTTAGTAATTTTAGTACTTCAACTTTAATGTATTTATTTCAGTCAAGGCAACATTTTTCAAGTTTTTCCATCTAATATTTACATTTCATTTTATTTGAGCTTTATTTCAATTTTGTTTTAGTTTTAATTAACAATAACGACACTGATTTTGTTTGACATCATCATTAGCACACAAACAGTTAAATCTTAATATCTTTTAATAGAATTTATTTATGTGAATATAATGAGCTGACCTTTTCTATTTGCTTCCTTTAACTGTACTATTTTGGTCTCAGTCTATTCAGCATTTCATGTGTTTTTTTTGTTTTTTATAGGTCAAAGGTTGTAGCTTTAAATTTGGATTAGTACTTTGTAAAATGTTGGGTTTTTAGGGTAATGGTAAAATTAGTACACAGGAAATGACATGCCTTCCTGTTATTGTGCTGCATAATAAAGGTCATTAAGAAAATAAATGTCTTGACTTCTCCTCTCTTTTTTTCCTAAGCATCAGGGTTTGTAAGCAGTGATCAAGGACTCTTCTCTGACTCGTCTCTTCTCTCAACTATGGCTTCCTCAACTTTAAACTCCACTCTCATGGCTCATAGAAATGATGACGCCATCTGGTTTGAAGCCAAACTGGCTAAAGAGCCCCAGAGGTCCTACGCCCACAAGGACTTTGTTGCCTCTGTTACCTTGATATCTTCTGAGGAGGACCATGCTGAGAGACCGCATGAGTCTCGTACCAGCACAATGGAACTCATAGAGGAGGAAAGGGAAGATAATGAGAAAGAGAAACACGGGGAGGTGGAGATTTTGATAGCTATCAGTAAGAGCTTTGAGGGATCTGAAAGGCCCGATTTAGACTCCATGGAGCCGTTTGAGGGTAAATTATTGGGCTGGGCTGGAGAAAGGAAGATGGAGGACATGAATAAGGGTCTAAGTTACTGGCCAAAGAAATTTCAGAGAGATGGAGGTTCCGTGAGTACATCGGTTATGATGGTCAGTGAAACCATGGAGCAGCGTTCCACAATGAATGAATCAGCATTGGGTGACGGGCAACGCCATGAGGTGTTTTTGCCATCCTTCATCTCTGAGGAGGGGAATAATAGGGAAAAAGAAAATTCTTCTGAAAATAGAAAGGAAGGTTTCGATTTCCTGTTAATTCCATTGTTTGAAGAGACGTCAGAGTTTCTGGTTGGATCTGATGAGCTGGCAGAACAGGGTCTTGTGAAAAAACTAGATCTTACAGAAGACTTGGATGATTATTTTTCAGAAGGGGTGTAATTCAAACTGGCTGAGGACTTGAGAAAATGTCTGTATTTTTTGTTCGTTTTGATGAATAAACCAAAGAACCACGTAATGTTGAATAAATAAAACTTGTCTTTCATGAAAGTCTTGTTTTTTGACCGATAAGCTGTGTATTGAGATATTAAATTACTTTTAAATGACATTCATTTTGTTTAAATCCTTTTCAATGCTTGAATCGCACATCCTGTTGATTGTGATCTTTAGTAGAAGTTCTTCATACTGTGTGTAATGTTAGTCATGTGTTAAGTCTTGCTGTCTGTACAATAAGGCTTTAGGGCAAAGTCAGACTAAACATTTTCATTCCAATGGAGCAACTTTATTCACGCATCATCGTGACAATATAAAGTAAATATCCCTCACCCACACTGGCCTTTTCATGCGTATCTGCAAGACCGTAATGGTTGTAAATTTGAAAGAACTGGTTGTGTGTATAGGCGTATTGTTCCTGAAACGATTCCTGATTTATGTGGTTTTCCGTTAGAGCTAGCAGACGTCATTTTGGAAAAAATGTATTGTGTGTGCGTGTATATATAGACCGTCAAAGACTGTTGTGTCCATGAGGCCTTCAAAACACATCTGGCTTTTACAGTATTCAAACTAATTGTACTCTAAAGGGTATATAAAATATTTCATCAGTACGTTCATGATTTGAGAAAAAATATATTAAACGCTGATGAGATACTATGGAAATGTATATTTTATTTTTTGTTGATCACGGTGCAGTGTTTTCTTACAGTCCTCATTACATGAAAATCTCAATACAGTGTAGTTCACAGTAAGAAAACATTAAACATCCTAATTCTCAATCCAAAAACACATTTACATTAGTGTACAGCATTAGTTCAATAAATAGTGTAACAAAAACTTTGTTGATTTACTACAACGTCATTGTTCCATCAGATAAAAATGAAAAAGCTTTTCTGAAATGATGGATACAATGCAATGTTTCAGTGCACATATTCATCATCCACAAATTGTAAATAACATGTGGAAGAATACTACATTTGCAAAAAAAAAAAAAAAAAAAAAAAGAAAAAAGAAAGCTGCACATAGTGCAAATGTTATGAGTGAAAAATTATATTTAGAATTAATTTTGGGTCTGTTAACACTGCTTAGCACATTAGTAGATCTGGTCCTTTTGGCTTTGAGAGACACTACAGTTATCTGTATTATTGTCACAAACACCGGTGAAGATCCCACTCACTCACCAGAGTACTGACTTTCATTCAGACTCCAATTCCCATGCACCTTATCACTCTGCCTATTTACACACACACAGTGAAGTCTTGTTTGTTATGGCTACATTTCTGAGCGGTTATCCCTTTATTGATATGCCTGTGTTTGACTCTGCTTTGGACTACCAGTTCTGATTCTGTGCTGCCTGCCCTTTGATTGGTGTTTGCCTGGACTTCATACATTCGACTGTTTGCTGCCTGCGCCGACCTCTGCCTGTTATGACCAGGTTTCCTGCTCTGCCTCTGATATTGCTGTTCGCCCTGGTTCACCAATCCATGCCTGTTTACACTGAGTTTGAGTTATCTTAATAAACTGCAAATGGATCCCAATCCACCCGAGTCATTGTTAAAGTTATACAGATCACTAGAATGATGGACTGAAATGTTATCTAGTGTAAATAATCAATGTCATGTAACACTAATAAACTATCTGTTTGTTAAAAGCTGCCGAGGTTAGAAAATAATTCAACATACAAATATAATGCTATTGTATGCAAATCACAGAAAACCTTTAAGTTTAATAAATAAGATTACAGTTAGTTGAAATGGATTTGTAACAGAATAACCATTATGAACATACTAAACTTTTCTATTAAGACTTTGGATTTCAGACTCGAGTCCATTATTAGTAAAGCCATTTTGTTTGGTTTGTTTTCTTCTTGTAATGAACACAAACAATAAACCCATCACAATCAGAAGCAGAATAACAGGGATCAATAAGAAGGATCCGTGGCTTCTGTGTGCTGACTCTCCTTGTGTCTCGCTCTTATCTGTATAAAGAAATTAAACATAATTAGATTTAGTCTCTTAAATGTTATTGATTATTCAAGAGCATTTTAAAGTACTTATGTTTTTAACTGTCCTCACCTGAGTACAGCTGGATCTCTCTCCTGATGTCTTGTCCCAGGGGTTTGTTGTGAAGTATGAATGTCAGAGAGGAGTTTGTGACTTCAGTAAGATTTATCCAACTAGACACAATGTAAAGTCCTGTTTGTGTGTCCTGCATGAGGCGTGTTTGTGTCTGGTTAGTGATGTCTGAGTTTTCCATCAGCCACTGCAGTTTAGGAGAAGGGTAACCCCCATCTGATGTCACTAGCAGGTTGACTCCATCAGTTAACATGGAGAACTGCAGACGAGGTTCAGAGTAGAACGCTGAAAAACAACAGAACACAGACGTTAAATCACAAATGTTTCAATTACATTGTGAGACCACAAGATTTTCCTATGAACATGTCCATGTCCACAGTCCATGTTGCTTTGTTACCTGCAATATTCACTTTAAAGCTCTTCTTCTGGCTGCCAGTGTTTGTGCTGATGGAGCAGGTGTACACACCGGCATCCTGCAGAGTGACTCTGTCCAGTTTGAGTGATGCGTTTCCTCCTGCCATCTCCTGGATAAACAGGCTGGTGCGATTTACATAATGAGGATTCTGACGGTCGAGCTGGTCCCGACTGTAGTAGAAGCTGTGAACAACATCCAGCCCACGCTGCCAGGTAATAACGGTGCTACTCAGATCCCACGAGTCCACAGGGAAGGTGCAGGGGAGGATCAGCGCCTCTCCGTAAAAACCGGTGACAGGACCTCTGGGCACAGTGATCTCAAATTCAGCTAGAGAGGGAAGGAGAGGAAATATATCAGCATTTGAGTTTCACAATTAATCATTACTTGAGGTATGATTGTGTTGGCAGATCTTGACTTGTCAAAAGGATTTACAGAAATTTAAGGCAACATTTCCTCTTCTAAAAATAAAGATATATTATATTATATATATATATATATATATATATATATATATATATATATATATAAAAACATAAAATAGCATTTTTGTATTTTACGTCACAATTTAATACAGATTTATGACATTAAGTTGTGAGGAACAGTGGACTGATCGAGCTGTTGAAGCTGTAATCCGCTTTCTCGGCTCAGGTGAGAAACCAATGAAATGGGGCTGAGATTCTTTTAAAAGAAACCACATTTGACTTCTAGATAAAAGTTTCCTTTAAAACACGAGTGATAAAAAGCCATAAACACAACATACGCTTTACAAAACAGCCGGAAGGGAAACAAGGAAGGGACAATGTTTGTTTCCCTGTAAACTGATAGAAATGTTGAATAGTCTTAATTTAGTCTGATCAACCCAGTCAGTCAGATCTAATGGTTCTCTAAGAATTCAAATACATTTAAAGAATTGTAACATTTAAAAGAAATATTCTACAGAAGCATGTGTTCATATTAGAAAGTTGTTTTTCCTTTTATTATCCTATTCTGGGTTAATCCTATTAAAACTTCAATTTCCATGTTTCATGTTAATGAATCCGTTTCACCGTTTTCAAACATTTAAAATACTATGAATATAAAACCTTAGTGATTGATAAAGGCATAATTTTTATTATTAACTAATTATTATTCCGTCTATGATAACATAAGCGATTTCACATTTGTGAATATGAACTGAACAGCTCAGTTAATATTGGTTTTGATTGGCTTTATGGAGATCGCTTTCATAATAGTTTAATTAAATGTATCAGCAATACTCACTGAAACAGGAGGCTTCAAAAAGAAGGAAAGAGAGGACGAACAATTTCAGGTTCATATCCCGATCCACGGCCGTTGGTAACAGGTGAATCCTCTAAGTCCCTGAATCACACCAGATGAACAGCAGAGATCTGATCCCGAGAACGCCTGGTGTACTTTGAGATGTCGGGCCACATTTCAGCATGTATTTTACGGCAGGCGCCGCCTCTAATGTCGTAACCCGTTGAGCGAGTTGTAAAGCAGTGTTGATGAACGAAACTAACAAACAAAAACTGTATCAAAAGTTGGTCGCACTCGTAAGTGTTGCTGAGTTGATTCCTATACAGATGTTAAGTTTTTGGTTTCTTTTTCTTATTAAATGTATTAACTTGGAACTGTATTTTGTGTCGGTAGCCTACAGCTAAAGCGTCGTGTCAACCGAGAATATGTCAAATGTGCGCGCTAAAACGTTTACAACGAGTACATCATCCACGTGTGTTACGTCAAATGTGTAAGTTACAAAATGTGAATAATGTCAGCTTATTTTTAATGTTTAAATTTCAGCACACACATTTGTTCACAGCGATGTCTAAACAGTTTGATTTGTAGTGATAAATTGTTATTTTTGGTGCTGTGAGATGGTTGCTATGTATCACGTGACAAAGGGTGCTAAAAATAACCATGCCTTCAGGCTAGAAAACTCGCTAGTTTCACGTGAAGCCTCTGCGTAATTGTTGCTGTCTTTTAACACGTGTTTTCTTTCTTTTGAAATAAAAGTAGTTTATATTTATGATGTTATGTTGCTAACTATATCTTGTTCATATCATTAAAGGGTTATAGTTCACCCAAAAATGAAAATTCTGTCATTAATTACTCACCCCCATGTCATTCTAAACCCGTAAGACCTTTGTTCAACCACTGGAGTAACAGTGACTGTTTTGTCAATGTTTTTAATACCTTTCTGGACCTTGAAAGTGTTAATTATAGCTGTCTATAGAAGGGTCAGAAAGCTCTCAGATTTCATCAAAAATATGTTAATTTGTGTTCCAAAGATGAACGAAGATCTTGCTGGTTTGAAATGACATGAGAGTGAGTAATTAATGACATAATTTTCATTTTTGGGTGAACTAACCCTTTAACTCTCGATGTAGCCTATCATTGCCTAAATTCATTCTAGCTCCACTTCATTTATCCGTTAATGTCAGTTTTAAAGAGGTTTCATTAAATGTGTGTCCTCCACAAGTATCCAAACTTCAGGGTACACACACAAGTCAAGCGCCAGTAACTAGAGATACAGTGCTGGACTATAAAAATGTATTCATACAGTTCATGAAGGACAGCACTTATATGATAAATGGGGCTAACATTACACTGCAGAGGTAAACAAACAACACTACAAAAAGCTGAAACTTTGGTTTTGTGTTGTCCTTATAGCCTACTTTTTAATAAAAAAACAAAACAAACAAACAAAAAACCCCATTGAAATCGCTTAAGGAGTCGGACAAAGTTTCAGATCCACACCCTGAATTGTTATAAGATACTAAGGACGTCAAGGAAACTTTACGTCAAACGTCACATGATTGTTTACATAACATGGATACTTCTGTGGCAAGTGTAAACTTGTTGCCACGTTGTAATGATTCAATTCATGACAGTATATATTATATACTGATTGTTATAGAACAATTGTAAAGATGAGCTGCCTTGTTTAGTTCACCCACACTGGTTGAACATAAATAATATGGCAGCCCATATGTTAACCCTCTATGGAACTATTAATGAAATCACAGCTAGAAAAAAATAAATCACTTTATATTTTACACGTATTTTAGACTAGAACAATTTTCCAAAAAATTTTTTTTTTTTTACATCTGACCTTTAATCATTTTTTGGGGTGCCGTCATTTATAACTGACTTTGTCCTATTAGGTTAAATTATTTTTTGCCAAATTGTTTGAAACTTCAGACACATCTGAAAAGTACTAAAAAGGTCTTAGTGTTTTAAAAACATTTAACATTCCATTTAATCTTGTAGGCTTCTGTATTTTATTTGGAACTCACATGTGAAAATGTCAAAAACGTAACAAATTCAGATGCTACTTCACTGCCTGGAAAGTAGTGAAACAATGTCTTAGTGTTTCAAAAAGCATTAAAAAAAACATTATTTCTTGGAATTCCAAATAAATGATTGTAGCACAAGTGAAAATCCACAAGACTTTGATTCTTTTTCAGTGTACCCCACACTTTCCAAACATAACTCGATTTCGACCTGTTTAGTCATTTTTGGAGCATCCCTGCATGTCAGTGTGAGGCCAATATAGATACCCTCACTGCCTCCTTGTTCTTCAACTTCTTAATTTCTTACCATGACCTTATCTTCTGATGCACTTCCATCACTATCATCAAACCTTCTGGAAAAGGTACAGCTTTGGGTGTCATTTTGGTTTTGCCAATACTCTGGCCCAAAATTATGACAAACTACCAACTACTTCCAACACACTCTCCATCTATCGCTCAAGGATCCACCTTAAGGATCATACATTAATAAAAAAAACAAACAAACAAGTGAATGAACATAATACAATTTATAAAAACAAAATATCACAATGAACATTAATTATATGGGTAATAAAAAATACAATAAATAGGCACATGTAATATTTAAACTCATTTTACAAGCAGCATTTATACAGTGGCAAATTTAAATTGAATGAGGCAGCAAGTACAAACCCGAATTCCAAAAAAGTTGGGACACTGTACAAATTGTGAATAAAAAAGGAATGCAATAATTTACAAATCTCATAAACTTACATTTTATTCACAATAGAATATAGATAACATATCAAATGTTGAAAGTGAGACATTTTGAAATGTCATGCCAAATATTGGCTCATTTTGGATTTCATGAGAGCTACACATTCCAAAAAAGTTGGGGCAGGTATCAATAAGAGGCCAGAAAAGTTAAATGTACATATAAGGAACAGCTGGAGGACCAATTTGCAACTTATTAGGTCAATTGGCAACATGATTGGGTATAAAAAGAGCCTCTCAGAGTGGCAGTGTCTCTCCGAAGTCAAGATGGGCAGAGGATCACCAATTCCCCCAATGCTGCGGAGAAAAATAGTGGAGCAATATCAGAAAGGAGTTTCTCAGAGAAAAATTGCAAAGAGTTTGAAGTTATCATCAAATCAAAATCAAATCACCTTTATTTATATAGCGCTTTTTACAAGTCCAATTGTTTCAAAGCAGCTTTACAGGAATATTGTTAACAGGAAAATAATGCAACAGAATTTGATTCGGCTGTACAGCCACAAAACGGTGATGTTATCCAGCTAATTTCAATTATCATAGTGTCAATGCGGGAAGATCGGTAATATAGTTGAAATTTAGGTGTCCCCACCTGAGCAAGCCAAAAACCAAAGGCGACGGTGGCAAGGAACCAAAACTCCTTCAGGGCCAGAATGGAGAAAAAAAACCTTGGAAGAAACCAGGCTCAGTCGGGGTGCCAGTTCTCCTCTGGCCGACGAAAAAAAAGTGTATGATTATAATTCTGGCAACATTGCAGGTCTTAAGTCATATTAGGTAAATAGATATTCGTAAGATTGTTAGAAAGATTGGAGTCGTCATGCCGGAGACGGGTTTAATGAGGATGTTGTGTCGTTGCAGCATTTACGGGGGGAGTTTAATTGACACGCTCTCGGCAGACACTTCAGGGATGCGTTGGTCATGTCCAGGCGCAGGTCCACCATCTGATCTGGATACGGCCCGGATACGGTTGACTGCAGTAAACCTCGAGATAAACAGAGAGACTAACATTAGCATAGATGCCATTCTTCTTATGATGTAACGAGTACATCAGGTGTTATGGGAAGTGTTCCCAGTTCCGGCTGACCTAGTTAATGCAGCCTAACAATCATTTAACTGATTTGAATAATAGAGATTGATAATGATCTATGTGTAGGCCATAGTAAAGAGATGCGTTTTTAGTCTAGATTTAAACTGACAGTGTGTCTGCTTCCCGAACAATGCTAGGAAGACTGTTCCAGAGTTTAGGTCCTAAATAGGAAAAGGATCGACCGCCTGCAGTTGATTTTTGATATTCTAGGGATTATCAACTGGCCAGAGTTTTGAGACCGCAATAGATGTGATGGAGTATAATGTGTTAAAAGCTCACTCAAGTACTGGGGAGCTAAACCATTTAGTGCTTTGTAAGTAATAAGCAAGATTTTAAAATTTATACAATGTTTAATAGGGAGTCAGTGCAGTGTTGACAGAACCGGGCTAATATGGTCATACTTTCTGGTTCTAGTAAGAGCTCGAGCTGCTGCGTTTTGGACCAACTGGAGTTTGTTTATTAAGCGAGCAGGGCAACCCCCCAGTAGAGCATTACAATAATCTAGCCTTGAGGTTATGAACGCATGAACTAACTGTTCAGCATTTTGCATTGAAAGCATGTGCCGTAATTAAAAATTCTTTTTTTTTTCTGAATTAAGTTGCAGGAAATTACTGGTCATCCAATTTTTTATATCAGCTATGCATTCCGTTAGTCTTGTGAATTGGTACGTTTCATCAGGGTGTGAAGAAATATAGAGCTGAGTATCGTCAGCATAATAGTGAAAACTAACGCAATACTTACTAATGATATCTCCCAGTGGTAGCATGTACAGGGTGAAAAGCAATGGTCCTAGCACTGAGCCTTGCAGTACTCTATACTGAACTTGTGATCAGTGTGAGATCTCTTCATTTACTGCTACAAACTGCTAATGGTCAGATAATTATGATTTAAACCAATGCAATTCCACTAATGCCAACATAATTTTCAAGTCTATTCAAAAGAATGTTGTGGTCGATAGTATCAAATGCAGCGCTAAGATCGAGTAACACTAATAGAGAGATACAACCACGATCGGATGATAAGAGTAAATCATTTGTAACTCTGATGAGAGCAGTCTCAGTACTATGATACGGTTTAAATCCTGACTGGAAATACTCACAGATACCATTTCTTTCTAAAAATTTGCATAATGTGAAGACACTGCATTTTCTAGTATTTTTGACAGAAATGGTAGATTTGAGATTGGCCTTTAATTGACTAATTCTGTAGGATCAAGTTACATTTTTTTAATAAGTGGTTTAATAATAGCAAACTTAAAAGTTTTCGGTACATATCCTAATGACAAAGATGAATTAATGATATTAAGAAGAGGATCTATGACCTCTGGTAGCATCTCTTTTAATAGCCTAGTCGGTATAGGGTTGAGCATACATGTTGTTGATTTTGATGATTTAACAAGTTTAGCCAATTCTTCCTCTCCTATAGCGGTGAATGAGTGTAATTTTTCCTCAGTGACACTACAGTGCTCTGTCTGATGTGATACTGTAGTAGACTGTTGCATGGTTATAATTTTCTTCCTAATATTATCAATCTTACACGTAAAGAAGTTCATAAAGTCATTACTGCTGTGCTGTTTACAAACATCAAAAGCTTTATTTTTGGTTAATTTAGCCACTATCGAATAAATACCTAGGGTTGTGTTTGTTTTCTTCTAAGAAAGGCGAGAAATAAGCAGATCTAGCATTTTTACGGCCTTTCTGTATGCGATCATGCTCTCTTTCCACGAATTGTGAAAGACCTCTAGTTATGTTTTCTTCCAGATGCGCTCCATTTTTCTGGCTGCTGTTTTAAGGGCCCGGGTGTGCTCGTTGTACCATGGCGTTGGACTATTTTCTTTAATCTTCTTTAAGTGCAGGGGACCAACTGTGTCTAAGGTGCTGGGAAAAAGAGAGTCAATAGTTTCTGTTGCAACATCGAGTTCTTCTAAGCTATCTGGGATGCTGAGGAGATGAAACTGATGAGGAAGATTATTTACAAAGCAATCTTTAGTGGCGGCAGTGATAGTCCTGCCGTATTTGAAGCGAGGGGGTGGCTTTGCAGCCTTAGCTAAATTAAATATACAAGATACTAGGTAGTGATCTGAGATGTCACTCTGCTGTAGAATTTCAGCGGTATCAACATTTATACCATGTGATAGTATTAGTATTAGGTCTAAAGCAGGGGTATCAAACTAATTGGCTGGGGGCCATTGTTGTGATTGTCATCTCATAGGAGGGCCATTTTAACATTCAAGCACAAGAAGAAAGCACACACTTTCTGGAAATTTACTTTATTTGCTGTGATGTTAGCTCTCAATTACTTAAGTATAAAAAAAATTTTAGTAATAGAAATATATATATGTTGTACAGTTTAGCTCACTGTTGCACTGCAATTCAATAAGTTCCATTTACAACAAACTTGGGACACTCTCCACATCAGCTGAGAAGTGATCTGCGAACAGCTGGAAAGTGTCAGGGTGTGCCTTGAAGTCAGCAAAACGCTGATCAAATTCCTGCAGTAGGTTTTCAATAGCAGAGGCATATTCATCACCACTGAATGATGTGCCCTCCTCCACAAGAGATCTGCATGTTGTGAAATGACTGAGGTTTTTTTGCAGAAAGCTGAATTTTCCACAATCTCAGTTTTGTGGAGAAGGCTTTCACACTTTCATATGCTGCTGTGATGAGCTGACCAGGACCCTGGAGCTTCAGGTTAAGGATGTTCAACTCCTGTGTTATGTCCACTAGGAATGCAAGGTCCATGACCCATTTAGGATCATCAAATTCAGGAATATATATCCATTCTGCCATCTTCCATGAATCTCTTCACCTCTGCTCTTAACTCAAAAAATCTGTTCAGGATATTCCCCCTGCTGAGCCAGCGCACCTCAGTGAAGTAAAGTACATATGTTGACTCAATTTCTTCTAAAAAGGCCCAAAACTGGCAGTGCTGTAAACTCTTTGATCTGATATAATTGATACATTTCAGGACAACAGACATGACATGCTCATATTTCAAGCATTTGCTGCACAGTGCCTGTTGGTGTATAATGCAGTGCAGAACAACTTCTGGATCTGCATGTTCCTCTTCTAGCTTTCTTTGTACCAGCGCTACCAGTCCGTCTTTTTTTTGCCCGTCATAGACGTGGCGCCATCAGTGGTAATGCCTACCAGTCTGTTCCACGGCAAACCAGCATGCTCAATCACGTCGCACAGCTGCTGAAATATATCTTTGGCTGTAGTACGGCCGTGCATTGGACACAAACTCAGCAACTCCTCCGTCACTTCAAATTGGTTATTAACACCTCTGATGAAAATGGGTAGCTGAGCAATGTCTGTTTTGTCTGTGCTTTTGTCAAGCGCCACAGAGTATGCAGTGAAATCTCTAGCTTTGCCGCGCAACTGGTTGTAAATGTCACTCTACAACTCGCTTATCCGCTCTGCCACTGTGTTTGCCGATAGAGAGAGATTGTTGAACAAGCTCTTCTTTTCTGGACATAAAATATCTGTGACTTTTAACATGCAGTCCTTCATAAACTGCCCTTCAGTGAATGGCTTTCCTGCTTTTGCAATCAACTCACTCACCACATAACTTGCTTCAACGGCAGCATCAGCATCCTTTTTGGCTTTATGGAAAAGGCTTTGCTGGGATGTTAGCTCTCTCTGCAACTGCGTGGCTCGTTTTTTTCCTCTCGTCTTCTTGGTACTTGTCATACTGTTCTCCGTGTTTAGTCTAGTAAAGAGTATTCCTTTAGAACGGCAACTTTTTCTATGCATTTCAGACAGGTAGCATTTCCATTAAACTCCACAAAAAAATACTGCAATGTCCATCTTTCTTGATACTGTCTGTGTTCACCATCCACTTTCCTGATTATGATATATTTTTTTTACATCAGTTGCGGGCCGGAGGGAGGAGGAGGGGGGGCCGTAAATGGCCCACGGGCTGGCAGTTTGAGACCCCTGGACTAAAGTATGATTATGGCGATGAGTGGGTCCTGACACGTTTACTCCAATAGAGTTTAGAATGTCTCTGAATGCCAATCCTAATGCGTTTTTTTCATTGTCTACATGGATATTAAAATCATCAACAATTACTACTTTAGAAACTACTACTATAGAAAATCAGCAAATTCTTTGATAAAGACGTATTATGCCCTGGTGGCCTGTATACAATAGCCAACACAAATGTCAAACGGGATTTATCAATTACACTACATAATGCTACATAAAGCACCAAGACTTCAAAGGAATTATATTTGAAACTAGACTTCTGAGTAATACTAAAGATTTCAGATGTGGCTCATGTTTATAACAATAATCTTGGGGGGTGGACTCATTTAAAGTAATATAGTCGTTAGGTTTTAACCAGGTTTCTGTCAAAAAGCACATCTAGATTATTATCTGTAATCATATCATTAACAATAAGTGCTTTTTTCAAGATTCAAGAGTTTTATTTGTCACATACACAGTTATATACAGAATATACAACCGGCAGCGAAATGTAAACAGGTCCGCTCCATGGACAGTGCAAATTCACAGTTAAAAACACAAGGAGGAAATTATAATAGAAATAGAATAAAAAAGTACTATATATATATATATATATATATCTCAAGTAGAAAAAATAAATAAATAAATAAATAAATAAATAAAGAAGTGGAATAAAATAAGTGAAATAAACTGTGCAGTGAGTAAACTGTAGTCTTATAAATATGTGGTTAACAGAAATGTACAAAGTATAATGTGCAAACAGGTTTATAACAGGCTGTTACACAGTAAGACAACGAGAACAGAAAGTGCAGTGGAATATCAGTATGTCGATGTTTATCCTGAAGTGAAGTCACGTGATGTTAAGTGACTGAGTTCAGGAGTCTGATGGCCTGGGGAAAGAAGCTCCTCCTGAGTCTCTCAGTTTTGGCCATCAGGGCGCTTACCAGATGGCAGCAGCGTGAAATGAGGGTTTGCAGGGTGATTAGAGTCCTTGATGATCTTAGTAGCTCTACCTTTGCAGCGTTTGGTGTAGACGTCCTGCAGAGACAGGAGAGCTGACCCTGAGATACGCTCGGATAAGCGCACGACTCTTTGTAGGGCTTTGCAGTCATGACTGGTGCTGTTCCCATACCACGCTGTGATGCACTTACTTAAGTTAATACACTTTCTATCGCCCCTAAATAGAAAGTTTTCAGGATAGCTGGTGAAACCCTGAATTTCCTCAGCTGGCGCAGGTGGTACAGTCTTTGCCTGGCTTTTTTCACCTGTGTCTGAACGTGAGCAGTCCAGGTCAGGTCCTCGGAGATGTTTACACCCAGGTACTTGAAGCTGCTCACTCTCTCTACTGGTGACCCGCTGATCATGAGGGGGGAGTATGTCCGTTGCTGTCTCTTCCTGAAGTCCACAATCATTTCTTTAGTCTTGCCAACATTCAGAGAGAGAGACAGTTGTCCTGGCACCATGATGTTAGATGCTCCACCTCGTCCAAGTATGCCGTCTCATTGTTGTTGGAAATGAGGCCCAGGACAACAGTATCATCAGCAAATTTGATAATAGAGGTGGAGCTGTGTGTGGACAGACAGTCATGTGTGTAGAGAGAGTAGAGCAGGGGACTCAGGACACAGCCCTGTGGAGCTCCCACACTCAGGGTGATGGAGGTGGAGGTGAACTGAAGTCCTCAATCCAGTGGCAGAGAGAAGGATTCAGGCCGAGATCCAGGATAGTCTATAGCTATAGTCAATAAATAGCAGCCTTACATAGTTCCCATTTTTGCTGTCGATGTGAGTGAGGGAGGAGTGGAGGACATGAGAGATGGCATCTTCCGTCGATCTATTGGGACAATAGGCAAACGGTAGGCACACTTAATAGACTGGCTGTATACAGAGAAAACTCAGGGCTCTTGGCCTGTGGTGGCAGAATTCAAATCTTCAATGAGGAATAGGTTGCAATTCCAATATTACCTGGCATTACATGGGTGTCTATGTTATTGGCCCAAGAAGCTCACAATGCAACTCATGAAGAAGTAGCAGGAACACTTCTCAGGTCCAAGAGGAAGAAAGCATGGGTGATTAAAGGTCAGAGACTAGCCAAGAAGGTAGTAGACAGCTGTGTTGTTTGTAGGAAAGCAAGGGAAAAAAGATGTCAGCAAATTGGGCGACCTTCCTCCTGAAAGGGCAGAACCAGCTGTGCCTTTCGAATTCACAACCTTAGACTTGTGAAGTAAGGGATTCAAGATTCAAGATTCAAGAGTTTTATTTGTCACATACACAGTTATATACAGAATATACAACCGGCAGTGAAATGTAAACAGGTCCGCTCCATGGACAGTGCAAATTCACAGTTAAAAACACAAGGAAGAAATTATAATAGAAATAGGATATAAAAAAAGTACTATCTATATATATATATATATATGTCCATATCTGTAGAATTATAAATAATCAAGTCAAGAGAAAAAAAGGTAACAAATAAGGATAAAGTGGAATAAAATAATTGAAGTAGACTTTGCAGTGAGTAAACTGTAGACTTATAAATATGTGGTTAACAAATGTATAAAGAGTATAATGTGCAAACAGGTTTATGACAGGTTGTTACACAGTAACAACGAGAACAGAAAGTGCAGTGCAATGTCAGTGTATCGATGTTTATCCTGACGTGAAGTCACGTGATGTTAAGTGACTGAGTTCAGGAGTCTGATGGCCTGGGGGAAGAAGCTCCTCCTGAGTCTCTCAGTTTTGGCCATCAGGCTTCGGAAGCGCTTACCAGATGGTAGCAGCGTGAAATGAGGGTTTGCAGGGTGATTAGAGTCCTTGATGATCTTGGTAGCTCTACCTTTGCAGCGTGGGATGAAGGGATGAAGTGAAGAAAAGAGTACGGGGAATTGTTTTCTGTTGCATGGCTTCTAGAGCTATACACACTGATGTTGTGAGTGACCAGTCTGCTGAAGGCTTCCTACTGACCTACCAGAGGTTCACAGTCAGAGGGTCATCCGGGAAGATTGTGGTCTGACCCAGGCTCAAATTTCATTGGAGCTAAACCTGCTCTCACAGAACTCTACAAGTTCCTGGATAAGTTGCAGAAATCGGAGCTGGAGGGAGAGGCTGCTAGACGTGGTACTGAATGGTCCTAGAAAATCCATCCCGCAAGCTCTCCTCATAAGAATGGGGCAGCAGAGGCCACTGTCCACATTGTAAAGCGAGCCCTTCATAACTTGGGAGGCAATGGTATTTTCACATGGGGCGAGTTTCAAACCTTCCTCTACATGGCAGCCAATCTGGCGAATGAGAGACCTATAGACGCGAGAACCCAGAGCAGAGAGGATTGCATAGAGTATGTCACTCCAAACTCTCTCTTGTTAGGAAAGTCAGGACCAAGGGGAGACCCAGGTGACTTTGATTTCGTGGGCTACCCCTACAAAAGATTAAAAGTCATTCAGGGGGAAGTTAACAAATTTTGGAAGAAATGGAGTCAGTTAGCAGGCCCAAATTTGTTTGTGAGGAGCAAGTGGCACATGAAAGAATGAAATGTCGCAGTAGGGGATGTAGTCTGGTTAGCTGACCAAAATGCACTAAGAAGACAGTACAAGTTGGCCAGAGTGGTCAAAGTCAATCCTGATCACAAAGGTGTTGTCAGAGATGTGCATGTTAGAGTCTTTACACACTACAGAATCTCATGTATAAAACCCAACAAAGTGAAAGCCACAGACGAAAGAAAAAGAGTCACCAAATGTTTGACAAAATTCCTGCGACCATCCTCCATAGAGATGTTAGACGGTTGGTCGTCTTGATTCCTGCAGAAGAACAGCCAGACAAACAGTCAGAGGAGAATGATAGTGTGACCTACTTGGGTTCAAGAACCAGTAGGTCAAGTAGGAGATGTGAGGCTAAAAAGCAGATTTGTGTCTAAGATTGCTGCACTGTCAAAGAAAATCGGCAAAACGGAGGAGCTGATTTCAAATCTACTGACGGAGTAGCGGAAAGTGACGATGAGCAGCGAAGAATTGCCGACTGAAAGCGGAAGAAAGTGAAACTCACATGGCAGATGCAAGCACGCAGAAACAGAATGCAGAGAAAGCGGGAAAACGAGATCGCCGCAGTGACTTAACAGTGCAGATTAAAGGCAAAAGTAACTTCTGCATGAAAACTGATGTATGCAGAAAGTTTAAAAGACTGCAGTGAGTAACACATGAGACGGGAAACGCATCAGAAATTGGTCATCTCAGGGACACTGATGGTATGACAATATCTCTCTTTAATTATATGAAGGACTGATTGTCACTTAAATCTGTGTTATTTGATTATCATAATGCACAATATAGAAAAGATTAGTTATGCTGTGTTTAATGTGTTTATGAAAAATGCAGTTTTGTGTGTTCAGAAGAACTGAAATAATGACATATACCTCTGGTTTACTTAAATAGTTAATGTAAAATGGTAATGTTATGCTTTAATAAGAAAAGAAAGTAAGCTCAAACATGTAAATTAACAAATTGAGAGACAGTTGTAAGTCTTTATTTACATTGTATTTGTTCACATTTAAGAATATCATCTTAAGTAATTATGTATTATTTTTTTGTTTTTTTTTTTTTAAATTCCTTTTAATGTTATTAACCTTATTGAATCAATGAGCCAAACTGTAAAATTACTGTCTGACCTGACAAAATTGCAAAATACAAGAGCTGAAAAAGTGATTTGCAGTTGTTCCCTGTGTCCCCTGTGGTTGGCTGATGCTTTTGTCGAGTTAGAAGCAAGGACTGATGCAAAATTCCCAGATAACTCTACATGCATTCTGTTTTTATTCACAATTTGTACAGCTTTGCGAGCCCTGGCCCATAGGCTACATGTTCTAGTCTGATCCTGAATCTCAGGAAAATAAACCTTCAACACCTCAAATACAAAGGATACTCCAGCCTGTGACAGCATGGTAAGTTATGTTTAGTTAGACACATACATCTACATGATCAGTAGATATCAAACAATCTGTAACAATGCAATACTATCACATATAAAAAAACATGTTTTACTCACATAAGTGTGCATCATTCCTGTCAGATCCAGAAGGCACAGCAACGTTTTTTAATCTTATTCTGTCTGCAAATTCACAGTGAAATGAAGCGAACAAGCACTTTGTCTTACCCACATGAGCTGGATCTTCATTAAAAATAAAGTATAACCATGCATTCCTAATATTGGAATCCGAATGAAGTTTATGCGGCATGTTTATTGCTTGGAAGTTCGATCCGGTTTAGCTCTACGTATGCCTATGCTATTTATCTATAAAGTTAGTCGGTTAAGGCAGCATTTCACCACACTCTGACGTCACTGTGAAGAACATTTGCAGATTGATCGTTTGCTGAGCCAGTCGTCAATAAAAGCTTTTCTTTGACTAACAAGGAAGTTTTCAGCTCTGAAACTTACAGGAAATTCTTATATTACGATGACCTTTCATATATCAAGGGAAAGTTGATTTCTCAAGTCAAGACCCCTTTAAGGAACTTGCTTATATTTTCCATTCAGAATTTGTGTTTTAGACTTTTTCCCATTTCAGTTGTCATTTTGTGAGGTTTTGAAGGGGGTGAACTCTGGAATCCACTGCTGTTTCAATGTATAATGAGTGATTTATAATCAAGATATTAATTATTTGAAGCAAGTTGATGGAAAAACCTGCTGGGCATTATTGTCTGACACACCTCCCCCGGTGTGGAATTGCCAGCTGCAGGGTCATCAGCTGGGAGCCACCTTTCACCAATGTTTGCCCCTTTAGTCCCAGAAAGTGGCTGGTCAACTGGGCAACGAAGCCACGGCATCTCCACTGGGTAATTTGTTGCTCTCCATTCCTTTCCCTGACATTCTGCTACCAGGATGGCATACTGTGACTTTTTCCGCTCGTATGCCTCCTGGACTGCTTCAGGACTGTCAGTTCTACTAGTGCCACCTGTTTGCTCATCTTGGACCACAACACAAGGTCCGGTCTCAATGTTGTTTACGTAATAGAACTGCAGCTGCATTTCCAAGTCTGCTCGTAATGACCAGGACCGATGCTTTGTGCTTAGCAGGGCATTTCTGCATTACCTGTCCTGCTCTTACAAATTGGACAGGCTGGCCCTTAAGGCTCTGGGGCCTCTTATTTGCCATTGGCCTTGCTCTTTCTGAGAACTCTGCCAACTTCCTTAATCAATATTTATCTATTTACATATTCAATGATGTGAATGACTTCTTGAAGCTTATAAGATTTACATTATATATAATTATATATCTGTTTAATGGGATTTGCTCTCTCCATACATTTACTCTATTTTTCTTTTCTATATTTAAACACTAGAGAATAATGGTTAGTTCCAAGGATTGTTCAGTTTCAAGGATGTCTTTACCTCTTACTGAAAGAACATGCTGTCAGTATGTTTTGGGAAGGTTTCTGGTCAGAGTTAGAGCTCGACCAACTCCAACCTTGAAGAAGCTGTGTATCTGTGTATGTGTGGTAGTATTCTGTATCCTAGAGAGACTGCCATGACTTGTTGTTCCGGACAAGTTAGCGCCTAGAAATGCAGTTCTACGAACTGGAAGGTTACATCACCTAAATCCACTCTGGGTGTCATCTGCGTGATTAATGGAGATATGCTTCTGTCTATCAGTTTATGTGTGGACATTTTCTATGTTTATCCATTTCTTACCCAGTCATTCATTCAACCTGAAGTGATGATGTAATTTAAGGTATAATTGTGTTGGAAAATTGTGTGTCAACTGGGCAACGAAGCCACGGCATCTCCAGCGGCCTATTACCAACTTGTGAGACTTGAAGCCTGCTTCTGCTGATGAAACTGCAAACTATTCTTCACTAAAATGTTCTTCTATTTATTATAACTCTGACGCCGGGGCTTCATTCATCATATCTGCCAGCAGCCATATGTAATGGCTTTTTTTTTTTGGTAATGTTTTGGTTTTGTTTCATGTTTCATGTTCATATCTTGTTTTCCCATTGTCTTGTTTCCTGGTTTGTCATGTGATTCCATTGTGCCCTCATGTGATCATGTTATGTGCTTCCCTAGTCTCTTGTGTCATATTAAGACTTGATGCACCAATGCACAAACCAATCGGTGGCTGACTTGAAGCAGTGCATGCCGGTTAGAAATTTTGCCGCCACCACGTGACTGTGACGTATGTCAACAAAGTGCTTCGAGAGCGAGGCAGGAGCAGTTGGCTAAGCAGTCTCGAGCGGCTTCTCAAGAGTGGTTGCACCAGGCTGCACGAACTCTGATGACGACACAGCTGTTCTACGATTGGCCGGATTCACCGCATGACAGCGATCACGTGTGTTTCATGTTTATTCTAAAACCTTCTGCTCAACTAATGCTCACAAATAATTTTTTTATAACAGTAAAACCTCTTTTCATGTAGCCGCAATATTATATTGTCAAAATAAAACTGATAAAAAACATAGACCCCACATCATTGATAGTGTAGACTTATGATGGATTTTATTCTTATACAAACAGACACTGTATTAAGCAGTACATAAAGTACTGAATGAAAATGTCTTCTGAAACATCTGTGTATTTGACAAATATAAGCGGTGTCCAAATTCGAATTCAGTACGCCAATAGAGTAGTATGTAAACAGCAGGCGAAAAGTACCCGGATGACCTACTACTTCCGGCGAGATTCTGAAGTGCGCATACGATGGACACTTTACTATCCCATGAGGCCACGGGAACCGATTTATGAATGGAGGTGATGGGACGTAACTGACGCTGGTAGGTCACATGATAATGACAACATGGTGGATGTAGTATGATTACATTCATACTACACTCATTCATACTATATAGAACATACTTTTTTAACGGTCGCGAAGTTCGTTCAAATTCAAATATACCTACTCACATAGTACGCGATTTCAGATGCAGCCATTCATTTTCACTATCTGAAAAGAAGTAAAAAGGTCTTAGTTTTTCAACAAAAAAAAAAACTTGACAAATTCTGATGCAATATTGCTTCCTGGAAAGTAGTGAAACCATGTCTTAGTGCCCGTTTATACCAGGGGCCTGTTTCAGAAAGGTGGTTAAGTGAAAACGGAGTATGTTAACCCTGAAATGAGGGAAACTCTGGGTTTTCTGTTTCACAATGGGAGGTACAGTTGTGTTCAAAATACGGTAATAGTAATGTGTTTTTTTTTTTTAAAAGAGTAAAGCTTAAAATCCTTATAATAACTTTTATTTCAATACACGCAAATGCATTGGGAACACTGCACATTCTATTCTAAATAAAAACATGAATAAAAAAATGATCAAATATGTTATTTACAGAAAATGAAGAAAAAGGAATATTAAGCTGTTCAAAGAAATAGTGTCTGCATTTTTCTTTACAAAGTCAAACATTTACTGTATAAACTGAAAAATGCTTGAAGGTTTAGCTTTCTTGTCAATCACTGAACTAATATTTAGTTGTATAACCACAGTTTCTGAGAACTGCTTCACATCTGTGTTGCATGGAGTCAACCAACTTCTGGCACCTGTGAACAGGTATTCCAGCCCAGGACGATTGCACTGCATACCACAATTCCTCTGCATTTCTTGGTTTTGCCTGAGAAACAGCATTTTTGATGTCACCCCACAAGTTTTCTAGTGGGCTCACCACTCCATAACACTAATCTTGTTGGCCTGGAACCAAGATGCTGCTCGCTTACTGGTGTATTTGGGGTCGTTCTCTTGTCGCCCACCGACTCGCACTAACCGGATGCTGGAGCTAAACGGATCGCGCTACCGAGCAATAAACATGCCAAAGATAGCAAGATATGGCGCTGTACCTGGTTGTGGAAGAACACAGTCTCTGCATAAGCTTCCTTCGGATTCTAATATTAGGAATGAGTGGACGTTTGTTCGCTTTATTTCACTGCGGAATCGTTTGTAAATAAAACGCAGGTCGAGACTGGATTTGCAGACATATTGAGATTAAAACACAATGCTGTGCCTTCTACACTCACCTAAAGGATTATTAGGGACACCATAATAATACTGTGTCTGACCCCCTTTCACCTTCAGAACTGCCTTAATTCTACGTGGCATTGATTCAACAAGGTGCTGAAAGCATTCTTTAGAAATGTTGGCCCATATTGATAGGATAGCATCTTGCAGTTGATGGAGATTTGTCGGATACACATCCAGGGCATGAAGCTCCCGTTCCACCACATCCCAAAGATGCTCTATTGGGTTAAGATCTGGTGACTGTGGGGGCCATTTTAGTACAGTGAACTCATTGTCATGTTCAAGAAACCAATTTGAAATGATTCGAGCTTTGTGACATGGTGCATTATCCTGCTGGAAGTAGCCATCAGAGAATGGGTACATGGTGGTCATAAAGGGATGGGGCATTTAAACGATGCCCAATTGAGACTAAGGGGCCTAAAGTGTGCCAAGAAAACATCCCCCACACCATTACACCACCACCACCAGCCTGCACAGTGGTAACAAGGCATGATGGATCCATGTTCTCATTCTGTTTACGCCAAATTCTGACTCTACCATCTGAATGTCTCAACAGAAATCGAGACTCATCAGACCAGGCAACATTTTTCCAGTCTTCAACTGTCCAATTATGGTGAGCTCGTGCAAATTGTAGCATCTTTTTCCTATTTGTAGTGGAGATGAGTGGTACCCGGTGGGGTCTTCTGCTGTTGTAGCCCATCTGCCTCAAGGTTGTGCATGTTGTGGCTTCACAAATGCTTTGCTACATACCTCGGTTGTAACGAGTGGTTATTTCAGTCAAAGTTGCTCTTCTATCAGCTTGAATCAGTCGGCCCATTCTCCTCTGACCTCTAGCATCAACAAGGCATTTTCGCCTACAGGACTGCCGCATACTGGATGTTTTTCCCTTTTCACACCATTCTTTGTAAACCCTAGAAATGGTTGTGCGTGAAAATCCCAGTAACTGAGCAGATTGTGAAATACTCAGACCGGCCCGTCTGGCACCAACAACCATGCCACGCTCAAAATTGCTTAAATCACCTTTCTTTCCCATTCTGACATTCAGTTTGGAGTTCAGGAGATTGTCTTGACCAGGACCACACCCCTAAATGCATTGAAGCAACTGCCATGTGATTGGTTGATTAGATAATTGCATTAATGAGAAATTGAACATGTGTTCCTAATAATCCTTTAGGTGAGTGTATATTGGATCCGACAGGAATGGTGCAACACACTTATGTAAGTAAAACATGTATTTTTTTATTTTTTATATGTGATAGTATTGCAGTGTTACAGATCGTTTTAATTATGTGTACATGCAGGCTGGCACAAGCTCAACTACCGCTCTAAGCAAAACACCATCGCGCTGCCCCCACACAGTCACAATTAAAGACACTTTGAGATGCATGTGAAAGACTGGACATTTTGTTAATTGATAAAATTGCACTAAAATAAAAGCATACAGAAGCATGTTTTCAGATTTATTTATTTTTTTTGTAAATTCTGCAACGTAAAAAAAAAAAATTCAGCACCACTAGTGGTTTCACAGGATTGGAAATGCAATGCAGATTTTGTTCATTTACATTTATTCATTTTTAGCATTTTGTAATTTATTTGTAATAAACACTTTAAATGGCCCATTAAAAAGTATTATTTATGTTGAATTAGCCTATGTTTTTAAAACAAACATGAGGACATATTGTGACCGTTGCGGTGTGCGTAGAAAGAGCGGTAATATTTCCTCCAGAGTGAGCGCCTTTCTGCAGATTCCGTTCATTTCTAAAGCTCATTCCGCTCAGCGTTGCACGCTTTGTGATATATGCTGGTTCGAATATAGGCCTATCTGAAATAAATATCTAGGGCTGGCCCAACTAAAAGTCATTTTTCAGTAGGACTAAAATCTTTACGTAGCAGGGGGAGCTGCCACAAAAACCTGCCAGGACTGAAGGCAGCTGTCACAGAACCCTCCACCGCTTAAGGCAGCTCCTCTAAAACCTGCCAGTGCTGGAGGCAGCTGCCAGTCCGGTAATTGTGTGTGAACGAAAAGACAGTGCTGTTCTTTTTTTCCACAATATGCAATTCTGCCATTTTTACACAAACTACAAAACACGGGAGCCACAGAATAAATTATTTTAAAGTTCTTCAGAATTATTGTTCAGGTGTAAATTATATTCTGGACTGCTGCTGAAGTAACACATGGTAGCACACTCTGTGGCATAAAGGCTACTGGTCTCTTTACTCAAGACCAATCGAAACACAGTGAAGAAGTGTTATTTAGATATATATTCTGGGCCACTCAGCCAAGAAGCCCTGAGAAATTCTGAGGAACCTGTCAGTAAGTCCTGTATTACAGATGGTAAGATGGTGACTTTGATAAAAAATAAGAACACTAAACAGTACAGTTTGAATGATATCCAAAAGCGATCTGTGGTCTACAACAATGTTAGGTGGCATGTGTCAAATTTATGTCCACATGAATGGGAAACAGAACATTGCAGAGAGCATCAAACTGCGCATGCGTACAAAGATGTCCACATGATGTAAAAGAAAACGGGACTCATTGGAGCAGGCCACCTTCTTCCAATGCTCCAAGGTCCAGTTCGACTCTCTGGGTTTGGTGCTTTTGACAGTGCATGGACGGGGGTCATAATAGGCACTCTGTTTGGTCTGTGGCTACAACACATTCCTCCTATGACCATCATTCAAATTTTGTGTGACTTGTGCCACAGTAGACCTGGCTCGGAACAGCCTTTATCGCCCTCGTGCGTCGATGAGTCTTGGATGCCCAAGTTTGTAGTTGGACCTCGGACCACTACTGACAGAGCAACTCACATTCCTTGACGATTCAGAGATTCTTTGATCCAGTCACCTTGCCCACGACAATTTGGCCCTCGTCTCAGATCTTTATTCCTGCCCATTTCTCTTGCATCCAACAACACTTATGACGAGAACTGATTGTTTGTTTACCATGTAATCTACCCAGACCTTATGTGGGCTTGTTAGGAGATGAGCAATGAGATTCACTTCACCTGTAACCAACATTCATAGCATGTGGGTTCTGAGGAAGAGAAGAATGATCTAAAGCAATGTTTCCCAACCACAATCCTGGAGGTACACCAATACTGCACATTTTGCACGTCTCCTTTATCTGCCACACCCATTTCAGGTCTTTGAGTCTCCACTAATAAGATGATCATTGGAATCAGGTGTGTTTGATTAGGGACGCATGCAAAATGTGCAGTGTTGGTGTGCCTCCAGGATCGCGGATGGGAAACACTGATCTAGAGATGTCAAAGGTGTAATGGTAATTGTAGACTTGGTCAAGAAATCAATAAAGAAGCAGGATCATTTTTAAAGAAACTACATTTTGATTTGTTTAGAAACCCAAGCGCTGATGAAGCCAACTGTATTTGTATAATACTTAAAGTTACAATTTCAAGATGTACAGTATATTAACATTAACATATTATGAACAAGCATGCATTAAAGAAAAATAGTATATATATAGTACATTTATATATAATAAACCTAGATTATTAAATGCTGTAAAAATGTTGTTCATTGTTAGTCCATGATACCAAATGCATTAACTACTGTTAATGAACTGAACCTTGTTTTTGAAGTTACACCATTTTGGACATTTGCGTTTTATGAGAGGCTTCATAAGGAACACTGGAGTTTGATTATAATTTCTCACTGTAACCAGATGCTTCACATCCATGGTAGCTGACAAACAATTAAATCTCTGTGGAATGCTGACCATATCAACGCTACAGATCTTGTCCCAACTTATGATCACACCGGATGAACTTGTCATGTCAATCTGTGAATGTAAAACACTTTTTCTTCTTTTTCCTGTCCTTCTGTTCAGTGTTATTCTGAGTTATGTTCATAAATCAACATCTTATCCCCCTTTTAACCACTCTAAAAATAATAAACAATAGCAGGAAAATGATAAGGTCATAATCTAAACCTTGACTGGTTGACTCTTGTGTGACAACTTTACTGTTAGCTGAATATATTCTGCCTGTGACACCACATTTGCGAGACTGACCTGCACTCTAAACCCTAAGTTTATGTTGGATAAACTTAAATTAAACAAATTAGTTCAGTCAAATTAACTTTTATGAGTATATAGCACTTTCCTTTTCTTTCAAGTTCAAAGAACTGATATATTTTAAGTAAGCTGAACTATTTCCTTGTTTTGAGTTTTATTAAATTAATTCTATTAACTGAAACTGGGCTGGGATTTATATTTCCCAGCATGCTTTGCCCATGGCACTCAAAATGCTAAAATGAAGTGTCATACAACGTTTTCGTGCTAGATTAATGTTAAGTGGGAGATTTAGTAGTGATTATTGTTTTGTTATGCTAATGTAAAAGAGTTTCTGGAAGTTTTTTTTTTTCTGGGGGTGTCAAGTGGTGCATGCGGCTTGGTTTGAGAGTAAATATGTTAAATGCTTTATATTGCTGCACTCATTCAGCAAGTGTTATATCATGCTATTGTTAACGTGTTTGCAAATTAGCAAGTTAGCATTTCCTGAATTAGCTTGTTAAAGCTAGCTACGTTTATACTAATACAAATGTTCAGATTGAGGTTACATGAAAATGTTAAGTTAAATGTATGAATTAGTGTACTCCAACATTTCAAGTTAAGAACAATTCAAATGCATAAATGCTAAATAAAAATCTGCCCGTTCTGCTTAACTGAATTTCTTAACTTTTTTTTTTTTTTTTGCCAACTTATTCAGGTTTAAAGTGTGGGTTTTAAAAGTACAATTCTGATACAATAGTTCTCAAAATGCATGTGATTATAAACATTCATAAAGTATTATTTTATTTGAATTATGTAATATTGCAGTGCCTGATATATTAAATAAAAAGTATAATCTGTTAAAAACATGGCCAGATTTGAAGTCACCATGCAGCTACTTTAGTAACTGTACAGTCTTTAATCTTGTCATATGATGAAACATTGTTAAACATGAATAAATGTGATTATCTTTGTAGATAATCTGTTTTGGAACAATATGTAAATAAGATAGGTCTATAGAGATCATATGAGCTTGCTGAAATCAAAGGAACAGCAAATCAAAAAAGTTAGCATAGTGCATGAAAAAAAAAAAATCATATATTAAAAACATTCATTTCCTTTTATTTGCAAGGTCTGTGTATACTGTAATATACATAAACTTAGAGTAAACTAATGAACTTCTCTGTGAAAATAAAAACAAATTAACCAATAGAAATCATTTGACAGATTTACACCTTAGACCTCTTGTTCGGTGTCATGACTTTCTGACCACCTGCTTGGCCCTACTTGCACAGTCACAATGGTGAGAAAACAGCTTTTACTCTATTCATTTGCTTCCATCATTCTGTTTCTCATATTACTTTATCAGATTCCTTGTCTACATTCCCATTCATGGATACTTGGGGCGGGGAGTGCTACATTTATTATTACAATCACATATGTTGATTTGGTGTTTTTAAAGTAAATATAGACTCATAAAAAGTACACAGCAAACGTCATAGATGGAAAAAAGAATGATCACACATCCCCACCCCAAAATATGTGGTCCATGCTCCCAACTTTTCTTCTTTTTGCTTATCTTCTTTTCATTCTTTATCTTACTTGCATTCGTTACCTTCATTTCTTTCTTTATCTTGTTTACATTCTTTACCTTGATTTCTTTTGTGATGCTCTTATATTTAGTATACACCAATACCTCTAAAATTCCACTATAGAGTTCGGTTGGTAAACTCTATGTTTTACAAACATACAAGCATCATTCTCATGGTGCTCTCCTGCTGTTTTCTACAGTGCGATAAGGTAGCATGGCTTCTGTCTAGAACTGAGGACACATAAATAAAAATATGAATATTTATCGTTTCCAAATACCAGTGACATGCATTCCCATGAATGAGAATCAGTTACACTAAACCAGTGTACAAAAAGTGCAATATGCCTATCTGTACATAAAGACTTTTTAAGAATTTTATATTTCAAAATTGCTTAAGCAGTTTGAGCCCAAGATCTAAAGCCTGGTTTATCAGCGAAAAAGCAAAAACTCAAGAGTTAAATCATTTGTGCATATGTTGGTTAATTCGTTTTTCTCTCAGAGTTCTCTGTCTGTACTTCCTGTCCGGCAGTTTGTACAGTTTCTGTTTGCTCATGCTCAGTCTTGGCAACAGGCTCTGTCTCTGCAGAGTTCTGAACAACGCTCTCAACCTTAGCGTTGGGTTTCTTAGAAATAGGTGGAGGAACTTTGTTAGCAGTTTTGTGTTTTGAGTCATTAGACTTGGCTGAATCGGAAACAGATGCCAACTCTGCCACCAGATTCTTCCTCAGGTCAGCCTGAACCTCTAAAGATGACGGTGTCTCGATTATGACCTTCTTTGGGCTCTTGGAGAAGATGAAGCTGGCCGTAGATGCAGGGGAGTTGGGTGCAGTAGTGCTACCAGCCACGACTGGGAGAGGGGAGCGCAGACCAAAGAGCTTGGCTTGCTTGTCGTTTGAAGACATAGTGGCAGCCTTCAGACGAATGGCATCCTGGAGACGCATGGAGGGGTTAGTGGGCAAAGACACTACAGTTGGTGTTTGGGGTTTAGGCTGCTCACCCTCCAGCTTTGAGGGTATTTCAATGGTGCTTGTTTGCTTCTCTGGATTTTGCGGAGGCTTGTTGAGTTCTTGTGTCTGAAGTTGTGTCTTTGGCTCACTTATTAATTGGTCCTTTAGTCCCATTGTGGTCGGCAAGGTAGCAGGGACAGATGCTGTAACTTGGATTTGATCCTTGAGTGTTTGAGGTTCTAGTTCTGGTTCAGAACAAGGTTGTTTAGTTGCTGGTTCAGTAGGAGCTGAAGTGTTACTTGGTTCGGTGGTTGGACTTGTAACTGATGAGCATACTGGATCAAGACTTGTGTTTTGGTATTTTTGAACAATGTTATTAGATTTAGTCTTTAGTTCAGTTGACTCTATCAGAGTATTTGATACAGTGGTTGTGTTTGTGTGCACGTTGACAGATGGAGATTCTGTTTTTGGCTCTGTGCCAGACAGAGCTTCCACATCAGGAGGCAGTGATGTCATAATCAAAGACCTTCTCATTGGTTTTGGAGGTACCTCTTGATTGACACCGGATTTTGGTTTGAGTTGTGATGGATTATCAAGATCTACAGCCTGACTCTGATTGGACTTTACAGACCTGAGACGAACCATCTGTAAGAGAGACTGGGTGACCACTGGACTGGAGGTATCCTCTTTGGCCGGAGAGGGACTTCTTGTCTGTTTCGCTGTTTCTGTTGTCTCTAGTTTGTCCTCCATTTTTGCACCAGTAGGTAATGGAGGAGGAAGAGTAACAGTGACTTGTTGAGATCTTACATCAGTGGGTAGTGGAGGAGGAGGTGGAGGAATGTTGATTGGTTGAGAAGTTGCAGATAATTCTACTAACACATTGTGTGTTAAAGATTGGGATTCTTTCAGAGGGGGTGGGGTTTTCTGTGGTTCAGAAGGTGGTGTTGGTGGAGGAGGTGGAACTTCTTGTGGTGGTGGCGGTGGAACATCTGGTGGTAATTGAGGCATTGTAAGTATAGCTCGTGGCGAAAATGGTGGGGGTGGTGGAGGGAAGTCTGTATCATTTGGCACAGCAACAGGAGTTGCAGAAGTGGTGCCTACTGGAGGTGCCGGAGGAGGAAACAGAGGAGGTGGAGGGATCCAAGAAGTCAAGTCCTTTATAGCTTTGGCAGCTAGAGTAGGAGTAGGGGGAATAAAGTCTGGAGGGGACGGAGGAGGTTTGGCTTGGCTGATGTTTGGCATTGGTGGGAAATGTTCTGGGGGAGGTGATGGAGACGGGGCGACAGTGGTTGATGGTGCTAAGGATTCAACTTTGCCTTTTAGCTCCACTGCCTGCAACATTGATGCTGTGTCACAATTTGATGAGGTCATGTCTGGTTCATCCACAATTTTAAGACCTCTCTTTTTAGCCCAGCGTGCATAGTTAACAGGGCCAGGTCCACAGAGCAGTTCAAAAGTACGTTGGTTGTGAGCCCAGGTCTCTGGAGGAGGCGCTGGGGGAGCCAGTACTTTGGGCTGGTTAGGAATGTCAAACAGAGACCAGAGAGCCATTACAGCTGGGGAAGAATTTTTACTATTAATTAAACTTGCAGACAGAAGGGTGTTCTTCAGTTCAGCAAGCTTACTGGTGCCATTAGTGTATGAATGGGATGTGCCAACAGAGGACATTTGAAGGTTATTTCTGTACGTCTTTAGCTCAGCTGGCGTAATTTTCTTGCCCGTGCTGACTGGCTGGATCTCCTTTGATGGGACAGTTGTGAGTCCATTGGAGCTCAACTTGTTAGTGGTGACCTTCATTTCAGAATCAGAATTGACAGTGGGGTATGGTGATCCATCTGGAGTACTGACTTCAGCCAAGTAGTAAGGATTTTCAGATCTTTTCCCGGTCTGTTTCCCGTGTAAGGAGTGTGACCTGCTGGGAGGAGCTGGAGGTATCTTGCTCCGTTTCATCACTGATAGGTTATGAGTGAAAGCACCAGCAGATCCGTTTTTTCTGCTGTCCTTCTCTTCTATAGAGTCCCCATTCACATGAGTAGTTCTATTCGGAATATGGGAACCATGGTTGTTCAGCTTGACTGGTCTAGCAGTGTTCTCAACCTGACTCCCCCTGCTGGCCACACGGGGAGTGCTACTACTTGAGATGGTGGATGAATCGGATACTAGTGTCTCTGACGATCCTGAACTGCTCCACCCAGAATAGTTTGATCGGGATGAGTAGTTTGATCGGGATGAGGAATAATTTGAAGAAACTCTGGAAGATGGACGGGTGGACGCTGGGCTGGCTGACACTAGGCTGCTCTTGCTGACAGTTCGGACACTGCTACGACTTCGGCTGCGACTGAGTTCCACAACATCCACAGATGGTGGAAGTACAGCATTTGGAATGATTTTAGACATGTATGTGGCCTGAGGTGAGATGGACATGACAGCACCAGTTGGGTTCTCTGTCCAAGGAACAACTAGAGTGCCTGCTCTGGAGTTTTCTGGATCTTCAGAATGATTTATGGACCTTTGGAGTATGTCATCTTTGGGGTTTGCCAGTGTGGGGACCCCTGTGTTGTGTTTCTTAACGGTGTGCAGATTCTCTTTGCCCTGTAGATGGTTTTGTATGCTAGTAGATGCACCATCCACAGTGGAAAATATGGCGGGTATGACCATGTCTCCATTGGACAGCTGGTCATCAAGAGGATTGGTGGTGATCCATGCTGCCCTGTCCAACCCTTCAGGTACGAAATATAAAAAAATAAAGTGAATAAACATACCATGTTTTCCACTAAATAACTTAAAGGCATGCTGTACAATACAGAAGACTGCAGTAAAACATACCCAGTTCTCTCTGGATGTGTCGAGGAATTCCTACAACAGTTCTCAAGTGTTTTCTACGAGACTTGGTCTTCTCTGCAGTCTTGTCCGGCTTCAAAGGTCTAAACGTTGAGGCTGGAGAAAGGAAATAGAAAACAATATTGCTGTGGCATTGTATATTTGATATGAATTCGTAAAGCATTTTATGAGGATACCAGGCCATGGTCTTCTTATGGCAAAAATGGAATATGACTGATAATGTGTTTATGTGTGAAAGTGTCACCTTGGCGTTTGAGTCCTGAGCGTGTTGATCGTGAGGACATGGAGGAGCACATCGAAACAGAATCAGCAGCTGTGCTCTCAGACTCAAAGCCTCTCAGTTCACTGAAAGCCATGCTGACTTCAGTCTGAGCTGTTACTGTTGACTAAAGTAAGCGGCATGGTTAACACTCTAAATTTATAATCGTCCATCAGCAATTTAAAAGTATAGAACAGTTTAGGTACACAAGCACTCTAGAAGGAACAGAATTAAATACAATCATAATAGGAACTGAGGGTCAACTGATGCATGGAGAAACACTTACAATCATACTTTGGTCATCAGGGAAGTCCATCCCATTCCTATCATCTGGAACATAAAACATTATCTCTTAACCCTGTAAAATTAACTGCTGCAAGTGTTTGGTTCAGAGTAAAAGTAAGTCTGTTAAGACTGATTTGGAATTTGATTTTTCTTACCCTCCTGCTGCTGCAGTTTCAGGCCCTGCTGGGCCTCTGTGTGCAGGTCCAACACATATTTAGGCCGATCACCCTCCACAAACACATTTTCTTGGAACTTCTGAATAGAAACAGCACCCACAACTTCTTCTTTAAGGCCTGCAGAGAGAGAAACAGTAAGTAATACATTTAATATCTAATAGATATGCTGCTGACAGACAAATACACAAATACAGAACAGGATGTTTCAAATCTACAGGGCTTTGATGTTTTAAAAGTAGATATAAACACATAAACAATTGCATGCTAGCAAATAATATAGTCACTTATCTGTTTCTGACCTTGGGTAACTCGGTTTCAGAAACAAATAAAGCTAATGCGAAGTCAATTATCTCATTCACTTAACCAGGGTTTCGCCTGTTCTAGTGCCACATCGTATTGTGACACTTTATCACTATATAGAGACTGACTGCCCTGTAATCTGACAATCACACTGTGCAAAGCAGGGTTGGGAAGGTTACTTTTAAAATGTATTTCACTACATATTACAAATTACATGCCTTAAAGTAATTTGTAACATATTTTGTTAGATTACGCAAGTTTTGTAACTTAATCTAAATACTTTAGAATACTAATAAGGTAAGCAACACAAAAGGATCACTAAACATAGGACTTGATTTTCCTGTGCATATTTTAAACAACATCAGTTGTCCACAATATTTATAAAAAAATAAAACACTGACGCTCAAGAAGGCAACATGATGCATTAAGATCTGTGGTGTGTAAACATTTTGAATGGGATGAACGGAGTAAATTGTACTTATTTTGTCTTCTGGGAAACATGTAGTTATTAGATTCTGAATTGCATGAAAAAATATGACAAAAAAAAAAAAAAAAAAGATCTTTAAACAAAATAAGAAAAATGTACACATCCTGTTTAAAAGTTTTCACCCCTGCTCTTAAAGCATTGCGTTTCATGGACGCTTTTTCCACCATTAAATATAAAAATAAAACCGTAATTGTGACTTTTTAATCTCAAAATTGTACACAAATGTACATACCCCTGGATGATCTACTGCTTTTTTCATGTTTCATGTTAAGTCATTTGTTTAGGTAATCTCTTTCCCCTCGCAATTGCGTGTTATAAAGTTGCAATTACCTTTTATTTTTTTATTAAAGTTGCAATTCTGAGAAAAAACACATTTCCCCCCTCATAACTGTACATTATAACTCGCAATTGCGAGTATACCTCTCACAATTCTCAGAAATGAAGTCAGAATTGTGAGATATCTCTATAATTGCGAGAGAAAAAAATAGTCAGTTACCTAAACAAATTACTTAACATGAAACACGAAAACAGCAGTAGATCATCCATGTAATGACAGACAGTTAAGATTCAAAAAGGTATGTACATTTTTGAATGTGTCAGTTTGCATAAATTCAGTCATTTTGTCTTGTGGAGTATATGTAAACATCTTTTATGTGAAATAGCTTATTCAGGACAGTACTAAATAAAAGTAACATGCCATTTTATGATCCCAGATCCTTCTTATTTGGTTAAAATTCTGTTTCTTGAGGTTTTAGGTTGTAGTAAACAAAGCTTTTACTGAAAATTAAGATGAAGCCTGTGAATAAAATCTGATAAATCTTAACCTAAATCAGTGATCCATACCAATACTAATTACCTATGATATTTGGCTTAAGATGTCAGGTTATATATAGCAAAAACAATGATACACTTTGAAGTGGATATGCGTAATGTGACAAGCTTGGAATAAAGTGCCTCATTCATATGTACTACATATGAATGAGGCTTAATAATAATAAATTATTATATATATATATATATATATATATATATATATATATATATATATATATATATATATATATATATATATATATATATATATATATATATATATATATATATATATATATATATATATATATATATATATATATATATATACATACATACATATATATATATATATACACACACACACACATATACATACATACACACACACACACACACATATACATACACACACACACATATACATACACACACACACATATACATACACACACACACACACACATATATGGGGTGCGCATACGACAACATTAAATAAATAAACAAAAAATTACTTCATCATTGCAACTTTGGCCACGCCCACTGGCGTGTTAGTGAGATGACAAGGAGAGAAGAGCAATACAGGATGAACTACCCATAACATTACCTTCCAGAGGAGATCACTGCATTCATGCGCTCAACATTTCTGTGATCTGCTACAATGCTCATCACTGCAGCCTTTCATGCCATAATCTAAATATAATGCCATAGATCTAAATGCTATAAAAATCAACACTTCACAATTTGTTAACCTTGAGAGATTAAATAGTAAAAACATGCTACAAGTAAGAGTTCCACATGTAATGCTTAGCTATTTCATATATAACGACATCAGCCAATCACAGCAGTTACACTGAAGTCTCACAGCAGACACGCCCAAACAAACAGTGTTCAAATCAGAGGGCTAAAATCAGGGTAGGAAAAATGCTATTTATTTCTAAATTATGACTGTTTTTCCATGTAAAAATCACAAGGAACATTATAAAATAATAAAGCAATGCAGTTTATGACCGCTTTAAGACTGCTGGTCAACCTGTTCATTTTCTCAACACTAGATGGAGTAGGAGAAGAAAGAAACTGTGAGGTTACAGGTATGCTAGGAGAACAAAACCTGTTGCTCAACCTGGAGAACAAAGACAGATTTCCCAACAATTATTAAAGTAGCAAAACAACAAATATAAATTCTTTAAAATCCTTCTAGATTGTTAAGTAACAAATCTAAATTTGATACATGGCCTGATCTTCACACATTACCCTTTAATATTGCACTTGAATTATTTAATTTATTAGTTGGTCTGCGAGGACTGCAGTGAGAACGCCAAAACCCAACCTCAGTCCATCTCAAACCAGGACAGACATGTCCTACTACTTAAAATTAAAATGAAGAAGAATGAACAACAAAAGTGAAAGTGTGATAGAATGAGGAAAGAAAGTGTAACTTTCTGGTCGTTGACATTTCTGACCATTAGTGGAGTACTTTCTGTATGTCTCACTACTGCGCATTTAGATGCACACAGCCAAACCACTGATAAAATGTTCCTGCAATGTGGTTGTTCAACTATTTTAAATGTTCCAAAACCAGAGCACATCTTTTCAGCTCTGAGAAAGATACTGTGCTGTATATAAAGCCAAGAGAGACTGCATTCTTAGCCATGAGGCAAAGACCTAATGTCCTCTCATACCTTATTGCTTTTATAAAATGACAACGGCAATATGACAAAGACATCAGTGTTCAATTTTAAAGACAGGAATAAGATCATAAGTCCTTCTCCAGTTCAGAAAGACAAATTTTAAATCTGAAGCAGTTGCATTGACTAGACAGTAGAAACCAAAAACATTAACATGGAACATGACCAACCACATCTGCATGTCAGGTGTTTTTACATCTTTACAACATTTTACATCTTTCAACATAGCTTATCCGATCAGAATTTAAAGTTATTTCTTTTATAAAACTACATTAGTGACATGAATCCAATATGAAAGCTCTAATCTAATGGTAAATACTCTTTCTGGGTGTTGTGCGTGTCTGTGTGTGCATAGAGTATTGTGTTGATGTCTAAAGGTTATATAATCTATACCATGACCTAAATAGTTGTTGAACGCATTCTCAGAAGTTCAGAGACTTTCTGAAAACTTGATAACCTTCTGAGAAAGCAAAATAAAAGCAGCACAAAATAAGAAAAACTCAAACATGCCTGGACCTGTTGAGGGCTGATGTCAGAACAGCTGCAAGGAGTCTTGATTAAGATAAAACTCAGACTCCCAGAGCAGCTTTAACTTTGGTTTTATTTGAACTAAACCTCATGTTTCATGGTGGTTGTGGCTTTCTATCAAAAGCAAAACCTGTCAATGACTCAAAAACAAAACAACAGGAAAAACATCAGTTTATCTCGGTTCTGTGAATGAAGCCTTGAGTAAGTCACTACGAGAAACTTTATTCAGGCCTGCTGTCCTTCAGAATAGATTTAATAAAGGTTACTAAAGGTTTAGTAATCAGCAAAGTCAAGCCAAAGGTGAAAAGACAAGGAAGAAAGAGGAACACAATGTGCTAGAATGAATGATAGAGATTAGCAATGCAAACACACAGTTCAGTTCTCATTACTGGCAGTGGCAGCTGGATCCCACAGGCAATGTGTGTGCTGGCAGGAGCTCAGGACTGCCCTGCCCTAACAATGGCTGCTGTGTTTTTGGACAGCAGGTGGCAGCACTTTGGGACTGTTCAGATCATACATAAGGGCTGGAAGGGAAAACGCCTTATATTCAGATGTCCATAGTTCATAACCAGCACAACTTCCTCTTGTACCACTGTTTGAAGATTTTACCTTCCAGAATCTGGTAGTAAGTTTTGGGAGTTTATTTTAAGTCACTCTCCTATCCTGAAAGGCCTGTCTTGCTCCTTGTTAGTAGCAGCTCACACCATGACTCCCTCGCAATCGCTACTGGTACCTCAAGAGTCACTCTCAATCTATCTATCTATCCATCCATAATTCTATTTTTTTTTTTTTTTTTTTTTTTAAGTCTTCATGTATTTCACAACGCTTCAGCTTGTGATTCTTTTTAAGTTGTGGTCATCTTTCAGGTTCCTTGCCATAGCAAAGTCTCTGTACCTCTGGAGACTCCAGGCAGTTCTGGAAAATGGAGGCACTGGAGACTAAGAATTAAGGTGAAGAATTAAGTGTGAAACCACCAGAATATCTTGTGCAGTTAACATGCCTTTTCTTGACCCATATTTTTTTTTTTTTGTGACCCTGCTGACCAAAATGAGCATTTTGCCGTCCAGTGGTCACGCTTTAATTTTAACCTCTATAACATTGCATCCTTCATATAGGCATTTAATAATTTTTGACTTTTCAATTTGGAATTAAATATCTTTTTGGCCCATTAAAAAAAAAAAAAAAAAAAAAAAACGCCCTATAATTATGCATATTTGAATATAAGGCATTTTTACTTTAAGCCCTCATTAACAATTAGATCTTGCCTATTAATGATTATATACAATCTTAATAGTGGTTAAGATTGATATGGTTTTCAATTGGTAAAATTTTTCTTAGGAAAACAAAAATGATCAAAATATCAACTTGCCAAATAATTATGCACGCACTGTATGCGTAAAAATATTCATACAAGTGCTTAAATATTGATATATATTATTTAGCACAAAAAAACATTTAAGCTGTATAAAATAAATAAATAAAAGTACTTAAATATAAAATATTATTAAGTGTTTTATGAACTTTATGAAGCAATTTTACCATAAAAACTATTTAATAGAGCTATCTGCATTAGGCTATTGGCTTTAACAGGACCAAACAAAAGAGAACAGAAACGAGGTATGGCCCATCACTGACCAGTGTGACAAGACAAAGTGATTTCTGATTTATCACTGAGTAATTTCTTTGGATGATTGCTGTAAATTATAAAATGCTTGGCAGAAAGTTGGACCTTGAAAGCCAACTTGAATTACATGAAATCTAATTTACAAAAGGGGGTGGGGGGTGGGGGGGGCTTACATTTGCATCCAAATGTTAAATAACTTGGAGAACTCAAACTTGAAAGTGTAGAGTATAATCTGCTTCAATAGTCTGTATTCAGTCAGGAAAGTGTTGTTTGTGTTGTCTCTGACCTGTACTAACTTGCATCAAGCCTGACATTGTTTGATATCTTATATCAAACAATGGGTGACTCGGTCACTCCATATTTTGAGTTTCTTCATAAAAGGCTGCAGTATATTGCGAAAGATTGTGTCACTATATATGCTTAGTGCAGTTTCTGCTGCGTTTAGTGTGCAAATCCCAGCACAAGTAGGCTGGGTGTTGAAACTTTACATGCAGTGCTGCTTAAACAAGCAGTTTTAATGCTGTAACTTGTTAATACGAGCAATGAAATGAAAACATGCTGCTGCAGATGCGAGATGTATAAAACAGGCCTTAAACTTAATCTGCCTTGGAAAACTGTCCATTTGTCCCTGAGGCATTATCCACTCACAATGCAGGTAAAGGTTAACTGAGGCAAACATCCCTCATAAGCCGATACAAAAGTCTTTGAAAAGTAAGTTGACTGATTACAGATTTATCACATGCACACAAACTTTGTTTCGATTTTGGATGATTTTCAGAAAGAGGTAAGAAAGGCCTCTGTTTGCCACACCTATATCACATAACAGTAACGTAATATTTGCCAATTCGGCAGTTAAACCCAGCAGCCCATAAATTTATCAATAATACAACATCTCTTAAAATCTTACAGTTCCAAGAGCTGGTATCATGGAAAACACAAAGCTGCAGACATGTATTTAAGGGGACCTTTTACATGGTGTTTGAATATAAATGTGTTGTGGCAGTCTGTGTACACAACAACCCTATAATAATAATAATAATAATAAAAAAAACACTCCCTTTTTATATCCCCATAAAATCATAAGCAGTGTCTCAGAACAAGCGTTTGCAGATTCTGGCAGTGTGACGTCACATATGCTTAGGCCCCGTCCACGACTGCTGAGGGAGTCTGCCCTATTAGCATAGACCCCACCCTGAATGAGCTGTACACAATCCGCCATGTTTATCTCCTCGCCAGCGCTTTTAAAAGCAGCATCTAATGTATTATTATAAGGGGTTTAACGGATCGCAGTTGATCCTTGATCTGTACAGACCAGGCTCCACGGTTCGGCATGCACGTGATTTGCGGATTAATTACAAGTTTAACCACCATTGACTGAAAAGTTATCATTTGCACATATTTTGTCTTGCTAGTTTACACATTCAATAGACCATTCCAGTGCTGGAAGAGGCAGGGGAGAATTTAATTCAGCACTCGCATGCTGTTATCCGTGCGCACATTTGTTTGTAATTAGTGCATTTGTTCTTTTTACTGGCTGTTAATTTGCATTTAATTATGTTTTAACTTCTTAGTTAGGCTAGTATTTTTGTGGTATCAGAGTATTTAAAGTGCGCTTTAAGTAATAAATGGAAAGCAAAGTTACCACCCCACCCCCCTTTTTTCCCCATTGGAGTGGTCCAAGACCCAAGACTAGGACCACAAATGCAAAAATATAAATAAATAAAATAAAAATTAAATTCGAGGAGTTGTGTGGTTGGGAAAAAAAAAAGAAAAAAAAAAAAAAAGGAACAAATCCTTCACTTGAGGGTCAATTTGACCCCCATAGGAATACATGGAATGTGAGGAATGCTTCAGTACACATAGGAAAAACATCAAAAAACAAGCTCAAAATTCAAATTAAAAATGTTAAAACTTTACCACAAAAATATTTTATAAATGTCTACGCGTGTATCTGAAAGCATACTGCTGAGAAACTGACTTAGGACCCAGCGGAACAGCTCATTTGCTCCATGTAGAGCTATAAGGCCATCTAGTGGCAAGAGTCATGAAATAGGTTCTATTTTTTCCACAAGAGGTTGGCAAAGACTCCCAATGAAAGACATTTTGAGCTGAATTAGAAGGGTTGTGCATGAAATTGAAGTTGAAAGAATGTGGCATTTATTTATTGATAAAATATAGTAATTTAAAAGGGTAAATAAAAATACATTTAAAAAAAAGAAGAAGAAAATTTATCAAAATGAAAAAAACTTTCTGGACAAAAAATGTTTATGTTTAATATATATATATATATAAAATAAAATAACATTTTAGGGCTTTGGGAAGGATTTGTTACAAAGTGTGAGGGAAGGATGGTTAAAGCCTACTGGATAAGCTCTGTGTGTCCATGTAGTCAATCCCTTTAATTTGATCTTGATCTTGATCTTTAAAGCAACATTGATATAGGATGTTTTCACACTGGTTTTGAATGCTTGGTGCAAACTATTCCCAGTGGCTTCAGATCACTTGCCCTATGCAAATTATCATTCTAATTCTGAAATTTCCTTTCACTTTTGCCCTAAATCGAGTTCAGATGCTCAGTCCAAATTCCTCTGGGAAGTAGCGTGCTTGAAACCTCCCGATACAGAAAAATCGTTGCTATAAAACAGGCAAGCTGAAACAGATTTGAAATGAACACTTTACAACCTATGGCTTGAAGGGTCTACACACACACCAATCTAAATATGGATGTTGGACATGATCTAGAAAGATTATGGCTTAGAAAAATTTGGAGGCAATGACTAATATTAAAGAGTCGGCCTGAATCAGTCTAGTTCTAGCACAGAGCTCAGTTTTGTTCACAGGACCTTGAAACAGAGAAAGTGCTGAGAACCAGTTTCCCAACTTTACACCTGTTCATTGTGTCGGAATCTCCAGGGCAAAGCTCAGGAAGGTAAGGAATTCTGCACAAACACACCCACGCATAATAAACAAACACACACATAAACTCAGTCTGTCTTCATCTCTCAAACGTTCACAGGCATCGTGTTTTAATGGTGTTGAGGAATGACTGGCATTTCTCATGAGGAGTTGAAAAGGAAAGTCAGAAGAAAGGTCAGAATTGTGGGTAACCCTTGGCAAGCACCTAACTTGCATCAAGAGAAGTCAAAAACTTTGGAAATAGCTGTATGTGAATGCATGTGTGTCTGTGTGTGTGTAGGTGTGTGTCAGCGGAACATTTCATGGGAAACAGGTTTAAAGTAACAGCTCTTTGTTCAGATTGAACCGGCAACATCCCACAGGAAGTTTTGACGTTGCAAGGTCTGGGATACAGGATACAAAACACAATATTAGAAGCGTGTTCTCAGTAGCTGTGACCCTCTTATTAGCAGTGCTTGCTCAAGTAAGCATTACTATTACTCATACTTGGGGTATGAACAAGCCCCTAGCCCCAAATATTAAACATTGCTATATAATTTGTGCTGGTTTTTGTGCTTGGCCCAAGGCAAGATAATGAAAACTGGCCTCAAAAGGTACAAACCTTTTCATAGCATAAACATCCAAAGAACCAGTAAAATACGATGTCTTCAGGCACTAAAATGTAAAAATTAAAATATGCAGTTGTTAACTTAAAGGAGTCATTTCTACCTGATCAGGGGCCGTATTCACAAAACATTTTGTCTTAGCAATAAGAGTTCTCTAAATGGCAGTAAAAGTTCTTAGTTAAGAGTTTTCTCTTAAAACCTATTCCCAAAGCTGCTGAGACCAACTTTTACTAAGGAATAGAGAGAAGTCTTAAGCTAAGAGTAAGGCTGACCTTGTTGCTATGGATGATGTCATCACGCTTCCTAACTATGACCACAGTGATTGGCTGATAGGGGCGTGGTCTCTGTCAGTGATTTAAACATAGAAATGTTGTAGAATGAGGTGTCATGTTACCATATTCAAATAAAGGTTTTAAAATAAGAATGTTGCCATATTCAAATAGAGATTTAAAAAATGAGGCTAAGAGTCACAAATTAAACAAGTATATGTTCAGCTAATTGTCAGCCTCTTACATGTCTTCATCTCGAGAGACTGCAGAATTCAAGCGACAAATGATGTTTTATAGATCAAGTTCGGGAGGAGCACCATCTAATCAGCTTGAATATATACATTATACACAGCCGACTCACCTAGTTACCTCAACAGCTTTCTGCATCCCTCCGCCACCCCGGATTCGAGGGAGAACTCTGGGTTTGGGCCAAATTCTGAGCTCGGAGCCCTCGATCCCCTCAGACAGCACGCCAAATAGGCTTATTTTACTCCATCCGATCATTTGTAAGTGTGAACTCGTGAAACAACTGTCACAGGTAATCAGACATTATGTTCTTATTTATTTATTTACTTAAATTATTATTATTATTATTATTATTATTATTATTATTAATAATAATAATAATAATAATAATATTATTGCCAT
>CM031955.1:21340717-21580717 GCA_018749465.1 Paracanthobrama guichenoti | reverse complement strand
CTTGTTCTGATCCCAAGCTAAAAATGTACTGCACACGTTTAAATAAACACTTGAGACTTGTACACACAAAGCAAGCACTTAAAGTGACCTCAAGTAGAGGACAAATTTTATCTTCCCGGCATGTTGAAATTTCTGCTCGGAAAACTCAAGACTTCGCGATAATCATAAGGCAAACATTTTCCAGACGGCTCTCAGCACACATACACACAATAATATATAAGCTTTGGGAGACATCTCAAGACGTTTTAGGATAATTTGATGTGTCAACCTTCCCTAGTCCAACAAACAAAGAATAAACCACAAAAATTAATCAATAGGAATAAAATTTGCAAAAGAACACAAGAAAAAGAAAATATATATTCTAGAAATATAGAAGAAATATATTCTTATTTATTATTAAAGCTGCGTTATAATTTGTACCAGTATTAAAACCCAAACTGCCGGAAAACGCTGAAAACAAGTTATCCAAACAAATGACTTGGAATTACTATGCTAATTACACTGTCTGAACAGAAATGACTGAATGTCTGAACATTACCCACAAATGAAAACACATACCCACCATTTACTATACAAGGACAGATGAAGTGTATAACCCTTAAATGCAAATGTTTTGCCAATCATTAAATCACATACTCGGGTCTTTAGCGACCCGGAACTATATCTAACATGGATGGATCTCTACCTGTCGCAATAATATAAAACTCTCCTGATATTAGAGTAACAATTACAGAAGACTAAAATAAAGCATTTTTTTTACCTTTGGAGCTTGGAAGGGTTCAGTTTGAGCAGATGGTTTGTACTATCATCACTGTCCTCGTTTATCAGTACATTCAGCATCTGGATCATATTCGCAATCTCAAAAGTACAATTTTCAACATCTTCAAAAATCAATATTTTGATCGCTGATAGCTTCATCAAAGGACAGTAATACCAATATTTGATTGTGTGCAGTACTTGCTCTGCAGTAAAATCACTGAACCATTTCAAGTTTTACTGATGATACTTCCTATTCTTTTGTTTTCGGTCTGCAGTAACTATGAGTGAAACGTCACTTCATCATTGTATATCAGACATTGTCACCTTGTGGAATAAAGGTGAACTGCACTTATTCAGTCATCAAAGATTCTATTATAGTTGTGCAGAAAAAAAATATACTAAATATACTTAAGGGAAACCAAGCATTCGTTTATAATTTGATTATTTGTTTCTGATTATATTGTTTATAATGAATTGATTGAGGAATACTAAGAAGGTTGATGTCTAACTTTAAAAAAAAATATAGGTAGGAGGAGTAGGGTTAAGATCAAATACCTTTTAAACACAAACCAAACTAAATCTCTCACTTTTAGTTTGTTAGGTTAGATTAGTTGCCATGTTGCTGTATCAAATGTTTAAAATCAGGGACATAATTCACATTTTACTGCAATATTCTTATTTGCAGAGGTCACAAATTCAAAGTATTTTTATATGGCAAAACAGCTTATTTTTTATTTTGATAATTTACTGATGTTGGACTAATTTTGGAAATACTTCCTGTAGCTCAAACAATAGAGCATGACACTAGTGACGGCAAGGTCATGGATTTGATTTCCAGGAATGAACTGATAAAGTGTATACCTTAAATGTTTGATTCCTTGATACCTTAAAGTCGGGTTTATTCATGCTGATGTTGTTGCTCGATTTTCTACATTTATTTCCCAACTTTCATTACAGCTGCACTCCTTTTTATTTAATTTCTCCGAGACACATCCACTTACAGAACCTGTTTATGTTATGATTGATGTGAAACTAGTTTCATATATGGTTATTATGAACACAAAAATTCTTCCAAGCGAGAAGGAGAAAAGAAACAGACCCAACAGTAAACTAAAAACAATACGTCATCTGATTCTGAAGAATGATAGACATATATAAGGAAACACAGTTGTTAGCAGTACATGGTGGTAAAAGTGTACCCGTTTTAAGTGTAGATTGTGGTAGTTCTACAGGCGATCCAGTGGCGAGCAGATCTCCACGTATCTCTGTAGCGCGTCGGCGGGATTTCCTGCGCTGGCTCTTCAGCCACTTGAATGCACGGCTGAAGGATCCTATCCGTCTCCTGCCCCGTTTACCTCTGCCGCCCTGCCGCTCCTCAGTGAACACCTGCAGCAAATCTGGAGGAATCAGATCCCCCACAGAGTCACGGCCAGATGACATCGTGCAGCCTGCCACACAAACACAAATAATAATTCACATGATTCACATTGCTATTTTTCTCAGGTTTGTAAATCACCAGGACACTAGACCAACCCTTCAAATTAAATGCTTATTCATGTTTAACTATAAAGTGAATTTCACAGAGCACTACATAGAGAAGGAGTGAATGAAACATTATTATTTCACAGTATATAAATATAGTTAGCAAAAGCTAAAGAGAATCAAAGACTAGCATTCATGTCCTCCAAAACACATCTGTACATGTCTTTCCACACATTTTTATAGATGCCATATAGAAGATAAGTATTTCTTCAGAATCATAAAACACTCAAGAGCTGCATCTCTATGGGAAAAGCAGAAGATACAGAAAGGAAAGAAGAATCTACTAGTAAACAAATCAACAATTCTCCCAGTCTGGCGATGCTGGAAAGTCACTTAGACCTAAGTGATGTAGAATGCAGTTCTGAGGAATCACATTATCACAGAGTCTCGGCAGTCACGTATATTACAGAAGTAATATTTCCATTTATGTGATGCAGTTACATGCGCTCTTGGATTTTTTATTCAAATTCTATGGAACTTAAAGTTGTGATGAAATGGAAGTAGCAATACAATCTTCCATACTGCACTGTTTAAGTCGGACAAAGTTTAATTACACATTAGTTCAGTCAAATTAATTTTATGAGTATTTAACACTTTTTCTTTCAAGTTCACAGAACTGATATATTTTAAGTAAACTGAACTGTTTCATTGTTTAAGTTCTGAAATTATTTTAGGTTTAACTGAAACTGGGCTGGGATTTCTATTTCTCAGCATGCTTTGCCTATGGCACTTGAAAGGGAGAGGAAATGCTAAAATTAAGTGTTATATAACTTTTTTTTGTGCAAGATTAATGTTAAGTGGGAGATTTAGCAGTAATTAATGTTTGCTAATATAGGAGTTTCTGTTAATGTGGGTTTTTAATGGTGACAAGTGGTGCATGAGGCTTGGTTTGAGAGTAAGTATGTTAAATGCTTTATATTATTTGTATTTGAGATTACTTTTATTGTGATTTTTATTTTTATTGTGTTAATTCTGGTCATTTAGTTTTAGTATTTTATGTTGTTATTTTTAAACAGTTACCATGTGGGTTATGTTATTTATTTTGTGTATTGTCAATGTACAGCACTTTGGCTAACATTGTTATTTTAAAGTGCTTTATAAATAAACGAGATTGAGATCAGCAAGTGCTATATCATGCTATTGTTAACATTAGCAAGTTAGCATTTTCTGAATTAGCTTGTTATAGCTAGCTAAAGTTTATAATAAAAATTCACATTGAGGTTACATGAAAATTTTAAGTTAAATGTATGAATTAGTGTACTCAGACATTTCAAGTTGAGAGCAATTAAAATGTACAAGTACAAATTAAAAATCTGCCAGCTCTGCTTAATTAAACTTTGAATTTCTTAACTTAATTGAGGCAACTGACCGCTGAATTTGATCGCAGCTTCTAAAGATCATCATGTACTACCAAACTTATGCTGCTGAAAAGATGGTTTCCTGTGGAAAGAAATATCAAATGTACTCTGTACCACAGGAAAAAGGCCAGTTCACCTCAAGGATAACTATTAGAATGATAATAAATATAACATTTTAATCATCTTTAAAATTCTATGAGTAGCAAAGTCCACGTCTATAATGATAAAACGGTTACCAGTTTGACGATAAACCATGATAAAATTCCTGACGGTTAATATTAACGTTTCATATTTTAATTATCATTAAAATAATTATCATTAAAATATGCATTATCGCGATTTGAAAAACTTGCGGTAAATGCTGATCGGCATTAAAACAAAGTTAGCAATTCTCGTGCAAACACAACACAGTGTAGGTTTCATTTTGTGTGAAAACATGATGGAAGTTTTTGTTTGTTTAAAATCCAGCCATCATTTATAAAGGTCATCATTTTAATTAGTTTATGCTAACAAAAACTGCATAGTGATCATTTGGTCACAGAAGAATGAGATCACTTAGATATGATTTTATCAATTAGAAAGAAAAACATTAACAGCCAATCAGAATCCACTAGTCTTCAAAGAGTGCGACCAACTCCATGAACAGATCTTGCTTAGGGAACCAATTAGGGGTGCAACGGATCGCGACCCGCTGTTCGGCACGCACGTGATTTATTGCGCTTTTTATTTGCGGATTCATCTTAATTGTTCAGCGATCGCAGAGTAACTCTTTTTACGTAATTTTGTTCCTTTAAAGTCGATGCCGAGTTTCAGTGACTACACACAGCAGTCATTCGTTCACGCGAACAGTCAACAGTGGCTAGCGGAGGAGCAGAAGAACTTGAAAAGCCTCCCGCATCATTCAAATCGCTAGTATGGGAGCATTTTGGCTTCCCCGTAAAATATAATGATGACCGCACGCGCTGAATTAAAGGGACAGCGCATTGTCCGCATTAAAACAAACATGTATCGATGCGAAAATCTAGTCATTCCATCAAAGATGCATATAAATTTCAAAGTCAACACATGGCTTTTTGCCTCGGGTAAAGCAAGGAAAACAGCATTTATGTAAACAGGAGAAAAATCGAGAGCACTCGTCCTTTCTTGGGGTGGAAAAACAAAGTTCTTTATGACCTGCAGGACTTCTTGTAAAAAGATTTAAAAACGAAAGAAATCTGTTTTTGTCTATTGTAAGTTCTAATTTAAAATGTTTGTTATTTTAACAGTCTATAGCCTATGTTTCTAAAGTAGGTACTAGGCTATATAAATATAAAGTAATGAATTGAATAAAACCTTGTTTAAATGTAGTGCGTTTAAACATGATATAAAGAGTGTATAGGCCTACAAAGAGAATTGCAATGCTGACAAGCATGTTCAGTAACAACTTTTGAATTTTAAATCTCCAGTAGAATGTTGACATCCTAATCTTTTGAAAAAAAAAAAAAAAAAAAAAAAAAAGGTTGTCATTATAAGCTCAGGCCCATTTTTCACTCAGGTTGTTTTTCACGTTACACTTTAACAACTGAGTAAAAATGGGTTATTTTATTTTTGTTAAAACAATACTATATAGGTTATTTTTGTTAACACCAAAAGTTCCTTGTTAACCTATAAACCATATAGGTCATCTTAACACCAAAAGTTTTCATGTAATAAATGGAAAGCAAATAAAAATTGTCTCATCCCCCTTTTTTTCCTGATCCGAAAAACGATCCGATCCGTGAGTTTTGTGATTCGTTACACCACTAGAACCAATTGATCCTCAGAAAGAAATGAAATGATGGTGCCCTGCTTTAAAGGGAAAACAATTCTTCTTGAAGAATGCACACTTTGGGGCACTTTTTTTACTATATTTCCATTAATGGAGTGTCTATTTGCACGTGCAAATAGACAAGTGTTGCAAGTGTTGGCAAGAAGATGCGTGCCCCTTAACGTCTGCAATGGCTGTAGGTGCTTTATTGTCCAAATAAGGCGGCCTTCATTTAATAACTTTAATAAATATAGTAATTTACACTATTACTGCATCCTGTTTAATGTACAACAATACTGAGGTGCAAATAATATCTGCCACTATTTATAAGTAAATAGCATCTAACAACTATTTGCACTTATTGCAAAGAACTGCTACTTTTATAGTGTAAATAGAATATATCACTATTGTATATAGCTTATAATAGCATAACATATAGATAATAGCATATTGCTAAGAAAACACTGCTATTGTCACTTTGTATAAATAGCATTTATTGCTAAGAAAATATACTATATTCACTTAGTGCAAACAGCCGCTGCCTTCAGATAATGACACCACGTCTAACCCAAAAAGCACACTGATATTTTTTTAATCTAAACAGAATTGTATAATTGGTAGTATAATGGTTGTATTATACTAGTGGTTGTAGTAAATGCAAGTGGTTGTAGTAAATGCAAATGAAAAAGAGAAGATGGGCCCTACAAGACATTGTGCCCAGGGGCCTCTGAATTCTTAATCCAGGCCTGCTTCTAAGTTTGGAATGAAACTGTTGTGGGGTTCGGTGGTCTGTGTATATCAGGCTTTGGACCCAGTGATGTGAATCGCACACCAAAATTGAGATTGAGTCTCATTCCTGAACACCTAGTCATCGGCTCCACCCTTACACGCACACAGATACTGATACACACCCTTACACAGCACACACAAACATGAAGTGTAAAACATTTAAACAAGGCATATCTTGAATAAACACACCCAGCAGATGTATTTACCCAAGGAGGTCCTTTTACTCAATTAATAGACGCACAAATGTTCACAAAGAACAGAACTTCACATGAATGCACAGCCATAAAATAAACAGCAACTTGAAAATTATGCTATTTAACAAACAGCCCATTCGAAGAGGGATAACTAGAGCAAGATGAATGTTCGAAAAAAAGAAAAAAGGAAAAAAAAGGCAGAGAGACACTAACACATTGTCAAATGAGGAACTGGAGCCAATTTCACGTGTGTGAGTGAAACTGAGAGCAAGACATCCTTCACGTGGCTGCAGAGCCCTGTCTAGCAGGGCGACGGACCAATCAGAGTGCAGCATTCTGACTCAGTCCATCACCATGGAAATGCACAAAAACAAACAGCAGAACCAGCATGCAGCGGTGCCAGAGTTTATCCACTCATCACCGTAATCACATCAGTTTGATCCAGGAGTTAGAGAACACTGACTCACATGTTTTCTCCATCTGCAAATGATTCATTTGCATGTAGTTACATAATATTAGTTCTTATAATATACATGTTAGGAACTCATTTGCATGACATCACAGGTCTGTCTTGTTTGGATGATCTACCTATGGTTTAATCCACACATACAAAAGCACGCTTATAGACAATTACTGCACACACTCCCATACAGAAACTCTCACAGTCCTGAGAAAAATGCACTGCTATTCCAACAGGCGTGTCTATGCGTCATGTGATTCAACAGTTTTAGGGTGGATTCAAATGTTGTACTCAACATATATTTTTTTGTGGTATCCCCCCAGAAAACCTGACAACTCCTTTCTAGGTATACTGCCTAAAAAAAGCACGTGAAACTGCACATTATACAGAGATAAACATTTCAAGTAACAGTATGCTTGCATGTTATTATCTTTCTCACAGGACCTCATTAGGTACACGTTATTATCATCATTTCAGAGTCGTTTTGCAGTTTTAATCCAATTTTGTGTAAAAACATCTGAACTGAAACAAATCAAGACAAATGAATTAAAGGTTTCCTGTTTCCTTATCTGGAAATGGAAAGTTGAGTGCATTGCATAATTGGATACAAAACAGTGTTAGTATTTTAGGTGTGCTGTTACCATACTACCCTTATTATTGCTGCAGTATATAGTATGTATACTGTACACAGATGCCATACTACATTAGCCAAAATGTGCAGATAATTGCAAGAAGAATCCCACGATGCAATGGAACGATTCAACTTTAATTTCCAGTGTGATGGGTGAATCAGAAATAATATCAGATGTGACATCACTTTCTTGACTCATTAGTAGGCCTTTTTATTTATTTTTTTACGTAAAAATTGGGCTAAAATAATTTTTACTTCTAAAATAAGCTGTACAAAATAAATTTTCTGAATTAAACATGCAGCATAATGAAGTCATGTGACAATATACTAAATGTTATATCATTGTTTGAAACATTTGTGGAAAAATGGCTATTGATTTAACTTTTTTTGCACATTGTAAATGTAAATGTTTGCATTTGTAAAATTTGCAACCTATTTGCAGTTTGGGATTAAAAGTTCAAAAGTTAAGATTTTTTTATTGAAAAAACAACAAAAAAAAAGCCTCCAAGGCTGCATTTATTTGATTTTTTTTTTTTAAAGGCAATAAAAACAGTAACAATGTGAAATAATTTTACAATTTAAAATGTCATCTATTTAAATACATTTTAAAATGTAATTTATTTCTGTGATCAAAGCTGTATTTTCAGCATTATTACTCCAGTCTTCAGTGTCACATGATCCTTCAGAAATCATTCTATGCTGATTTGGTGCTCAAGTAACATATCTAATTACCAATGTTGAAGACAGACAGATAAACAGGGATAGACAGATATGACCCCAAACTTTTGAACGGTACTGTACATACCTATGATCGTCAGGAATAGTGGGATAGCATGCTATTCCAAACATTGCTACAGTCTCTAAGTGAGAGGTGTGTGCAAACCTGGCTTGGCACACCTGCACACACTACAGCAGAGATGATAAGCAGGAGAGGGTGTGTGTGTGTTCATGTGGGTTACAGGAAATGGAGGTAAATCTCGAAGATAAAATGCCTGAGGTGTAATAAACAGGAAAGCTGTGGTCACAAACACACATGCAGGTAGAATTGAACTATCCTAGCCTTATTTTCAGTTTGATTCTACTAGATTTTCATGGCACGGCGCTCATCAGGTGGATGGAACAGACTGATATTCTTACACACGTACACATCATGCACGGGTTTTCCACTCAAAGAAATGACACATTCACTCTGAACTGGTTACACATAAGACACTACGTGCACAACTATGTGCAGCGTCACAACTGTGTGAGACTCTGTAGCACTTCTGTCTCTCAAACGCTGTCGGTTATGAGAGCATTTAGGAAATGCCTTCCTTTCTAAGCCCCAAACCGAAGAAATTCAGGGTTAAGGAACTGAATTCCTCCATAAGTGCTGAGGGGAAGTGCTAGGGGTCATTGCAGTGCTGCTAGGGAACAGTGAAGGAAAGCGCTGATAGCTGTCATGCTAACTGCACATTATGTCCTTATGGGAGTGTCTGTCTTTCCTCACAGCTACCATTACAGTACATTAACACAATAACACCCAACAACACAGACTGACACAAAACACATGAATCTGAGAAGACCACCCGAGGTCTGTTTTTATATCAGATATCCGTGTGACATGAAATAAATCCAGAGGAGAGAGAGAAGTGTATTTTTATGACAATGAAATATAATCACTATTTGACTTCCAAACTTCAGAGGTGTGTGCTGACATTCATATCAGATTTAAGTCTGATTTCATCCTCACAAAAATACACACGTTTTGATGCGATTTGTGCTAGTGTGTGTGTGTGTTCTGGAGCTTTGCAGCAGCTTGTTGAGAGCAGGAGTAACATTCCTAAACGACTGATAATTGTATAATTCCTGTGGGCTCCTCCAGCTCCACCTCTTCTTCCATCATTGTCTTCTTTTTATCATCCTGTTTTTCCTCAGCCATTCTTCCATTAGACTGCTAATGTTGTGGTTTTAATGGAGCAGCTTGAGTCTCAAGACAAACTGTCCAGAACTGTTTTACTGCATCTTTAAATAATCCAAAACAGTCTCAATATATCATCTTCAAAAACTCTATAATTGTCTCACTGCATTATCTTCAAAAAAAATCCAGAACTATCCAGTTGTATAATCTTCTTAAAACCAAGAACTGTCTCAACGTGTCATCTTTATAAAATCCATAATTGTCTCACTGTATAATTTTAATAAAATCCAGAACTGTCTCATCTTCATGACATCAAGAAGTGTCATTTTCAACTATCATTTTCTTTAGGGATGCACTGGAAAGAAAATTCTGGGCCGAAACCGAAACTGAAACTTCAGGATGCATTTGGCCGAAAAAAAAGAAATAAATTAATAATCAGTTGTACAATCATTTAAATTGCACATTAGGCATGTTTTATTTTAATATTCATTGTTGTCGGTGAACTCTAAACCTTTAAAATGACAATAAACTGTAATAATTTGTTTCCATGACAGCTTTATTCAAATAATGAATACGTCACTAACAAGTGAAGTAAAATATCCTGAATATGTAATACAGTGCATGGGCTATACAGTATTTAGCTAAATGCTGTTCTCTAGAGTTATTTTTTTCGAGCTAACTAATAAGTTTATAGACATTGAATAGTTTTCTTGAGGTAAATTTAACTTTAAGTGGAAATGTATAGCCTACAAGCGGTATTATTTATGTCTTTCCCCAGTTGAAACACTGAGCGATTACATGACAGAGAATTCATTTCGGTAAGTTGTAATGCATGTTCAACATACCTTCTGGTGTTCACCCATGTCCATTTCATGCTGTGATTAGTAGTAAAGAGATGAGATGATCTGTGTTTCCACTTGAACTGAGGCCCTACAGCGATCTGTCATGCCGTATTAAAGGTGCTGTATGCAAGTTTTTCACTTTACTAAAGCAACAGTCTCCAATATTTTGAATTTGGACTGCAGTACCCATTTCAACCACTAGCCAATCCTACATACCACTACCCATTAAAAACGGGTAGAGGTAAACCGGTAAAAACGGGTAATTGCTGGGTTAGTCCATTTTCAACTTGGGTTGAAAATGGACTAACCCAGCAATTGGGTTGTTTGCAAACATTTAACCCAACCGTTGGGTTAAAACGACCCATTCACAAGGTTAAAAGAACCCAATTGCTGGGGGGTTGCTTGGGTTGTCCATTTTCAACCCAACTTGGGTTGTTTTTAACCCAGCATTTTTTAGAGTGTAAGCAGAGTAAAAATACTTCACTACAGTCTGCCTCTGGTCAATCCAGAGCAAGTGTCCACACAGCTGACATTAACCGTTTAACCGTTGTAGCTTATCCACGTTGTGTGCAAGAAATAGACACTGAAAGCAAACGGAGCAGCACTAATTAAACGTCTGCTTTCGACACTGATTTTGGCCCTCCAAAACAATTTTGGCCCAAAACTAACCAAAATTTCAGTGGATACTTAATTTTCATTAAATCCAGAAGTGTCTCATTGTATCATAAATTTCACTTTCATTAAGTCTCACTAAACTATCCTCATACACTAATAGGGAGTGTCTCACACTCAATTAGTCCTGCAGGTATCCGGGCTGATTACATCATGATTAAGTGCCAGGTCAACCTGTTTCATCAAGAGTTTTAGATTAAAACTACTCAAGTTCTGTACTAATATAATCTTCCACAAACACACACCAAGTAGTAAAATCTCCCAGCTGTTGATGAAGCTATCAGTGATCATGAGGTGGAGGCACACTGCTTCACGATCTGTTGTGCCAGATGAAGGTTTACTGAGGGTTACTTTACAACCAATGATGCCCCGGAGCCAAACCAACCAATTGTCTGACACTTTACCTCGCATCAGCTGCCAAGGAAAACCAGTTTTAATTTCCCCTGAATAAAGCACAATTTGAAAACTAGCGTGGGAAAACTATCATCAACAACATTACCTCAAAGATATCTCTCTATCTCGACCGAGTTTGCATTAAAGGTGCTCCAAGTGATTTCCACTTTTTTGCTAAATTCAACGCACAGCCTCAAAACCTCAAACAAGATCAGTGAACCCAATGATTGACAGGCAGAGGGGTGTTTCTGATTGGGCCATTGGGCTGGTGTGATTTCTCAGGACACTTATTTCAGTGACATACCTTTAAAAACTCAACTGGTATGGCATTAGCAATATCAAAATGGGTTTGGATTCACTCAAAGCTGTTTTTTTGTCCTGTGGTGGCATATTTCTTATTGAAACATCACTTTGGAGCAAGACATTGATATTTTCACAATATGAGAAATTTTATTTCAAGATAACAATATGGTCATTTTATTTTTGCTATTAAAAATAGGAACAAAGAAGCAAAAAAAAAAGGACAAATTCAATATTATTATTATAAAAATAAAAACAAAATTCAGGTACAATAGGTTTATTTAACATGTAGCTAGAAATAGAACAGAAATGGAATAATCAAATGTAAAAAATAAAATACTGTATAGTCTTAATAATTAAGAATTAAATATATTCTTATTAAAGCTACAAAAGTTATTCAGTCAAGACCAGCTAGTGATTTTCTCTTTTGTTTGATTTGACAGACAGGTCAAACTTTAGAAGCGACATACGGATCCAAGGAGATTGATTTATTGATTTATTTAATATAATATATATATATATATATATATATCTGGTTTACACCCAACTGTTTACTTTAACTTGAGCTATAACCGACTGTTTACATGAATATGGGCATTCTGACATAATTGCGTGTGTATTCAGCCATTCAAGCACAATAACATGTGAAAGAGAACCGAATTTGCGATCGCCTGCGGAGAGATGCAGCTTTCAGAGTTATTTTTTACTTTCAGTTTATTGCACTCTATTGTCTCATTCATGCATGTCAATAGTGCTGTGCTACACGTATATATTTACATACTGCAATATACACAATATAGCAAAATCTACAACAAGACATTTTACACCGTCCCCACCGATATATAATGTCATACCACCCTACTGTGACATACACCAGAGTAACAGATTATCGAAATGGAAAAAGAAAGTAGGGCGTTGACTTGTTATTATGCATCGTTGTTGATTGGATTTTGAGATGTGGGCAGGGTTTAAACCGATTAAATGATTGGATAATGACTGCATATGTCACCAGAGAGAAGTCTGTTTTGTTTGTTTTTTCCACTGGAAGATCCAGTTATGAAACATTATGGAGGTTAAAACATTCTTTTTTTTTTTTTTTTTAAACTGAAGCAAATGCATAGATGAATTGTTCACAATAAGATCTATAATATGCATTTAGCACATTTTAATGCATTTATCTGTTAAAATTAAATTGTCAATTAAGAGCACACAATGGCCCAAACACAACTGACATGAATAAATGCCACTACAGGCCTGTCAAAGACACATGTAAATATTGTTGTCACAGTGATGTTGGTGCATTGGCAGTCATCCTCACAAATTTCATACATAACTCATCACCATGACAACTGCCTTTGACCTCACCACGTTCAGATCTGTACATCTGATCCACATCAAAACAGTGTGAGTGATGGATCATGCAAAAGCAAATCAGCCATGAATAAAACTAAAGGGAAGCTCTATTAAATCAGTCAGTAACTTTATTTCCTACAGTTGGGCAGTGGAGAACACACACACACATACACTCCTGCTTCTGCACACACTTGCACAACCGATCTGGAATCTCTTCAGAAACAAGCCCCAGCATGGCGGCCTGCCGGGTACAGCGACACACCCAAACATCAACAATACCTACAATCACCTTTCTTTCTCTCTCACTCTCCCAGAAGTCACCCATGATCAACAACGCACTAGGTAAGAACATTACAGCAGGAGTCCCTCTGTCTCACTCCACCTCCTCCAAACCCTGCAGGTCTCCTATCCGTTTCAGGTTAATGTACAAACCTGCTCAAGGTCTTTGAGCAACACAGGTGTGTAAAAGAAACTCACACACCACAGAAACACACATCCCCAGAACTCCTACAGATTCATTTCATGATTCATAGGAATTCTATGACAGATAAGAATGTCTGAGATGATACAAAATGTGGGGGGAAACATTTTTTTGTTGAAAAAAATGTTGTTTTGTTCAAAGTTTGAAGGACTGGAATATTTGTATTTATTTTGGTTTCAAGCATTAAAAAAACAATTAAAAATAATTGTCATGTGGTGTAACACACAAGTAAAAAGCAATATTTTCCATGTACCTTGATTACACTTAAGTGTTAAACTTTATTTTCCAAAATGTTTATATATTTCATTATAAAATAAATAATAATAATAATAATAAAAATGTAACCATACATATCATTAAGATTTCATAGATATACTTTTTTTGTTTGTTTGTTTGTTTTTTTGCCTTAGCTAACCTTAACCTTTTGTCATATTTATTAGCCTTACTGACCTATTGACAGTCATGAGGGTCTACAAGGGTCCTCTCCATGATATCATTTCCTGTTTATGGTTGTCACATGACAACAAATGGCTTCCTGCACACTGGTTGCGTCACACCGACATTGATTTTATGGACAAAAGTTTTTAAAATATTAATCATGTTGCTTCACTGATTTTGTTTCTGAAAGAAATAAAAATTAAAGGCCAAACTACTTATGCCAACATTTAATTTCAGCAGTCCCACAAAAATATCAGAATGGCATTTAATTCAGAAATGGTCTGCCTGTGTGAATTTTTAAACATATCCTAATAAAAACGTTACTGACTTAAATATAGAAATATATGAGGTCGGTAAATGAGAACTTGCTACAAAAAAAATAAATAAATAAATAAATGAAAGAGAGAGCAAGACGCATACTACTTAAAAGTAAAACCCGAATATATGCTACTACAAAATATCAAGGAGCACAAACTTGAATTATTAAAAGCACAAAATATACACTGGCGCTAACTACGAGTAAATAAAGTTCTAACTTTAGTTCTGACTTTGCGTTATACGCATTACACAAGATTTAATGTCATTGGCAGACTGGGTAGGGCTGTTACCTGTAACTTCTGGATCCCTCGGTTTCCTTGTTCGGCGCTGTAAAATCCTTTACATCGGACAGTCCATGTGAATCTGGTCTGGACGGTTCAGGTGAGGCATTTCCACATTATTCCAGTTTTCTTAGGAAACTCTTGTTCTTTAGAGAGCAGTCAGTCTTGAACAGTCCATGCAGACTGTGCTCTCCTCTTGCTTCAAAAACTCCTCTCTGCTTAATCCTCAAGAGGCTCCAGGTGAGAATTTTAAGGGAGTTTCCAAACGCTGTCGGGTCCTTGCGCTCTCAGTGGCGCCACCCCGCGGCCACAGAATCAACAGACACTCGCACATCCTGTAGATATGATTACGTAACACTGATTAAAGGGCGTGTGACTGATTTATATGTCATTAATGACTTGCAGGATGTATTGCTATGAAGATGCTTAGTCATCCAGGACATAGTTTTATGAATTAAATCAATTTGTAAATTAAATAAAAATTAATTAAATAATTACTTTAAAAATACCTTCACTAGCAAGCCTAAGATTTAAAAAAAGATATTAGTGTCTTTCATCAGCACTTAGGTGTCATTTTCACTAACAATCTCTTGTATGTAGACAATACAGATTTAGTCCAGGATTTAGTAGTTTTATCAATATCAGCCAATCTGCTATTGGCATTACCACAACATCATATATCAAAGAGAATGTCTTCATTGCCGCTACAATCACGTTCATGATTATGGAGTTGCATGTACAAACACAATCCCACCATGATGAACATTGTGATCTTGTAGAAACCGCTGTGAGTCAAGTTTCCTGGCTTATGAAACGTGCTGCTTTTTGGTGAGACTGTAGGGGCTGAACAGGACCTTGTTCATTCTTGAATCATCACTTTTTTCTAGTTTTGGATGGGTATATCCAACTCCTACATGCATTACTCATATTAAATTTTGGGAAACTTGCTACTATTTGTTCTTCTGTGAAACAATAAAGTGAAAAGTGACGTGACGTGTCCCATATTCAGAATTTCACCCATCCAAGTGCATACTCAGCAGTGAGTTTTGAACACACACACGGAGCAGTGGGCAGCCATTAAATGTCGTTTACACCTGTGGAACACACCTTCATCTGAAGTAGGCCTATATTTCACATTTTACTCTCTTGTCAGGTGAGGTTAAATATTATATTAAAATATTACATCACGATTTCATATATATCATACTTATGTAGGCTAATCACTAAACAGAGGATACAATGAAACATCAAAAATTGAGGCCTGGTTTCACAGACAGGCTTAGATTAAAGGACACTTATTATGCCCCTTTTTACAAGATGTAATATAAGTCTCAGGTGTCCCCAGAGTGTGTCTTTGAAGTTTCAGATCAAAATTCCTAACAGATCATTTAATATACCATTTTGAAAATGCCAATTTTGGGGTTTGAGAAAAACTAGCTGTTTTGTGTGTGTCTCCTTTAAATGCAAATGAGTTGCTGCTCCCGGCCCCAGAGGGCGGAGCCTTCACAGAAAACTGAAACATGATACATCTGTTTGTTTTGATTATCATCTCTATCGTGCTCATGTGACATTGCAGTTCTTCATCATCATGGAATATTATCATCTGCATGCAGGATGTCATTACATCTGTGAGTATTAAAGGAACAAGCCAACTTTTTGGAACTTTAGCTTATCCCCCCGAGTTAGATAAGTCCATACATAAAATTCTCATCTCCGTGCATGCCATAACTCTGCCTGACGCACCCACCGCTAGCCTAGCTTAGCACAAAGACTGGAGGTAAATGGCTAGCCTGAACTGTCAAATGCACACAAGGTTATGTCAGAAACACACAAAGTTCACATGAAAACTGTTATGTATGTGCACATATGCAGCAAGTACAGAAATCCCTATTAGATCAGAAAGTGATAAGCATAGATATTAAAGTGAAAGCAGTGTAATATACAGTACCTACTGCTATATCTGCTGTTAAAATGAATCAAACAACACAAGACTCACTGCTCTTGACTGAATAACTTTAGTAGCTTTATTAAGAACACATTTCTTACTTGAATGCTGCTGCTAATGCTCTGGCGAGGAGATAAACATAGCGGACTGTGTACAGCTCTCTAAGGGCGGGGTCTATACTAATACGGCAGTGTCCATCAACACTCGTGGGCGGGGCCTGTGAAATGTGACATCACATTGCCCAGAATCTGCAAATGGCTTGTTCTGAGACACTGCTTATGATTTATGGGGATTACATTTTATTTATTTATTTTACCATTATAAGGTGGTTGTGTACACACACTGCCAACAAACACTTATATATGTTCAAACACCATGTAAAAGTGAATTTTGCACAGTAGGTGCCCTTTAAACCAGGATTAGGCCTTAGTTCTATTAGGGCATTTAAGTAGTTTTTAGAAATGCTTTTGGGGAAGAAAAAAAAAACATTCATGGTGTGCATCTTGAGATAAAACAATGGTACTGACCTATGTTAAGATAGATCAGTTCAAGTTGCTTTGGGTTAAATCATGCGTTTTAGTCTGGGACTAGGGTTAAGCCTTGTCTGTGAAACCAAGGTGGTTTAATAATATCTAATACTGAGTGTATTAGATATTATGTAATAAACTTGCAGCCTTCAGTCAAATTGGTAGGTTTTTAGATGATAACGGGTATGCAGAAGAACTGCAAAAATCTTGTTTATTTTACTAGTAAATTATATTGTAGCTCATGAAACTTATAACTAAACAGATCACAACTCTACAGCAAAAAGATGAGGAACAGGAGAGAAAAGCATCTGAGCTGAATTGGACAAAATGGCAGCACAAACTTTGCCTTATTTAAAAACAAAAATCTGACCTGATCGTAGTGGAGTTCTTACCTTTTTAAAAACATTTTATTTGCTAAAGTACCCCACAACCAAGCTTATTTTTTGTTGCCATATGATATAAGAATAAAATAAAATTAAAAAAAAGTTAAATAAATAAAATATTTTATAGTATATATTATGTAAAATTTATCAGGTATAACATTGTGTTGGTCCCCCTTTTGCTGCCAAAATAGCCCTGACCTGTTGAGGAATGGACTACTCCTGTAAATTGCGAGGTGTGGCCTCCATGGATCGGACTTGTTTGTTCAGCACATTCCACAGATGCTCGATTGGATTGAGATCTGGGGAATTTGGAGGCCAAGTCAATACCTCAAACTCGTTGTTGTGCTCCTCAAATCATTCCTGAACCATTTTTGCTTTGTGGCGCATTATCCTGCTGAAAGACGCCACAGCCACCAGGAAATACCGTTTCCATGAAAGGGTGTACATGGTCTGCAACAATGCTTAGGCATGTGGTACGTGTCAAAGTAACATCCACATGGATGGCAGAACCCAAGGTTTCCCAGCAGAACATTGCCCAAATCATTCTTCATTACTTCATTGCCCTTCTTCCCATAGTGCATCCTGGTGCCATGTGTTCCCCAGGTAAGCGACACACACGTACCCGGCCATCCACGTGATGTAAAAGAAAACGTGATTCATCAGACCAGGCCACCTTCTTCCATTGCTACATGGTCCAGTTCTGAGTCTCACATGCCCACTGATAGCCCTTTCGGTGGTGGACAGGACCCTGACTGGTCTGCGGCTATGCAGCCCCATACGCAACAAATTGCGATGCACTGTGTATTCTGACACCTTTCTATCAGAACCAGCATTAACTTCTTGAGCAATTTGAGCTACAGTAGCTTGTCTGTTTCATCAGACCACACCGGCCAGCCTTCACTCCCCACGTGCTTCAATGAGTCTTGGCTGCCCATGACCCTGTTGCCGGTTCACCACTGTTCCTTCCTTGGAGCACTTTTGATAGATACTGACCACTGCAGACCGGGAACACCCCACAAGAGCTGCAGTTTTGGAGATGCTCTGACCCAGTCGTCTAGCCATCACAATTTGGCCCTTGTCAAACTTGCTTAAATCCTTACGCTTGCCCATTTTTCCTGCTTCTAATACATCAACTTTGAGGACAAAATGTTCACTTGCTGCCTAATATATCCCACCCACTAACAGGTGCTGTGATGAAGAGATAATCAGTGTTATTTACTGCACCTGGCATAATGTTATGCCTGATCAGTGTATAATGCATTTATTTGCAAATGTTCCTCACACTTAATAAGTTTATTCTTGTTGCCATGCAGTATATGATACAAGAATCAATGAAATCAAATTAAAATTTTCCTCTTGTAACATCTATTAATTTGTCAACAAAATAAAGCTATAACTTGGACTGAAAGAAAACAAAAAGACTGCATTCAACAAATTCCAATCAATTCAGGTTTATTATTACTTTTTTATAATCAACAACTCACTGCTTAACAGATTATACATTGAAAAGAGGACTGGTAGTAGTTCAGTGTCTTGTTTAGCCCATGTTGTCAGTGCAAACTCCCTTTTCCTACAGAGCTCAATCTTACATTACACCTCTCCTTAGTTCAGTGGTTTGAGGCCTCAATTTGCTCTAAGCAGAGGGCACTTGATATAATAGCTCAGCCTGACACATCCACTATTACACTAAACACACCTGCTCATTAACTGCTCAAAGTGCATCTGTTTTTCAGCAGTGATTTCAGTTATTTAAGACACTTTTTAAGTATGACCACAGACTTCAGGTAGCTACGTTTGTTTTCACTTTAGTTTGATAGGTATACATCGAATCAAAAACCAAAGAAGAGCTCCTTTGATTCACTACTGGAGAGAAATTGTGTATATTCATGGCTCAGTCAACAAGGTGATGAACACCAGCTTAAAATCAAAATATTAGTGCAATATGTTGCTAAATGTGTCTAGCTAGTGTTTGATTATAACTGTTTGAATGCATTTGGACTTCATTCTCTAACTGGACATTTAAATGCTTTGGTTTCCAAACTTAACATAACTGAGGTGCCAAAAAACATGCTTTAATTTCAAACGTCATTGTGTCATTCTAAATCTGTCCTGCCAAAAATCTGTTGTTCTTATTAATGAGGCATCTGAAAAAAACAAACATACAAAAAAAACACACACACGTATAAAAAGTTAACAGCCCAAAGTGTTTGTCGGGAATTGATGGGCAGTATCTTAAAGCATATTTCTTTCTTTAAAACTAAATAAAGATCAGTAAAACATCCCGTAAAGAAAATAAATTTAAAAGTGCAAATCCTCATTAAAAGAAACATTTTCAAAAAGATTCAAATCAAAGCTCTGTGTGACGATACAGATTTCTTCCACAGTCAGATTCTTATGTGCAGTAGTAGTTCGTCCAACAAAAGTCCTCAATGGTTCAAATTCACATTTCTATTGTCTGAAGTAACAAATGTCATCCATGGCTGCTGTGATTCTGTGGGAATGGAGAGGTATGAGATTAAAAAAAAAAAAAATAAAAATAAAAAAAAATTCACAAATAATATTGACCCAATGAGCTCTTTCACATCCCACAAGAAATCTTTACATAACTCGATAGCGCAGGCAGAGGGCGCTGTTTATTATTGAAACGCACTTCACAAGCACTTATGCTTTATCGTTTACAAAGTTTAGACATCATAGTCTAGAGAAAAGCAATAAGAGGTGTGAAAAAGGAAATGCATTTTTACCTCTGGGCCTGGTATCCTCCCTCACACAGGTTTACTAAAGCATACAGGTGTCTCAGAGCATATTCATACTGCAACAAGAGAGAAAAGATGTCACACACACACACACACACAGAGTGAGCATACCACAACTAATGATGCCGAAAGCCTGTTTGTACCTCCTGCTGGTGCCAGTTGAAGCAGTGCATCTTGTAGTGTTTGATGGCTGTTTTGTAACATTCATACTGTGTGAGATCTTCACGTCCATTCAGATAACCCTGCACTTCCTCCTTCTCCTGCACCACATGCTCCACGATCTTACGCATAGTGTTACAAAGCAGCTCCCGCACCTACAAAACAAAAACAAAAAAAAACAGAAAAAAAAAAGCACAATATATATTAGAATATGATCATCTTGACTGAAATCTTTTAACTCTAAAACTCTAAACTCTGACATAAGTGTCACATACACTACCATTCAAAAGTTTGGGGTCTGTAAGATTTTTTTATTTTTATTAATGTTTTTGAAAGACGTCTATATTCACCAAGGATGCATTTATTTGGTCAAAAATACAGTAAAGAGTCATATTGTGAAATCTTATTCATTATTACACATTTTAAATATCTATTTTAATATTTTTAAAATCTAATTTTCAGCAGCTATTACTCTAGTCTTCAGTGTCACATCATCCTTCAGAAATGATTTAGAATATTATTAGGGGCCAAGCACCGAAGGTGCGGAGGCACCTATTGACACCGTTAGATTTCTTCTTATTATTATTACTATTCCGCCATTGGAGTCTATGGCAGCCCATAGAACCGCTTGCGGGAAAGTTGTGAAATTTGGCACACTCATAGAGGATAGTCTGATAATACATTTCATACACCATAACAAATTTGAAGTCTCTAACGCAATCCCTCTAGTGCCACCACCTGTCCTCCGTCATGAAAACTTTCCCGCCATTCAGATTTTTCTGAAAAAACTATTTTTGCGAACTCCATTACTCCAATATTCACAAAACTTGAACCAGATCATCTTCAGACCATGTTGACAGAATGATATTTGACTCAAGATGATTAGTCAAACCATTCTCAAATAACACGCAAATTAATTCGACAAAGTGCCCCCGCAAAAAAAACGACAGTCAGGCTATATCTCTGTAACGCTTTAGCATATTCGAACCAAACTTGGTGTGTTATGCCAACCATGACTTGAGGCTGCCTGCGGTGTGTCGGCGCAGTGTAACTTCAGAATGCTTTAGCCAAAAAAAAAAAAAAAAAAAAAAACTGGTCTCTTTAGATTTGGGCCATCATGGCGAGCCATACCATACCCACTTTTGCCATATCAATAATTTTTGGCGTTGGCCATTTTGAATTTTGTCAAAAAATGCTATATTTTACGAACGCATTGCCGTATCATTACGAAACTTGATATGTGTCTTCGGCACAAAGCCCTGAAAGTACTCAAAAGGTTTCGGGGCAGCGCCCCCCTGTGGACAAAAGTTATAATGAATTTTCCAATAACGCTAATAACTTCTGATTAAATTTGACTATTGTCATAAAATTGGTTTTAATAGATTCCTTGGGTCATGCCAAGAACATAGATCCCAATTTTACCATATTTGGCCAAACCTTCTGTTCACCATTTTGATTTCCTTTAAAACCCTACTTTTTCATACTCCTCATAGACCATTTGTCTGATTTTCACTAAAATCGAATCGTAACATATTCAGACCATGACAACAAAAGTTATTAATTGCATGTCAACAGACAAAACAGTTTTCGTATACCGCAGCGACGGAGTTGAGGCATGATGCCAAAATGAGTCTTGATGCAGTCTCTGCAATGCTTTGACATATTGACACCAAACTTTGCTTGTCATTTTCACCTCACTCTGACCACACCAATTTTGTAACTGCATCACCTATTGCTCAAAAGTGATAAAGCATTAAATCATTATTAGTGACTGTATATATGATTTTTCAGATTTTTATATATGAAAATCATCTTAAAATGCCTTTAATTGCTCATTGTTGCAGTTGGTCTAACACTCTCAGCCATGTTGGCATGTCTTATTGGCTTATTTGGGCTTGGGCATGATACATTTTTTTCAAAATTCTTTGAATTAAAAAGTCAGAAGAACAGCATTTTTGAAATCAAAATCTTTTGCAATAATATACAGTTAATGCATTTACGGCCACTTCTGAACAAATGAATGCATCCTTGTTAAATAAAAGAATGAATTCATTAAAAATAATAATCTTACGGACCCCAAACTTTTGAACGGTAGTGCACAACTTAACACTTAAAATAAATGTAAATAAATAATTATCTATGGAAACTGATTAGTAAAAAGTGGTGCTTCAAACCTGTAGATGTGCATGGATGCCTTTCATGTAACCAACAACAGCCTCAATGTCATTGGACTTTGCGAGTTTTCTCTTCATGATTGCAAGGGGCACATCAGGGCTGCTCATGAGGTCAGGTTCGGTGATCACAGGCAGCGACACTGGCTCGGCTGCCTTATCAACACCTTTAGAGTTACCCTGGAATGCCATCAGCTTCATGTGGGACAGCGTCTAAAACACAAACAAACCACAACAGTTACATTGGCAAGTACAGACATGCAGACACTACACAGAACAGCATTAATGCGTTTATCAGACACATCCTTGTCAATAAAGTATACATAACTTTAAATGGAAACTTCCGGAACTAGCTGAGAAGATGGTAGACCAAGAATGAATTTACAGCATATCAATATCCTATCTATCATATTGGTACTAAACTAATCTGTATTCAGGATGTTACTCACAGTTGCTAGAGTTTAGGGACTATATAGAGAAGCAAAGACCATGAGCACAGAAATGGTAATTATTCATTCATTTCATTTCCTTTTTTTTTTTTTTTCAAAATTAGTCAACTTCAAAAGTCCTAAAGAGTTTTGTTTTTTTTTGCAACAGCTGGACAACTAGTAAACTGTGAATTTACCAGCTATGAATGATTTTGCATTATGTTCATTATAATCCTATATAATTAATTATAATTTAATCTAAACCCTGTTTGTGAAACCAGGCTTAAATGCAATTTCATGTAACATCTTTTCTCAGCATTATATTTCATTTTGTTACTGTGACAATAAATAATGAATTACTTTGCAGCAGATTATTGTGCCTTTCACAGTATCACTGATGCCAATCAATCCTACATTTGTAGTATAAAGACAGTGTGCCTTATCTTAATGCATGTGCCAAATCCTAATCTTTACTGAATGTCTTTCATATGTTACACAGTGTTTGTGAGTGCATTACCTTGTTTCCATACTGCATCACATGGCTGGTGTTGGTTTTGGCCTTTACAATCTTGAACTGCTTGGCCAAAGTCTCTTTGCTCAGATCCTCCTATAGAAACAAACACACAACACCATTTAAAACACCTTCCCTGCCCTGCTCTCATGATGATCAGACCGTTTATGCTGAACATTTCTCTTCTATCTTTCTTAAAGGGGGCCTATTATGCAAAATTCACTTTTATAAGGTTGCAACCTCTTCCTGAGTCTCTCCATCTGTGTCTTACTACGGTTCAAACATACAAGTCTGCACTCCACAGCTAGTTATTTCTGACATTTTGGCTGAGTGAGATTTGCCTGTTTTGTTGTTTACGGAGTATCCGAAGCTCGTGTAAAGTATCCGCCCTCTTCTGGAAGGGGGTTGGGAGCAGCAGCTCCGGATTTTTGCTCACACCCAAATAGGACAAGCTATAATAAATGGTCTGGGGGGTATTTTGAGGAGTTACTTCACAGACACATTCTGGGGACACCAGAGAGTTATTACATCTTGTGAAAAGGGGCATAATTTGTCCCCTTTAAATTTGGACCTCTGTCAGATGTGTGTACTAACCACGTCGGAGTCTTCCATCCAGTTGACACTGTACCAGTCTCCCAGGTAGGTGTCTCTGGCCTCGTCATAGTAACAGGCATATGAGGACTCATCAGGGTTGGCAGCGGTTGTAGCGTAGACTGAGACACACAATCAGATTATACATACCATGTTATTTACACACAGCAGCATGTGTGATGAAATTAGAAGAAAAAAAAACAAAAAACCCTCACCATCAATGTCAACAGGAAGAGGCTTCATCATAGAGCCAGATTCACAGGCCTCAACATAAAACACCATCTATGAGTGAAAGAAAGGGTTTACAGATTTTTTTAAATAATTATACATAATGGGGTTTTCACAGAAATTATGGATTGCATCTTATTAATGAACACATGTATCATTCACCTTTTTGTATTTGTTGTTTTGGTGCATGTACTTGATGGTATTCATCAGGTCATCTACATGAAGCTAAAAGTAGAGAAATGTAGAGGCATGATTTACTGTAAGTTTCAGATATGAAAGCCCATTAAATTATAAACATGTCATGCATGATGAAGTGAAGCAATAACTCTTCTCCCCCCACCCAGCTTCTCACGCACAATTACTGAAAAAGTTGTCAGTTCAGCAAGTTGTCAGTACAACTCATGGCTAAACTTCCTGGGACTTAAATGCGTTACTCATTATATGACATCTTTCTATGTCAGCTGACCTATTGCTTCAGTATCTTCAGTGGGGGCTGGAAAAAAAAAAAAAGATAATTTGGGATGTTTTTGTTTAAATTATTATTATTTTTTTAAATAAAATTCAATTATGTTGATTATATAAGTTAATGACATCAGAAAAATAAACACAATAGAAGCTTTTACACTAGTAGTCTCAGACTTTTGTAAAGAACTGTGTAGTCTGCGTGAGAAGAGCCTGAAAGGATCTGATTCAGCTAAATGACCATAGGAAGCAGAAAGTGCTTACATCGTCATTAGGGAAGGCCAGCAGACCTGGTGCTCCATGATCAGTGAAATACACAAACACATGATCATTTGGACCGCTGCCAGGAGGAAGAACAACAACAAAAAACAACAACTTAGAAATGAAAGTATATCACAAGACCTGTTTTACACATATGTCTCAACATGCACAAACATGAATAAAGTGACTAAGACTTTACAGGAACTGAGGGCAATAAATTGCCACAGGCGAATTTACATTTCAATAGAAATGCATCAGAGACACACAGAAACAAAAAAAACATGCCAATGACCCCTAACCCCCCTCTACCAGAGTTATGGCAACTTGCCTTTTCAGCACTTTTCCAGATCCTCCCTTCACATTAGCAGCATCCCCCTTCAACACCGCCAGGAAGTTCTGAGGGGTCACGTCCTATATAAAAAAAACAACAACACAAACACACAATATTAGTGAATGGATGGCAAACACGTCGCTTACCAATTCAAATCTCAGTCAGAATTACACATATTGACTCACGTCACCAATGTAGTCCTTCAGCACTCCTTTGTAAACATCTGTTCCATTGGGTCTGTTTATGATCACTCCTGGAGTAGGGTTACTACACACACAAAAGAACGTCATATGAACCTCTGTGCTGAAAAGGTTTTTGGGTTTTATGGAGCAGAAATTATTTTTAACGACAACAAGCAATAATAAAAAGATTTCCTTCTCCACCACTTATCAAACATAGGTTAAAAAATTAACCCCAACCATCAGATAACACATTGCTTTCTTTCTTTCAATTCAACCGGAACACCTGACCTACATTGGAACACTCCACATACAAACATCTTTTTGCCAGTCACTATCACAGCCATGACATAAAAACCTGACATGTTACCATCCATGAATTTCTGTTGCACACCTCTGTTGGCTTCTGGTGGTTAAATTAGATACATGTGACTTCTGTAAAGGAGCAGACTCAAAGCTCTCTCTGTGTGTGTGTGTGTGTGTGTCTGTCTTTCTGTGTGTGTCTGTCTTTCTGTGTGTGTCTGTCTTTCTGTGTGTGTCTGTCTTTCTGTGTGTGTCTGTCTTTCTGTGTGTGTCTGTCTTTCTGTGTGTGTGTGTGTCTGTCTGTCTGTGGAGCTAAATAAATTTGTTCGCCTGCTTTTGGAAGACGAATAAGTGATCATATTGGTGTTGCTGACAAATTACCCACCAGACGATTAAGATTTTTTTTTTAAATCTGAAATAGCTAACAGCACATTTTCTACAATCTGAAGCAATGTGGGTTAAGTGCTTGTTCCTCTAGCACTATTGCACCTTTGAGCGAAGCAACTCCGAGTCATAAAATCACCTCTTACTAGCCTCAAACCAATAACTCTTGTGTTACCAGCTCAGATCTGTAACCACTATACCAGTGGTTCTCAATCACGGCACCGGGCCCCACTGCAAAGGTCCAATTTTCAAATGTAATTTTAATTTAGGTTAACTTTAATTAATACTGTATACTATACACTAAAAATAAGTGTGCAAGATTAAACTGACATTTTTTAAGTTCTTTCATTTTTATAATAACAGAAGTGAGAGATACATATCAGCTTAGATAGGAGAGCCTTTGAATATTGTTTTGGACATATGGAGGCCTATACTACCACCAGTTTGTTTAAATAATAGGAGTCATACTCACTCTGGACTCTGAGCAAGATCATCATACATCATCACCACGATCTGCTCATCAGGAATCCCGTTCTTATGGACAATCTGATATGCATGGCATACATCAGCCTATAAACACACACAAATATAAAATAATAAATATCTGACTAATAGTTTGGGACACTCCAAAAATCAAACCCATGTACTTTTTTCCAAACATCAGTTCCTTTCTCACCTGGTGTCTGTAGTTGTACCAGCCATTAGATCCGGCCACAATGACAACCCAGTGCTTCCCATTTTCTGGCTGCTCGGCAGGGAACCCACTCACTACCAGCCCAAGGCTCAGGGCGAGAACTAAAACGGCCACTCTCTGTGGGCTCATCTCTGCAATCTACTGAGAACAGAGATGGAAAATAATCAGAGAAATACCATGTTTTTAAAATGTTAATGATTGTAAACTTCCATAAAAAGGCCAAAGTATTTGCCAAACTACATAAAATACTTAAAGTATAAATTATTAAAATGAAGGTCATCATCACATTATTTTACTTAAACATTTTTACCATTTACACTATGTATTTGTTTTGAAAATATCCTAAGCATTTATAGTTATGTAAATGAATATTGTTAAGTATAGCTGTGTATGAACCTCTGTAATGAAAAGGCTTTTGGATGAATTGATGCAAAACTAATAACTATAAAAACACTGCAATCAACAAAAATATTATAAATGCAAAATAGTCCAAATACAGATATTACGTTATATTAATATTACACATTATTGTTAGATATAGGCTCCTTTCTGGATGGATAGATGATTTGTGACATTCTCCCGAAGAGGAAACTCCATATACTAGCACAACATAATCATCTTAAATGCTAGTCACAATAACAGTTTGTAAATATGATGTATATAAATACCATGGATTAAAACTCTGTTGACTTTAACTCTGACACTTTGTGTGTTTTCTTAATGTTACTGTATGATTACAGTAAGGCTGAGATAAAATATGCAAGAGTTAAGATAAAAGTATAAAGGGTGAAATTATAAAAGCTTTTGAGCTTATTCCAAAATGAATCCAAAAACAAAGAACAGTTCCAACAGTTATTGTTACTACTGTAAAACTCCAATACATCTCCTTTAAACAATAATAATCTGTCCATTTGTTGAAAGTCTCTTTTTAAATAATAACGGTAGTAAATACATAATTTAATTGTGGTAATAATGACACTGTAGCAATTTGGGCGGTAAACGGTGTTTATCATGATATATTTTTGTGTATAAGTGGTCTCATGATCATGCTGTAAACAGACATGGAAATCAGGGCTACAATAATAACAGCAGGCCATAGGGGGCTTTAAATTATTCTCCTTTAGCTGATTTTTAAGTATTTAACCTTGAGGAGATTCATTATAAAAAAATACAACCAAACACTATTAAAAAAAAAGTTAATAGAAAAAATAAAGCTATTAGTAGTTTGTTTATATGCGCTTACCTGCTACTGTACCCGCTGCCCGAGCTGCCGAGCTGGAGCGACGCGACGCTTTATTACACCCTGTGAGACGAGGACGCTTTTGCACACGGCCAATCAGCGCAAGCGGACTAAGTGCACTAACCAATCCGCTCATGCGGCTCAGCGCAGCATCCAATCAACGTTGACCCCTGGGCGGAGCCTCAACAGACCACCTGACTAGTCGGTCATGTGCCATGAGTTTGTTTGACTGAAAACAAAACAAAAAAAGAGAGGAAAACTTTTCTATAGTATAGAAATAGAGTAATGCTTTAAAGTGGTCTACCGCTATACCAAGAAAAGTCTAACCGTTGGGAAAGTTCAGGGGAAATGCCTCAAATGTATCAGGGGATTTAATAATTGGTTAGAAAAACCTTTATTAATAATTTCACTACGAAGCTTCAGCATAAACACCCGTGCTTCTTTTTTACTATCTAGGCAGAATATATGCGAGCACATGATCAGAGCATCCGTTTGTCATATGACTGCTATTTCACTGCGCCCACGCATTTTTTTTTTATTTTTTTTTTATCTCTGGGCTGATCTAACCGGTTTTTACAGGTATTGTGATAGAGAGAACAGAGTATGCCATGTATAACAGAGTATAACGTGTCTCTGTAAGCAGCCATGTTTAGAGTTTTGATTGCGCTGATTCAAAACAGATCTAGTAATAATCACTGTTGTTTCATATCAGTCAGTCTGTAGAAGTATGTTTTGGCTACCTTGGGAAACTCCTTCAGAGTAATTTACTGATTGTATGACACTTCAATCTTTAAGTGAATGTATTGAGAGAGAATAGTTGAATTCCAATCTGTTTTGTGATCATAACACCACAAAGAAAGCCTTATTATTGTTCATAATAATATACTGACTTGGATGGGGGGAAACCCCACTCAAAAGTACTTGTAGATTACTGTGAAACTGAAACCTTTGACACCAAATGAGCTTTTCATCTTAGCAATCATTACAGCAGTAGGCCTATTAAAGTCCCTTCAGTGGCTCTGTTAATATTAGAATTCATTGTCAATTCTTCTGCAGGTGTACACATCTGTTGACAGCCACACACAGGGTTCTTCCTCAAAAAGTCCCATCAGCATTTTACTAATTTTCGCTGCTGTTCACATGATCTCTGATTCCTAGAATCAGACAATGAAACCAGGCAATGATGATCGAAGTACGCTTTTTAAATAATGAAATACTGTCAAAGTTGAAATTGTGGCTTTATGTATGGTCAGACATTTGCATGTGACATTGTATATATATATATATATATATATATATATATATATATATATATATATATATATATATATATATATATATATATACACACACACACACACACACACACACACACACAGGGCCTAGAAATGCTGTCATTCGCCAGATGGCCGATACAATTTTTATGAATTCTAACAATGCATAAACTTGAACAAATGTAAACAACACTCAGGACAGTTGACGGGCCAGAGCTGCATCTCAAGAAAGTTCAAGCCTTGACAATTTTGGTAATATCTTTTGGAACTTTAATAAGGATTCATAATTAATAAGGATGTTTAATTTACAGTTAAATCCATGCAGTTATTAGGGCCCAAGCCCTGAAAGGGCGAAGGCCCTATTGTTCTTCTAAGGATTATTATTATTATTATTTATTTTTTTTCTTTCGCCTTTTTGGGGCCCTTAACATGGTCGAAAACTCTTGAAACTTTGCACACTCGTCGGAATGCGCGGCCAACAGGGTTTGGTACCCGGGCGTGGAAAAAAAGAAAATAAAACTGTCCATAAATCAAAAACGCTTGCATGTATTAGTATGAAACTCGGTACACATATAGAGCTCATTGGGCCGAACAACATCCGCGCTCTAAGTTATGCGTCAGCCCGATAGGAAGTGAGCTATTATGGGTCGTTTTAAAACGCATACTGTGGAATTTGAAATACTCCTCCTAGGCGATTAACCCGATCAGCACCAAACTCGGTCAGCATGAAGTCAAGGCATTGAGGATGCTAAATTGCGAGCGGATTTTCGATATCTCGAACGGTTTGGCCGTGGCAGGAGACGAATTTATGGCGAGAAATGGGAAACAGGAAGTGTGTTATAACTTCTGCATACATTGACCGGTTTGGATGAAACTTCAGATGTGTGTTCGTTGTAAGAGGCCGATCACATGGATATAACTTTTGTGAGTCAAAGTTATAGCGCCACCAGCTGGCAGCAGGAAGGGTGTCACTTTCAAAAATGCTTTGAATCACCGTCTTATTTTCACCCGATTTACTTCAAACTTCATCAGTATAATGTCAAAACATGGCAGATATAGACATATGAATGGATTCCTGATATTTTAAATACTGTTGCCATGGCAACGTGTCAAAGTTGAATAATATTTTAATGAATAGTAGTTTTATCTACAGTCACCAAACTCTGTATATATATATATATATATATATATATATATATATATATATATATATATATATATATATATATATATATATATATATATATATATATATTGTTCTCATCAAGCCGGACATCTTTCTAATTTACAGTCATTAGCTCTGACCAACAGGAAGTCAGATATTTTGGTTTGAATTTGGAATTTTGGATAAATCAGGCTCTGAGTTATTATAAACTATTCAGTAGGAGATGCATGGAATCGACACCAAACTCGGTCAACATGAAACAAAGACACTGAAGATGCCATAGAGCGAACGATTATAGGATATCTCAAACGGCGCTGCTATGGCGAGGGATTAAATGAGGGACAAAAAAAGGAAACAGAAAATGTCTAATTTCTTGTAAAATCATTGTTTGATTTAAATTAAATTAAGATTGTATGTTCGGTAATTGAACCTGGGTGAATTTAAAATGGATGTACTATTTTTCAGATCAATATATTTATTTTATTTTATATATTTCATCTGAATCTTATTTTGCTGCCCTGCCTTCATTGTCCAAAAGATGTCACTGTTGATTTAGTAATGAAGCAAAAATCCCTGTTTGCCTGTGTGTGTGTGTGTGTGTGTGTGTGTGTGGAGGGGGATGGGTGGCTGACAGTGTGTGTGTGTGTGTGTGTGTGTGTGTGTGTGTGTGTGTGTGTGTGTGTGTGTGTGTGTGTGTGGGGATGGGATGGGTGGCTGACAGCTAAAGCATGCCTCTCTGTCTCTGCATTCTCTTTCTGTGTGTGTGTGTGTGTGTGTGTGTGTGTGTGTGTAAGGGGAATGGGTGCACCTGCAGTATTCTGAATGTCATTCTGAACTCAGTATGTAGAGCACTGCAATATAGTTTTATATGATTAGTTTAATAATTATGTTAATAAAAATATAAAAAGACCTTTAGATAAATACTGGACTTAAGGACTTTAAAAAATGTAAGCTGCAAAAGATAACTGCACTCATTTCAAAGGGACCTTTGACATTATCTGACATGAAACTCATCTAAATTGAATTGATCTCATAGATGTTGTGGTTTGTGGTCATAGCAGCACCGACTGCTGCAGTTAATGAGGGGAATTCAAATGACTTTGACATAGTCATTTTATTAAAACATTATTTTCACTACAAAAAATAAATAAATAAACAGCTTGCCTAATGTACTTTACGTAATGATGACTGATCTTAAGATATTTAATGTATAATATGTGTTGTGCGTATCCATGTTTACACGTACGCAACAATAGAGTTTAGATGCTTTTCATTTCATAGGCTATCACAAATAACTATCACTTTAGTGTGACAAAAAGTGTTTTAAAAAACTACACAAATACCTTCTGAACTTACGAATTTTTGAGCTGCAAAAGATAACTTTCGCATATTTGAAAGTGACCTATTATATCCAATGACATTAAAATGAATCTATATTTCAATGACATCATGGGTGTGGCTTGTGGTCACAGTGGCACCAGCTGTTGCGGTAAATGTGGCATATTTAAAATATAAAAAAAAAAAATTCTCCTGTTTAAATGCATATTGCCCTGAAGCCGCCGGGGTGGCGGTGCCACCGGCTTGGGCCCGTCATCGCTGCTCGCAGCTTTAATTTTATATTTGTTTCTGTAAAATAACTAACTACTGTTAGACCTACCTGAAAAACACTGCTTATTTCATTTGTATCTTTGTTATATTGTATTAATTTGTGCTTTTGCTTGTAATTTGATTATTTGTTCTTATTTTATTATTAGCTGTGACTTTTTATTTAGACTTTGAGGAGCCAGTGGAGTTACAAGGTTTTGTCACAAGCTCTGTGAATACTTTTCATTGGCTAAATATTTGCAAAACCCACAGAAAAAAAAAGGTGAAAACATTTTTTAAATAAGAAAGAATAAAATAAGAAATATGGAGATACCGTTCCGCCCAACAGCTACAATATATATTAATTATATTATATATTATTATACCCCCCCAGCTCTTGATGCATCATGTTTCCTTCTGGAGCATCAGTGAATGTTTGAACCTTTTTTAATAGTTGTGTTTGAGTCCATCATACTGTCACTGCTGGAGAGGGTTCAAATATGCAAAAGATGCTGGAAAACTGAAGAATTTGCAGGATCTGGAGGATTTTTCTGAAGAACGTTGGGCAGTTTAACTGCTCAGGACAAAAAAGGGACGCAAGAACAATCATCACAAAACAAAAACACAGCCGTGGATCATCCAGGGGACGACAGTATTAAGAATCAATGGTTCATAAACCTTTGAACGGTGTCATTTTAATAAATTCAGCTATTTTTTTGTCTTGTGCACTAAGTAAAACAAAAAATTATGTAAAATCTTATTCAGGACAGCACTATGATCTGTATGATCTCTATTATTTCATTAAAATTATTCACATTTTCACAGATTTTGCAAGCGGTTCACATACTTTTTCTTGCAGATGTATATATGTAAATTAATGAATTAAGTTTCATGACTTTCCTTATAAAAAAAAAAAAAAAAAGTCTATTTATTAATGAACTTTTTAAATACATTATATAATACTGCTTACATATAAAGTGTTACCAAGATCTCTTAAAGCAAACATAAATATGAAGAAAACTCTATATATCAGGACATGTTTAGTTTGTCATATTGTGACTCAACTAAGGAAATGCAGATGTTTCCTTCCAATTATTACATTCTTATAACACAAAATTAATGTGAAATTCCCTCAAAATGTAAAAAGACACTGGTTACACAGGATTCACACACTGTAACTAACATTTTCCTGAAAGCTCTTTAATTTTAATTAATTTGTTAAGATATTGGTTTGATTTATTTACTGCTTTTCTTTAACCTAAAGTCATTGTACCAATATACAGATTATACCAGTGATCACAGACAAAGCAATAAATAACTGCACTTAATTGATATAAAAAAAACATTACTGATTGGCAAACGGAGCCATTCCCTGTGAATCAGTCACTGGTTTGTATTGTCTCATGATGGCTACGGAACCTTCGTCCCCAGATCACATGAATATGAGGTCATGCCCCAGATACACCATGCACTTAATTTCATCCTTCTCATAAAAGAAAATCATCAGTCACTCGGGTACAGGACTAAATATTTATGCATTGTCTTTATTTGTCCCGTAAATGAAAAACAATATAACAAAATGTAAATACAATAATAAATATTCAAAGCCAAATTTTTATACAGACACATTTATATATTCATACATAACTACATGTGGTTAAAAAACCACTTCTGTCCTCAAGCTAAAGAAAAAAGTCAAAATGGCAGAAAAGAATGTGTCGATTTCGCATTTTGCATTCCAAAGGCAACGGTAACCATGGCGATTCAAACCGTGGAGGAATAAATAATGTGTGATCTTAGAAAGTAGTGCACAGCTGCAAATCAAAAACAAAAATAAAACAAATCATAGTGCAAGTTTAAGTTTCTCATAACACCTGTCTCTTTGATTTCAGATGGATCCTCAATAAATTAAACGAGGATACAAAAATAAGGATGACATAAGAGAGCTCTGTATTGGAAGCACCTGCTTCCGTTTTAACATCATCATCATCCTCACCGCAATCATCTGTCTTTCTTGGCAGCTAGTAAAACACAGTCTGTCACATGATTCACTGCATGTCCAGGGCAGCACTGTGCACCTGACTTATTTTGGCAGAAAATACAAAATAAAACTTGATTATAGCTGTAATAAAAAACTGCTTTCTCTGTGTGTACATCAAGCTTGGCTTTAGTGTTCCCTGTCAGTTTGCATGTGTTTACAGACAGCCAATGAGATGCATAGAAACAAAAAAAAAACAAAAACAGAATGAGACCGCAGCTGCTCATAAAGGAGAGAAAAAGAGAGAGAAGAGTTTACAGGAGCTGATCTCTCATGCAGCATATCCGAGGAACACAGAGCAAGGCAGCTTTCTGTCCAGATTCGAGCAAGTGTGCTTCTTACAGCGTGTGAGTGTGTATGTTCTCCATTTGCACGATTCCCTGGATTCCTGCGCCCAATCAGCAGCTGGAAGTGGGGCCTCATTCTTCCTCTGGCCTGACATTAGATGAGTGTGACCTCACACCTCTGCCCCCAGTTCAATCACTCCTGTCTCTACAATGGGAACCAGTTTATCATCCACCTGGACCAGCAGGATGGTCTTATCAATGTGAGACCGACTAACCGGATCACGACTGCAAGGCACCCAACGATGAACCACCTATGGGTGAGCGAGAGAGAGAGAGAGAAGTGGGAAATTAGGATAGTAGTAACCTTTTGTTAGTAGTAACCGCCAAAATTACTAAATTGTAAATTTCTTTTATTTTGCACTAGGTAACTAAGAATTCTGGGGAAAGTGTGCTTAAATTGTCATTAAAATAATCATTATATGTAAATAAAATTATAAATATAATCAGGGCTTGTCATTAACACCTCGCCAACCCGCCAAATGTGGGTGGATTTCAGCAGTCACTCATACTAGTCACTTTGGCAGGTTTAATTTTATTTATAATATATACATTTTTCAAATGTAGTCTTTTAAAAAGGCATCTGAAATAATAAACAATGTGCAATGTATTGTTGTAAAAATACACATTTTTAATTTTTAATACACATCGATAATGCAATATCTGAAACACACAAACCCGCTTCCCCTCACTTACTCTTTCAATTGCTCCGGATGAATACTGTTGGTGTTAATTTTAGTTAATTCAGTTATGTTTTAAGTGAATGTAAAAACAGCTGAGAAAGAAAACATGTAACAGTATAACGGATCCGTGCGTCAAGTCTTAAAGTGACATATACCTGCTGCCAAATTATGAGAGATATATAAAAAAAATCTATATATATATATATATATATATATATATATATATATATATATATATATATATATATATATATATATATATATATATCCGGTTTCCTTCTGTGAAGTTTGTGGAGCGCCTCACAAAAATTAATCGAAACTCGGCGTATGGACTACTAGCAAGCTCATGTGTGTGCCATCTGAACTCTTGTTTTGGGTTGGTGCACAGACTGTCTCTTCTTTTTGTGGCGGTTAAGAAACAGTGTTGCATTACTGTATTAGTCATCTGACTGTATGCACCAAACTGTGACGGTTTGGGACGGTTAACATTTCTAATTGTCATTTAAGTTTTCATCTAATATGTATATATCTTTTTCATATTCCATCATTTCATATTTATTTCATATTATTTTAATAGTTTTATTTCAGAATAAAAACATGGGATGTACGCACATGACCCTCCATGCCTTCTAGGGGACTCCACTCTCTCCAGAAGTTACGTCCAGATCTCAGTCTCATGCTCTCATCTGGCCACACCAGCTCCTTCCTCTTGGGATGATTCATCACGTCCAACACCTGACTCACATCCACAATCTAAACACAAAAATGCATACACTTCATCATAACAAATTTCACACTAATAAAGGGACAAATACAAGAAAGCCAGACGCTCACCTGCACCCTGTAGGAGATGTCGTCCCTCCTCAGACAGGACAGCGAGGGATTGTGATGATGATGGTGAATGTAGTGAAGATGATGATGGGGGTGAGGATGGTTGTCCATCCCCAGCCCTAAGGCTTCGTTTCCCAGCAGGCCTGCAAGCGTGTGGGCGTGTCGTTTGCAGGGCGGGATGGAGTGGGCGGAGAGAGAGCTGGATGGGCCGGGTGGGTCGGGGTTGGCGGCTGAAGCGTTGGTGCCCAGACGGAGTTGCAGGGAGGTGGGCAGTGTACGGAGAGATAGCTGGCTGCTGGAGGAACGTCTGCAGGGCTCCAGACCCGTGACAGACGTGCGGAGCGAAGACTGGCGGCTGCTGCTATGGCGATATGAGGACGACTGACTCACAACAGATGCACGAGCAGGAGACTGACGCACCAAACCAGACTGAACAGACTGAGAACTCTGACTTGTACCTGAAAAGAGAGAGACTGTAAGTTAGTAACTGAATTATTTGACAGTATTTATCTGTCTGTATGTCTATCCATCTATCCAACAAGATTGAAATTATATAAGGCATAAGTAACTTTCCCAATCTTTCAACTTTAACCAAACGTTTTGTCACAACAACATGCATTTGTTTTGATGACCTTTCCTTTTCTAGTTTTGTTCGACTGTTGCAAATGCTTCGACAATAAACACACTCACTTTATTAGGTACACCTTGCTAGCATTGGGTTGCACCCCGTTTTGCCTTCAGAACTGCCTTAATTCTTCATGGCATAGATTCAACAAGGTGCTGGAAAAATTCCTACATATTGACACGATAGCATCACGCAGTTGCAGCAGATTTATCGGCTGCACATCCATGATGCGAATCTCCTGTTCCACCACATCCCGGTGCTCTATTAGATTGAGATCTGGTGACTGGAGGTCATTTGAGTACAGTGAACTCACTGTCATGTTCAAGAAACCAGTTTTGGATCATTTGAGCTTTGTGACATGGCATTATCCTGCTGGAAGTATACATCAGAAGATGAGTACACTGTGGTCATAAAGGGATGGACATGGTCAGAAACAATACTCAGGTAGGCTGTGGCGTTTAACAATGCTCAATTGGTTTTAAGGGGCCTAAAGTGTGCCAAGAAAATACCCCCCACACCATTACACTACCATCACCAGCCTGACCATTGATACAAGACAGTATGGATCCATGCATTCATGTTGTTTACGCCAAACTCTGATCCTACCATCTCTGAATGTCATTGTAGAAATTGAGACTCATCAGATCAGGCAATGTTTTTTCTATCTTCTATAGTCCAGTTTTGGAAAGGTTCGACATGTTGTACGTTCAGAGACGCTCTTCTAAATACTTTGGTTATAACGAGTGGTTATTTGAGTTACTGTTGCCTTTCTATCAGTTTGAACCAGTCTCTGGACATTCTATTTTGTCCACAGAACTGCCACTCACTGGATATTTTCTCTTTTTTCTGACCATTCTCTGTAAACCCTAGAGATGGCTGTGAGAATAAATCCCAGTGGATTAGCGGTTTCTGAAATACTCAAACCAGCCCGTCTGGCACCAACATCCATGCCACGTTCAAAGTCACTTAGGCTACATTCACACTGTCAGTCCAAATCCGATTTTTTTGTGTGTATCTGATAGGGATCTGATCTCAATTACTGACTGTCCACACTGTGTATCGCAACTATTCGGATCTGATTTGTGTGTGCCATGGCGCTTTTTTGTCTTCTCCACCAGTCTTCAAATTCAATCTTTATCCTGTATTGTCTCCATTATATTGTAAATGTCTGCTGGACTGACACTTTGCAACAACACAACCTCGTTTCTGCAGTGACTTTCAGCATGTTTCCTATATCTGACATGTTTACGTTTTACATGGAGTGAGAAATTGACAAACCACGCAAGATCTGATGAAATTTGATTTGCTGATTAGATTTGCGATTTGTGTTAATGTGCAGTTGAACAGGTGTATCTAATAAAGTGGCCAGTGAGTGTATAGTATACCTAAAAAGTGTCAGGGATGCGTCTCTCGGTAGCTCCCTAGTTCATTAGTCAGGGCACTGATCAGAGAGTCGGCCATTTTAAGGGCTGTCTCAATCACAGAATCCTTCCTGGGAACTGAAAGGTTTTCTCCCTAAAAAAAGTCCCACAATGCACTGTGAAAACCAGGGAGCATTGATACTCACTATGTTTCCTTAACGGAAATTCTGAAGTGTGAAACTTTAATCACGTGAGCTCACTATACATAACACGCAAAAGATGTTTTATAAAATACAACCCATTATTTAATTGTATGTCAGGCTGTCAGCATAAACATAGATTGCTAGACAGGTAAATTAGCTAACATTTATAATTTATTTACGACTGAAATGCATGTATATGTAACAAGCAAAGTATTCATCATAATCTACATTAAATAACATTACAGGTAAATGTCAGAATTAACAGCTCTGCTGTTGTTCATAAACACCAGTAGTGATGTTGTACAACGAGGATGTTGTCGAAAATAAAGTCATCAGTGTCCCAATGTGTAGCGAGCCAGTGTCCTTTACAGTCCTTACCAGTGCCCGAATTCATGTACACGATATACTGATTCTCGAGCTCAGGAGCTAGGGAACTGGTTGAGACGCACCCACAGACACATCACACTAAACCTAAAAGCTCAGACAGAGGATTTGCAAATATTAACCAGGTGAGGCCTCATTAGAATACAAAATACATCATAATTATATGTGTTCAACCAGTAAATGATGTAAAAGCATTGACTGTGTGTTTACCCAGAGAATGAGGTGTGTAAGCGTGCAGTGCTGTAGGCCCTGAGCTGTGCTGGGAATCACTCGCTCCTGTCCCAGAATTCCCAGAATTCCCACTGCCACACGACAAGCCACCTGCATCACAATCTTCAACATTCCCACCACTGTTACAGCCAGCACCGCAACCCTTACGCAGTCTGCAGTGAGAGAGATAAGCGCCTTTATTATGACATCATTCAAAACATGTCCATTCTCTCTCATTCAACCACACACACACCTGTGCCACGTGTTGACGATAAAGTTTCGTATGTTGGCGATGCTGATTGGTCCTCCCAGTATGTGTCCCAGCTGAGGGTGAGTATTACAGTAAGATGTTGTCAGGGGCGAGACATATATTGGGTATCCGATTGGCTGGTCGCACGAAGAGTTGATCATGTTGCGTAGTGCTTGCTTGGCGTTCTGGATGCTTCCACGCTCCGGGTTTCGGTTCCGCAAAAACACCAATTCCTGCTGCTGTCCCGCCCACAGGCCGCGCACACACTCCTTATTCACCTAAGAATGCACATGCAAAAACAGAAAATCACTTTTGTCCTAATAAAGTTGTCTACTTTCCTCTGTTTTATCCTGTCTTTTTGCCCTCACCTTTATGACCCTGAAGCTGAGGTAGCGTCTGTTAAGCATGATGATCTTGTATTCGTTGGTCCCTTCGTCCAACACGTGTCTGAGGGCGAGCAGAGAGGGAGAGTTGGATAGGACGGCACTGCGCCAGGCCGGGTCACCCTCATGAGCGATCACCAGCGTCTGCTCGTGTGAAGAAATCGCCTCAAACAACACTGATGATTCCTCATACTCATCAGGGGAGGTGAAATGATCCTGCAGAGAGAGATTAAATCTGGTTCAAATGTATCCCATACGCATAAAACAATACAAGTCACATTTGATATATCAGAGAACAGATGACATAGAAATTTGTCTCACACACATCTCACCTGGTGCAGTTTGAGTGACATGCGAATTCCAGGCACAACCACCTTCCTCAGCAGTTCCATGTCAGTAAATATCCATTCATCTCTCACAGATGAGATCCGGAAATCTCCCTTAAACAAGGAATGCAGCCCGTACAGGAACGACTCCAGATTACTGCAAGAACACCAACAGATTTATTCTCAGAATAAAAACGTGCACACATAGTTTTCATAACTTTTTTGGAAAATCTCCAGCACAGTAAAGGATATTTGCTCCCTCACCTGGACATATGGTGAGATGCAGTTCCCAGAGCTCTCCTTCCCAAAACACACAGACCATAACACAACAAAACCAATGGAGAGTCTTTCTCACTGTCCAGAGGCTGAAAGAAAGAGAGAGAGAGAGAGAGAGAGAGAGAGAGAGAGAGAGAGAGAGAGAGAGTTTGTTAACAAACCCTTTCAAGCAAAAGTTTGGGGTCAGTAAGACTGACTATTTCTTTTTTAAAACAACTTAATACATTTATTCAGCAAGCATGCATTAAAATGATCAAAAGTGCCTGAAAAAAATATTTATAATGTTACAAAAGATTTATATTTCAAATAAATGCTGTTCTATTAAACTTTCTATTAATCAAAGAATCTTTGAAAAAAAATGCATCACGGTTTCCACAAAAATATTAAGCAGCACAATCGTTTTCAACACTGATAATAATAAGAACTATTTCTTGAGCACAAAATCAGCATATTAGAATGATTTTGTGCTCAAGAAACACAAAAAAACAGTTCTTTGATTAATAGAAAGTTTAATAGAACAGCATTCATCCAAAATAAAAGTTTGTGTTTATATAATATACCGTGTATAACTATTGTTTATTTGAATACACACGTACATGTAAATATCTGCATACATATACTGTATATACATTTATATTATATTTTCTTATACTGTATATATACACATACATACATAATTATACACAGTACACACACACATATTATGTAAACACAAACTTTTATTTTGGAAGCGATTAATTGCAATTAATCATTTGACAGCACTTTTTAAAACATTTTAACATTTTATTGACCTTAAAATTTTGAATGGCAGTGTATATTACTTGTCACTTAAAAGCCTTATTCATCAGCTATTTTGTGCAGGTGAGCATGTGTTTACCTTCTCTCTCCGTGAGTTACAGTACTGGATCCAGCTGAGGTAGACAGAGCAGAAACTGTCTCTGGAGATTCCAGCCAGTCTGTGATCATAGTCTTCATCAATATTGGGGTTAAAGGTTGGATCCAGGTCAACATAGTTTCTCTCTCCACAGCTCTTCAAGCCCTCCAATAAGGCTTCGTTCGCCAGCCACTCTTCCAGTTTAGGAGACGCGATGACATAGTAAATGATGCCCTACACACATACAAACACATAAATTATAAATAAATGGTTTTAAACACAATTTCAGAACATTATTTTGTTAAACCTCACCTAGCTAGTTTTCAACAAAGCAGTTTGGTACAGTATAGCAAGACTTGTCTGCTGACCTTAACGTAGTAGGTGGTGAGGATTCGCCGCAAATCAAACACCTGCAGCATAGACGCAGCACTGTTATCGGTGATGCTGTAGCCCTCCAGGGCGTATTTAGTGACCAGAACCTCCCAGGCCAACCAGCGCTGTCCAAACGCAGCATTAAAGGACAGCAGATGGGGGAGATGACCAGGCTCACAGCAACAACAGCTTTCATCTTCTTCAACTCCCTCTGTTATCGCCTCCACCTCCCTCTGCTGACAATACGTCCCTGAGATAGGAAAAGAAAGTGACAGAATATTTGAACTAGAATCATATAATCAATTTTACATTTTTAAACTATTTTAAAATGTTTCACTTATATCTTAAAGTCAAACTTAAAATCCATTTGAACCATGCACCAAAGCCATTCGAAAATGTAGTTTTAAATAACCATGTTTGCACTCATCCTGTCTGTTTCAGTTACCTTGCATTGAAGACTTCTATATGTAAATTACCTCTTTTATGATTGGCTACCTCTTCAAATATCAGTAACCACACCCCCACCAAGTCAATGAATACAGGACAGGTGTTGTAAATGTGGTCAGTTATGTTATGTGACATTACTAATGTAATGATTTCTGAATGACCTGATTTTTCGGCTTAATTTCTACAAATGGTTAGGGTAGATTTGGGGAGAGAGCTTTAATTTCTAAATTTAGAGTACATTGAGCCATTTCATTTAAAAGGAGCAAGCAAAATCCTGTTTTTACATAATATATTACATTTTCAAGAAGTATAACTTTTTAAATGTACTCTATCATTCAAAGGTTTGGGTTCTGTAAGATTTTACGTCCTGTATGCTCACCGCCAAGCTTACTTGAACTTGAACAAAAAATATAGTAAAAATGGTAATATTGTGAAATGTTTTTTATTTTAGCATTTTAAATTTTCAGCATCATTAATCCAGTCTTGGTGTCACATGATCCATTCTAATATCGACATTTTTTTTATAATTTCATAATCTCTCTCTTCTTGTCTTTTTCCTCTGCTTACCCCTGAACTCAAGTCCTCTGAGCTGGAAGGTGATGAGGCCGTTGCCGATCTCGACAAGGTGAACAAGAGCATTGAGGTAATCAGATGCCAGGATGAAACAGTCTCCTGTGCTGTAGTTTCCCCAGCGGCCCAGCTGCAGATCTCCACACAGAGAATGCTGCAGGGAACGCGTCAAATGCTCATAGAAGATGGAGTTCAGGTTATTATCATCTGAGCCTGACAACATGAGAGATTGGATGAGACGACACAGGATTAGAGATGCCACACAAATATAGACGTCCAAAGGCAAGAAACTAAATTAAAGGTGCACTATGTAAAAAAATTTCAGTAAAATATCCAAAAACCACTAGGCCAGTGTTATATATTTTGTTCAGTTGAGTACTTACAATATTCCAAATGTTTCCAACTATTTGTAAATCATGAGAAAATTACCATTTTAACTAAGGAACCGGGACGTGTGAGGGCGTCGCCTCTGTCAATGGCATCATATCTGCCTTACCCTCGGTTTCCGCTTTACTCTTACTGCAGTGTGCAACACGTGTCATAGCAGCCGCCGAGCGAACGCACAGAGTAACGTCATAACATCCTTTTCAACACACTCAGATGTATTTAATACGATAAACATAGCTGCGTTACCTCATACTCTTGACCGGAAAAGCTGAAATGGTGACTGTGGCATAATAAAAGTCCCGCTGCTTATGAGGCGCGTATTGCGTTCACCTTATTAACAATCGCTCCAGCGGCCTTGCTCAGCTCCCACACCACTCAGTCCTGCTCTGCTTCATACTACAGTAACGTTAATAATCGCATCCATGAACATGATTTCTGGCCGAGTCCTATCCTGAAGACCACATGTCCCAAGATTCTGCACTCAAGCTTGGTGTCATCAAACTACGCCTTTGTTTTGAATAGGCAACCTCTAGCGGACAGAAAATTTACATAGTGCACCTTTAAGAATGATTTTACATTTATAACAGATATTGTATGTAAACCAGTACCTGGGTTTCTGTCAAGCTGCGAGGCAAGCCTAGTGTTGGAGTGATCGACTCGCTTAGTACTGTAACACAGAAATTAAATTATCAATCTTATATAAGTTTTTTTGAGCTGGGCTGAAAAGGCAAAAGAAAACCCGAAGACACGATATACACTGATATAATATGATATGATATGATATACACTGAGTGTCTTACTTGTATTCTCTCTCCCAGAAGCGCACAGGTCGTACGTAGGAGCTGATGAAAATGGCACTGCCAAGAAAAGGGTTTAATGGAGTGGAGAACACAGCAGACACAATGGCCTGCACGAACAACATGGCAGAGTCTGGAGGGGGGCAGAGTCAAGGAGGAACAGCAAGAATCAAAAAGACGCCTGAGTTTGACAAAGCCTGTAAAATCTGAAACACAATGTGTGATAAGGATACGTGGCACTGCAAACGGCTGGGCGAAGGCATGGAAGGCAGAGCCCCAGGTAATCTGCCACGGCGCAATGTAGGTATAAACAAACTTCAACTTATAAAAGAGCTCCCATAACTACAAAACAAAACACACAATTATGCAATACAGACTTAACAAACTTGCAATGTGTGAAGAGAAGCAGAGGGAGTTGTATCATCTGAAGGCGTTTATTTTGTGGTACTGAATGACTTTATGTACATAAATGTACTTAATACAGCTTTTTATAAATAAAATAAAATAAAATAAATATTTGATTACAAAATATTATACTATATTATTATATAATAAAATATATATTTCATAATTTTTTTATATTAATATGATTGGAGTTATAGAGAATAAAGAGAACTTTACACTATGCTGCTTAATATGACTTTTTAAAATAAAATAAAATAAATATTACATTAAATTAAATTTAAGAAATAAAATAAAATGTAGAGTGATATAAGAGACATGAAATTAGCAATTTGGCTGCCTGGGACAACGGTTAAACAGTCATAATTTACAAATATTTGACCACAGCCATAATTGATCAATCAAAATCAAGTATTCTGAGTGCTATCGTTCTTATCTGATATCTGTTGTTTAGTAATCAATCTACCAATTTGCCTAAAATGTTAGGATACAATAACTAACAGAATCTTACAAGTGTCTTCAGATTGTGTCTGGAATGACTTGGGCATACTCAAAGTTAGTATATCACAACTTTTCAACTCTGTACTTCATCAGAAAGAATAGCCTATATCAGGACCACTGTCCTGCAAAGTTTATTCCCAACCTGCTTCAGCACACCTGCCTGTGTACTTTCAACAAGTGATCCTGAAGATCTTGATTAGCTTCACCTGTCTTTGATTAGGGTTGGAGCTAAACTCTGCAGGACAGTGAGTCCCCAGGAGCAGGGTTGAAGACCTCTGGTCAATATCAAACTCCTGAAAGAATAAAAAGTCAAGACAAAAATCTATACTATAGGAACAAGGACTGACCTTGCTGAAAATGATGGACATAATGAAAAGGTCCAGCAGCAATGTCTCGGAGAACTGCTGGTAATCAAATGTGAAGAACAGGACCGTGAAGAGGACAGTGACATACTGATATGTTGGACTACTAAAAGAAGAACGCAGCAGCTTTAGCCCAGCGATAGTTATCACTAGAGCTCCGACCCTGAGACAGAGACAGAGAGAGAGAGAGAGAATTAATTGATTGCTTGTAAATGATAGTGCGAAGCAATGTTTAGCTAACACATGACGATCAGATGCAGACAGTCAATCAGTTAGTCAATAAAAAAACAACCGTAACACTGAATAAAAAGGACACAAGATAGAAGGTCTGGTAGAAGAGGTAATACTGACTCTGTGTTGAGTTTCTTAGGGCTGGCGAGCTCCTGTGCGCTGCCACTCAGCTCATTAAGCACAATGAGTGGATAGAGGATGTTTTTCTCCACAAACAGCAGCCACACATGGGCACGCTCAAACCACATGACATGGGCGGCACCTGCACACAGAACACATGCACTTCAGTACAGTTAATGCTAATGGAGTCCCAGTAGAATGAGAGTTATGCCTTTAAATAGCAGAATACAGAATTTTCAACATCTGTAGCGTGACTCACCCCTGATTTCAAACTGATAGTACTCCCTGGTTTTGAGCAGCGGGTGCGAGAAGCAGTACCAGGGTAACTGCTTCCTCATCTGGGGTAACAGGTAGTGAGTTAACAGACCTACTGCCCCGACCAGACCGTATAGAACATAGCTCAAAAATGGCTAGAAGAGAAAAAAAGATATTTATCTGTAGTTTGATTATGATACAATATTGATTGAACTCTTGGAGTTTGATTTCCCTGCAGCTAAACTATGAAGTGCAGTATGAATGTAGCTAGGGATACACAACATACTACTTATGATTACTCGCCGATATTAGTTTTTAAAAAATGTATTGGTAGATATTGGATGTACATTAACGTTCAATAGTTTGAGGTTGGTTTTTAATGCTTTTACAGAAGTTTTTTATGTTCACCAAGGCTGCATTTATTTGATCAAAAATAAAGTAAAAACAGAAATATGGTGAAATATAATTACAATTTAAAATAACAGTTTTCTATTTGAATATCATAAAATGTAATTTATTCCTGTGATGAATTTTCAGCATCATTACTCTGTCTTTAGTGTCACATGGCCCTCTATAAATCATTCTAATATGAAACATTTATTATAATTATCAATGTTGATTAAGCAGTTCATCTGCTTAATATTTTTATGGAAACCATGATACATTTATTTCAAGATTTTTAATTGAAAAACAAAAAATTTAAAAACATTATTTGAAACAGAAATCTTTTGTAACATTATCTGTCTGTAAAGTAAAGAATAAAAGTCACTGAATAAAAGTATTGATTTCTTTGACCCCAAACTAGTGTATCAGACAATTTTGGATATTTTATTGTGCACTCGTTCCCCTTAAATTTCGCCTTTGCTGTCATTTAACATTAAAGTAAATTTTTAAAAACATTAATAGTTTATTAACATTGTTAAATGTAATAATTTGCTCAAAATGAATATTATAATTTAGTTTTTTAGTGGTTATTATTATTTTCTTTATTAATTTAGACAAAATAAATGTAAAATATTTTTAATAATGTCCAATATCAGTATGTCAGCCAGTATTTTATCATCACTGTAACTATATTCATAGTGTGTTACCTGTAAGGCGATGAAAACAGTGCTGACATGAATGGCGAAATACAGGACAGCAATGACGACACACACAATCACATCTGACTGTAGTCTCTCATTCTGTAGCCAGAGAGAAAGAGAGAGAGAGACATACAGATGTATCATTCAAGACAGAAGAGTCCACATGTATTTGCGTCTATGTTTGTGAGATGTATGCATGTATTGCTCACCACAGAGCTGCGGAGTTTCTCTGGTAACGGATCCTGCACTTCAGAAAGGGGATCCTCTGGATTTTTCTCTTTACGTTAGGGAAGACCTTTGACTGCACTAATGAACTACACATATACAAGACAATATTTATGTTTTTACGTCTAAGTGGCATACTTAAAAGTAATGGCTTATAACTCTACAAAAACAAGATATATACATGTGCATGGTCTCATTTGAGAGACAACCTTTCAAGTTTTGAAAAAAATATATATTTTGATCATGTTTGGAAGTTCTTATGTCACTGCTGAGAAAACTAATAAATAAATTGATAATAAATAAATTGATTTATTACTGATGATTGACATGATGACTATTAGAAAGTATATATGGAAGCTCATAAAATCAAGTTTGGACTTTGGACAATCATGTCAAATACATCTGAGCCAAATCTTGGGTTGATATCTCAAAGCAATCAGAAGTTATGGCATTTGGAACCAAGGTAGCCTTTTTATCAAAAGTCCAAAAAAACCTCTCCAAACAAGATATCTGAGTGCTTTACTGAACATAAAAACTACTTGCACGTGTAAACGCCACAATAAAACATAAAAATATTTATAATTACATAGAATAAGTAACAAGTAATAAGATCCTGGTCGATGAGTGATTTTTCAGCGTGCTCTCCTCTTACGGCGCACAGTAAATCAAGACTTGTCAATCAGGGCGATCAGCCCAATCCAAGCACGTTCCAGCTGCAAGAGTGTGTCCGACTGATCTCTACTCATCGTCCCTACCCACCCACCTCATCCACTTCACCCGAGATCCAGTTTCCATTGTTTGAACTTTTAAAAGCCGTCGCGTCATGATCGCGCCGCATCAGACCGAGGAAGTAAGCATGTCTTGTCACTCGTGTCATATGTTGTGTTTAAGCTTGTTTGAATAGGGACAACCTGTTCTAAATAAAGATGTGTGATTTACTATGTGTGGCGAGGTGGACGAGCGAGAGACGTGGGAGGAGCGAGCGAGACCTAGACTCCTCTCATGAGGGAGCTCGGAGGCATATAAGGATGAGCGACACCATTGAAGGACGAGAAAGGTCCAGGCCTGGACTTTACGTTGTGTTTTGTTTATGTTTTATTATGTGTGTGCGTGGCAGCCGTCCATGGCAGCTGCCCGCGTTACTTTCAGTTTGTTTATTTATTTGATTAAAGTCTTTAAACGTTCGCCGGTTCCCGCCTCCGGTTCCTTCTTATTCTATGAACTACATTACACTATGGTTTACTAATGTTTCACAAAGTTATAAAGAAGAAAAATGACGCAAAAGCATCATCTGTGTACTGTTGTTATATGCATTGGCAGTGATCCTTACATACAAATACTTGGTATATTTCGGTCTCAAACTGAAGCAAATATGATTTTTGTATTCTGCTAGTTGAGACCTTTTCAATGATATCTCACAAAAGACTATCACGTATTTATGATGCTTTTACAGACCACATTTCAAGTAAACTGTCATTTTTCACTATAAAAATGGGGCTCCTCTAATATTATAGCAAATTTAAAAGCATACATTTTTTATTTTTTTTTACTTTATTCATTATATTTCACTGTAAAGCCAAGCTTCTAAGCTTTAAAATTACACATAATTTTCATTGATCAAGCAAGTGGTTATGAAGTTACAGGACGACAATTTTTGTTTGACTCTGGCGCCCCCCGTCTGCCCGGTACCGGGACGCTGCGGGTTTAAGTGGTTAAAGCAGGAAAAATGCAAGAATTATTTATTAAAGCACAAACCCACACACTCACAGAAAGACTTACATGAGAACTGAGGGGTCACTGCTTTGGCGGCTGAGATGATATGAAACAGCAACCAACAACCCACAAAACACTGAAAAAAGCACAGGAATGTGCTGAGGATCCCAGGAGTCCTGAAAATAAACATAATATACAGAAGAATATTCAGTGCTTAACACAGAACAATCCAACATCCGTTCAAATACAACTGAAATCCAGAAAGAATTCAAAACAAGTGATTCATCACCTTTAGGGCGCCATAGCAGAACCCATAGAGCATCGCTATGGTGACGACGCTGCGCAGAACACTATAGAGAGCTGAGAGCAGACTGGTGCATGCTGGGAGTGAAGACAGACATTACAATGAGTCTTTAAAACGCCAATCTGATCACAAACGCAACAGTTTTGTAGTTTATGGACTGAAAGTTTTTGTAAATAAACCAATGAGCACATCGGTTACCATTTCCTCCGAAGGCATGAATGTCAAGTTGCTCAAGCAGGTACATGACAAAAGTGTTAATCTGAGGAAGCAGCCCAATGAAGAAGATGATGGGAAAGCACAGGGTAAAAACTGGAGTGAGAGAGGAGAAAGAGAGAGATAATGTAAAGCCAGACTACTTGAGTCCCGTCACATCAGCAGGATTTTCTCCGTACTCAGCTCTGGAATATTTTTCTACTTTCACAGGAATGCTGAGGAAAAAGCTTACGGCTTGCAGATTTTAATAAAAGAGCAAAACAAAAACCGCTACATATTCATCCTCTGGGAATTTACGCGCTGTGTATCAGTGCTCACCGATGAGGAGATCCCGCGCTTGAGACAACAGGATGGAGCTGGTGAGAGCGACTCCATACAGAGACACTGCACTGTGGCTGCTGTTTACACTCCCATAGTGCAACAGCCAGATCAGCCCACAGCACAGACAGAAATAAACAGGCCTGCTGTAGGCGATGATACGATTATGACCCTAAACACACACAGAAGGGAAAGAAAAATCACCCAGAATTTCTCTGAATCAATCTCTGAATTTAAACCCCAAATTTAGACCCCAAATTTGTCATGTGCATTTTTCTTTTCAAATGTTAAAAAGGTTAGATGACATTGATTAATGTATATAAAGGTTAGATGACATATGATTAATTATATATATATACATATATATATATATATATATATATATATATATATATATATATATATATATATATATACACACACACATTCCAAAAAGTTGGGACACTGTACAAATTGTGAATAAAAAGGAATGCAATAATTTACAAAACTCATGAACTTATATTTTATTCACAATAGAATATAGATAACATATCAAATGTTGAAAGTGAGACATTTTGAAATGTCATGCCAAATATTGGCTCATTTTGGATTTCATGAGAGCTACACATTCCAAAAAAGTTGGGACAGGTAACAATAAGAGGCCGGAAAAGTTAAATGTACATATAAGGAACAGCTGGAGGACCAATTTGCAACTCATTAGGTCAAATGGCAACATGATTGGGTATAAAAAGAGCCTCTCAGAATGGCAGTGTCTCTCAGAAGCCAAGATGGGCAGAGGATCACCAATTCCCCCAATGCTGCGGCCAAAAATAGTGAGCAATATCAGAAAGGAGTTTCTCAGAGAAAAGTTGCAAAGAGTTTGAAGTTATCATCATCTACAGTGCATAATATCATCCAAAGATTCAGAGAATCTGGAACAATCTCTGTGCGTAAGGGTCAAGGCCGGAAAACCATACTGGATGCCCGTGATCTTCGGGCCCTTAGACGGCACTGCATCACATACAGGAATGCTACTGTAATGGAAATCACAACATGGGCTCAGGAATACTTCCAGAAAACATTGTCGGTGAACACAATCCACCGTGCCATTCGCCGTTGCCGGCTAAAACTCTATAGGTCAAGAAAGAAGCCATATCTAAACATGATCCAGAAGCGCAGGCGTTTTCTCTGGGCCAAGGCTCATTTAAAATGGACTGTGGCAAAGTGGAAAACTGTTCTGTGGTCAGACCAATCAAAATTTGAAGTTCTTTTTGGAAACTGGGACGCCATGTCATCCAGACTAAAGAGGACAAGGACAACCCAAGTTGTTCTCAGCGCTCAGTTCAGAAGCCTGCATCTCTGATGGTATGGGGTTGCATGAGTGCGTGTGGCATGGGCAGCTTACACATCTGGAAAGGCACCATCAATGCTGAAAGGTATATCCAAGTTCTAGAACAACATATGCTCCCATCCAGACGTCGTCTCTTTCAGGGAAGACCTTGCATTTTCCAACATGACAATGCCAGACCACATACTGCATCAATTACAACATCATGGCTGTGTAGAAGAAGGATCCGGGTACTGAAATGGCCAGCCTGCAGTCCAGATCTTTAACCCATAGAAAACATTTGGCGCATCATAAAGAGGAAGATGCGACAAAGAAGACCTAAGACAGTTGAGCAACTAGAAGCCTGTATTAGACAAGAATGGGACAACATTCCTATTCCTAAACTTGAGCAACTTGTCTCCTCAGTCTCCAGACGTTTGCAGACTGTTATAAAAAGAAGAGGGGATGCCACACAGTGGGAAACATGGCCTTGTCCCAACTTTTTTGAGATGTGTTGATGCCATGAAATTTAAAATCAACTTATTTTTCCCATAAAATGATAAATTTTCTCAGTTTAAACATTTGATATGTCATCTATGTTGTATTCTGAATAAAATATTGAAATTTGAAACTTCCACATCATTGCATTCTATTTTTATTCACAATTTGTACAGTGTCCCAACTTTTTTTTTGGATATATATATATATATATATATATATATATATATATATATATATATATATATATATATATATATATATATATATATATATATATATATAAATAAAATCATGAATATTTTTAAAAGAAATCTCATTATGTTCATCAAGACTGCATTTATTTAATCAAAAATACAGTAAAAACAGTAATATTATGAAATATTTTCAATTTGAATTTCAGCCACATTATCCGTCAGAAATCAGTCTAATAGGATGATTTGGTGCATAAGAGAACATTTTATTATTATCAAAGTTGCTGCATAATATTTTTGTGAAAACAATGATGATGTTTTTTTTCAGGATTCTTTGATGAATAGAACAGCATTTATTTAAAATATAAATCTTTTGTAACATTATAAATATCTTTACTGTCAGCTTTGATCAATTTAATTAGTCATTGCTGAAAAAAAGTATTAATTTCTTTTTAAAAACATAAAGGACACCAAACTTTTGAACAATTCCCAAATTAATGTAGAATCTAGTATATTTTTAATACTATTTGTTTAATGTCATCTTTCTAAACATAATCTTAAGATGTACAGATTGTTCTTATAAATTATGTTCAATTAATCACAGAAATGAACGCATTAATTTTCCTGCACTAATTTCTCATTTATATGCTTTTGGCTCACAGTAATGGAGCGTGTGTTACTGTATTAGAGTGTGTGCGTGTGTGTGTGTTACTCACATGTCTGGGTGATGAAGAGTCGGGTTGCACACTCTGATTAAGGGATCAAAAGACACATTTTCATTAAAAATTATTCATTAGATCAGTGCATATTTGAGAAGTGTGAGATTCTCACCTTCAACAACGAGTACTGGCAACTGGCGATAACGAGGCAGAACTGAAAAACCCAAATGTCAGTGAAGAACCCATGAACTAGCAGCACAGAACCCAGGAAGGCCACGAGAACCGCCAGAGCCACTGAGAGCATGTTCTCTAGAACCTCCCGGTTCCTGATAAACACACACACATGCAGCAACATCAGGATATGAGTTGAGCAATCACAATCAGTAATACACAATAATATGTGTGTGTGTACCTGTCAAAGAGGGCCAGTAGTGTGAGTCTGTCAAAGTGCAGCCCGACCCACAGGTATGGCAGCAGCCAGAAGCGGTAGTACTGCTTGGTTTTGAGCGCGTGCGTGTGTGAGTGTGTGTGATTATGTGTGGAGCCCTGTGTGGAGTGCGGCGCCTCCTGCAGGTCAGGACTGCCGTCCACATCGTGCTGTTCCAACAGCTCTGGGTCCATGGACAGCAACCGATTTAGACGCATCTGAGGAAACGAGAACTAAGCCAGGGTGAGTTTACACACACACACACACACACACACACACACAGACTGAGCTCATCGTCTCAACTAGGGGTGGGCGATATGACCAAAATCTTATTTCACAATATGAACTTGCAATTGCGAGTTAAAGTCTGCAAAGTTTATCCCGCAATTCTGATAGTCGCAATTGTGAGCAGACTTTTTTTTTTCTCCAAAATGCACTTTATAACTCGCAATTGCGACTTTATTTCTCACAATTCTGAGACATAAAGGCACAATTTATATTAAAAATTATATTAAAACTCACAATTGTGAGAAGAAAAAAAAAAAATTGGAGATAAAAAGATATTTTTGCATTCTTTTATTCCATAGTGGAAATAAGCTACCATACCTAATGCACAGATCTAATATACTGACACACATTCAGTTTTCACCCAGCTGTGTTTACATGAATACTCCATACAATGGACAACTGTGCTTCGGGCGTACGTCAATCAATGCAGGAGGCTATTGCATTGAGTACTGCAAAGTACCGCATTGAGTTTACAGCATACTGCACTTAACTATTTTTTAAACTCATGCACGTCCTGCTCTTTATTTTCTAATTCATGCATTATTCTTTATCACACTTAAGTGTCAATAACTTGAAGTAGTACTGTGCAATACAATGCAACTTCTAACTAAAGACACTTTATATTGTTGCCATGATGTATATTGTCGTATTGCCCTGCCCTAGTTTCAACTCTGCTGTATCTCACTATTGTGCACAATGCATAATCTCATACTGTATGTCACTATATTTTCTCACAATCTTTATATTCAGTGTCTGTGTGTGTGTGTTTGATAGCACTCACCAGGTCATGAGGGTAAAAACGAACTGAGGTAGAACTGGAGAGGTGAGAGTCTGTTTCCCTGCAGAGAGAGACAAAGACTGTTATTTCTTGGATATTAAACAAGGGATTATGGGTTCTGGTTGTAGATGTGCTGTAACTCACCAGAGGTTGTTGGAGGCTCGTCTGGTTGCAGGTTCAAAATTCACCAGGGACATGTCACATCCTCCGACTTCATAGAGAGGTGGGGTCAGCTTCCCTGATTCACACAAACACACAGGAGGTTAGGAGTCACATAACAGACGTCAGACGTCACATGAGCATGGTGGTCACATAGGACACTGCATGGTGCCTTTTACCATTACATATAGGACAGAACAGAGAAAAATCTCCTTACGTCATTTTGTTCTCGCAGCCCTGGTTTATTTGTTTACAACATCACTAAATGGTTTAGCTTATGTGATTGGTCAGAAATTTTAAAGTACTTGCGGAGAAACAGACATGTTCGGCACCTGCTTTTCTCGTGAAATACGGAATGTCCTGGCCAGAACATTATACTCCATCGAGAAAACGTCTTTGTTATTGCAGTCTCAAAATTGGCAAGCCAGTTGATAATCCCTCAGAATATCAAAATCAACTGCAGTAAAGCGTTGCACATCCTTTTCCTATTTAGCACCTAAACTCTGGAACAGTCTTCCTAGCATTTTTTGGGAACCACAGACACACTCTGTCATATTTAAATCTAGTTTCCAACAATGTTTAAATCTGAAATAATTTTTTTAAAATCAGGTGTTAAGGACTATCTAGATGACTAATCTTTCATTTGAAAGCCACGCTTAGCATCTGTAAAACTGCATTCTACCATTGCAATATATCTAAATTGACCTACATTCAACGCAAACGCGACGATCATATCCACGCTACTCTACCGCTATTTCTCTTTACTGTAAAATGCATTCTACCACATAGAACATGCTTTTATCAATGCGTTCTCTATTATTCAAATCAGTTAAATGATTGTTATTCTGGCCAGTTGGCTGCATAAACTCTGGAACAGTCAGCTGTCAGAACTAGACTAAAAACGCATCTCTTTACTATGGCCTACACATAGGGAAAACTTCCCATAAGAAGAATGGCATCTACGCTAATGTTAGTCTCTCTGTTTATCTCGAGGTCTACTGCAGTCAGCCGGATCCGGGCCGTATCCAGATCAGATGGTGGACCTACGCCTGGACATGAACAAAGCATTCCTGAAGTGTCTGCAGAGAGCATGTCAATTAAACTCCCCCCTGTAAATGCTGCAACGACACAACATCCTCATTAAACCCGTCTCCGGCATGACGACTCCAATCTTTCGAACAATCTTACGAATATCTATTTACCTAATATGACTTAAGACCTGCAATGTTGCCAGAATTATAATCATACACTGTTTGTTCGTCGGCCACTGGCACTGGAACTGGCACCCCGACTGAGCCTGGTTTCTTCCAAGGTTTTTTTTCTCCATTCTGGCCCTGAAGGAGTTTTGGTTCCTTGCCACCGTCGCCTCTGGCTTGCTCAGTTGGGGACACCTAAATTTCAACTATATTACCGATCTGCCCGCATTGACACTATATGATAATTGAAATTAGCTGGATAACATCACCGTTTTCTCCAGAGTGGTTGTACTGCCGAATCAAATTCTGTTGCATTATTTTCCTGTTAACGCTGTGAAGCTGCTTTGAAACAATTGGACTTGTAAAAAGTGTTATATAAATAAAAGTGATTTGATTTACTGCAAAGTGCAACAAGTGTCTCCTAACAGCCACCTAACGAACGCACAAATTAATGTTATAACAAAACTTTAAACACACTCAAATGTATCTCAAATGTATTTAGTATGATTGTTTTAACCATGTAAAACAGCACTGATTGACTGCAAATACGCAATGAAAAGAGTGGAAGCGGATGACTGCAACGTAAGCATAATAAAAGCTCTGAGAACGGTGTTTCACGCAGGTCTGTCTCATTAGCATTCGCTCCAGTGAATACTACCACCCTAACGTTAAGAAAACTTTAATACATTCTCTCATACACAAACATGATTTCTGCCCGAGTCCATCGGATTCCTTTCCGTCAGCTGTGAAGGTGAGAGTCAAAACGACAACTCCCATGATTCCATGCTCATTCACAGCAGCATCAAGCTACGCCTTTGTTTTGAATAAGGACCTCTAGTGGCAGAAATTACATATTGTGCCTTTAAATAATTTACATTACCGTTTAGGGTCGGTAAGAACTTTCTGATGAATAGAAAATTTGAGAAAAACAAAAAATTGCGTTACTGTTACTTTTGATCAATTTAATGCATTCTTGCTGAATCGCACTCATGCGCCGGAGGTGCAGTTGGACTATACACTCACCTAAAGGATTATTAGGAACACCATACTAATACTGTGTTTGACCCCCTTTCGCCTTCAGAACTGCCTTAATTCTACGTGGCATTGATTCAACAAGGTGCTGAAAGCATTCTTTAGAAATGTTGGCCCATATTGATAGGATAACATCTTGCAGTTGCTGGAGATTTGTGGGATGCACATCCAGGGCACGAAGCTCCCGTTCCACCACATCCCAAAGATGCTCTATTGGGTTGAGATCTGGTAACTGTGGGGGCCATTTTAGTACAGTGAACTCATTGTCATGTTCAAGAAACCAATTTGAAATGATTCGAGCTGTGTGACATGCTGCATTATACTGCTGGAAGTAGCCATCAGAGAATGGGTACATGGTGGTCATAAAGGGATGGACATGGTCAGAAACAGTGCTCAGGTAGGCCGTGGCATTTAAACGATGCCCATTTGGCACTAAGGGGCCTAAAGTGTGCCAAGAAAACATCCCCCACACCATTACACCACCACCACCAGCCTGCACAGTGGTAACAAGGCATGATGGATCCATGTTCTCATTCTGTTTACACCAAATTCTGAGTCTACCATCTGAATGTCTCAACAGAAATCAAGACTCATCAGACCAGGCAACATTTTTCCAGTCTTCAACTGTCCAATTTTGGTGAGCTTGTGCAAATTGTAGCCTCTTTTTCCTATTTGTAGTGGAGATGAGTGGTACCCAGTGGGGTCTTCTGCTATTGTAGCCCATCCGCCTCAAGGTTGTATGTGTTGTGGCTTCACAAATGCTTTGCTGCATACCTCGGTTGTAACGAGTGGTTATTTCAGTCAAAGTGAAAATCAGCTTCTATCAGCTTGAATCAGTCGGCCCATTCTACTCTGACCTCTAGCATCAACAAGGCATTTTCGCCCACAGGACTGCCGCATACTGGATGTTTTTCCCTTTTCACACCATTCTTTGTAAACCCTAGAAATGGTTGTGCGTGAAAATCCCAGTAACTGAGCAGATTGTGAAATACTCAGACCGGCCCGTCTGGCACCAACAACCATGCCACGCTCAAAATTGCTTAAATCACCTTTCTTTCCCATTCTGACATTCAGTTTGGAGTTCAGGAGATTGTCTTGACCAGGACCACACCCCTAAATGCATTGAAGCAACTGCCATGTGATTGGTTGATTAGATAATTGCATTCATGAGAAATTGAACAGGTGTTCCTAATAATCCTTTAGGTGAGTGTATGTCGTAACGCTGCCCACAAGGCTAGTTGCTCTGACATTCTTTAAGTGTTTCATTGAAATAGCAGCATTAAAATGTTCTTAAAACTAGGAATATGACATTACAGTTCAGGGTAGGCGAGAACCACTGAAAATGTAACAACATCATAAGAAATTCTTAATATATGATTTCAAAAAATATAATTCTAGAAGAAAATTAACAACAAAGAAAACTCCTGAGAGCCTGTAACAACAGTAATTTTTGTTACAATGGTTTTCCATTTCAAGTGATCCGATCACAAGTAGACAGCACTAAATACAGGTGTAAACGTGGTTCAGTGTTTGGACCAATAAAACCACATTCAGACAAAATCAGAAAATGTAAGCCCATAAATGCGTTATGCGTGCATGAGTACATGGAACATCTTTAGTGAGATTAATACAAACATTAATGCCAGGACAAGACAAAGAATCCTTCCTCTATCCTTCCTGACTGTATGGGAGCCTTTTAAGCTGATAAAAACCCACTATACACTAATTTTATTGTGTTTGTCTATTCAAAAACAAGAGATATTTATAGATGTATAGATACACTATTGATCCCGAGAGAGAAATAAGCCAGCATGTTCCCTGGCCGGAAGCAAACCTTAACCACAGCCGTGAGAGCACTGAATCAATACCTCTAGACCCTCAGGGAAGAATTTGACTGACCAAAGAAAGACCATGCCACACAAACATGCATACAAAATGTGAAGTAAAGTCATGATGTTAGCCGTGTGATCACAAACATCCTAATGTTTACAAAAATAAAATCACACATACACATGCAGAAAAATCAGTAAACTGAGATAAATAAAGATTAACTCCCACAACCAATACAACCTGTCAATCTGACAAAAACCTGCTACAGATGCACATTGACTGAATATTGATTCCAGAAAATGACATGCAAATGGAATTAACAGACATGAAGAAACAGCATGCAGTTGTGACAAATAGTACTTGGTGTGACAGACAGCATGCAAGTGTGAGACACATGGGATGCGAATTTAACAGGCAGGTGTGACGGATGACAAGATGATGTGACAGACAGCAGGCAATTTTACGGTGCATACCAAAGTCATCCTGCAGGCTGGTCACGCCCACAGTGGACGCTTTATCCGGACAGCCCTCCAACTGCGCACTTCCATTCCTGACCAGCAGGGAGGCGCTAGTGCTCAATACCGTCACCTGAGACGGCGTGCGGGATGGCTGACCTCTGACCTGTGACCCTGAAGCTTGAGATACCTGACTCAGAGCCTCCTGCAGACTGGAGGAGTAGAAATATGCATGATTCGGAATGAGTAAGAAACTGTGCATATGTGACACAGGGATGGGCATTTTGGTCACTTTGTGTACTCAACCAAAAAAGTAAAATGAGTACTCAGGGAAAACAAGAGTTCATTGCTGTAAACAATGTTGCAAACCGCTGTTCTTTCAGTGCATTATGTCCAGTTATTGTTAACTACAGCTAAAACTATTGTTTTTTGGTCATTGAAAAAGCTGAGATAAATCAAAATGTAAATATTCAATAAAAAATAAAAAAACTTGTGTCAATTGTGTCAACTTCCTAAAAATGAAACCCAAAATTAGTCACTGAATCTGTTAAGTGAAATGTTCTGGAAGGTGAAAAAAAGTGTCAGTCATTTAAATATTCTAGTACTTGCTGCCATCCCTAGAGTGAGAGTAAGTGTGTGTGTTTGTGCTTATAAAGATGAGGTACACAAAAACAGAACAAGATGCTGGAAGGAAGTGCAAGGTCACATTTATAGAGGAAAAACAGACAGATGGCAGTGAGAGACAGTAGAATGAGGGTTCTGGAGGTGTTATGGGAGCTGACAGGAAGTGTAAAATGAGAGGAGTGCTGAACGGGAAGGAAGAGGATGAGTATTCCGATTTCACCACCCGAAAAAGCAAGAGATTTTGAGGTGTGGGTGTGTGTGTAAACAAAACATTACTAAGTAAAAACAGAGAGAGAGGGGAAATAAATGCATTTGTTCATCTTTTTTTTTAAATCTAATATTTAGAGATGACTTTAGATGTTTATATTTTGCAAGTTTTTGTTTTTGATGAGTTAACAGTTCAAGGATGCAACCAACAGATTAGTCGTTTTTAAAAAATTTGTTTTGCACATTCCTTATATCTACATTGGTTGCCAAAGTAATGACAAAAGCATCAGAAAAACAAGTGGCATAAGAGAGTTGCTGACTGTCATTTTGGAAAGTGATGACGGAAAATTGGAAAACTGATGAACTCATCAGTACATCATAAGCATTCGAGGCATCACTGCGTTTAATACACATTCATGTGGATGATGTATCTGTAACGTAAACTTGCTTGATCATTGATGATTCATTCAAAAATGCCACGTGACTGTAAATGAGGGATTTCAGACACTATCTCCTATGCATTGTGTATGAGGCTACAGTCATACATCCTGAAAATATAGGTTATATATTTGATCAGATTATATAGTTTAGTTTAGAGAGATTATATCAGATTGTATATAGTTATCAGATCTGACTATATATAATACTTTTAAAAATTCTGAATTGACCATTCAGGTTTCATTCTGGTTTCAACCAGAATTCAAATTCAGAATTCAAAATCACATACACCACCATTCAAAAGTTTGGGGTTGGTAAGAGTTTCTTAAAAGAAGTCTCTTTCAAAGATCAAAAATACAGTACAAGTTATATTGTAACATTTTATTACAATTTAAAGTAACTGTTTTCTATTTTAATATATTTTAAATTGTAATTTATTCCTGTGATGGTAAAGCTGAATTTTCAGCATAATTACAGCATAATTACTACATAATTACAGTCTTCAGTGTCACATGATCCTTCTAATATGCTGATTTGATCCACAAGAAACATTATATCTGAAAGCAGTTGTGCTGCTTCATATTTTAATGGAAACTGTGATAAAATTTTACAGGATTCTTTGATGAATAGAAAGTTAAAGATAACAGCATTTGAAATATATTGTCACAATGTAAAAGTCTTTACAGTTACTTTTGATCAATTTAAAATGATAGTTCACCATTTACTCAAGTCGAGTAGAATACAGGTAAAACAATTATATAGAAGTCAATGAGGCTCATCAACTGGTTACAGACATTCTTCTAAATATCTTCTTTTGTGTTCAGCAGAAGAAAGAAATTCATACAGGTTTGGAACACAACTTGAGGGTGAGTAAATGACAGAATTTTTCTTTTGGATGAACTAACCCTTCAATGCATCTTTGCTGAATGAAAGTATATATTTCTCTAATATCTTACTGACCCTAAACTTTTGAATGGTTGTGTATGGATGTGGTTTGGATTAAGTTTGTAAAAGTAAAACCACACATGGTTTTTGCTCTTTGCCTAAAAACAAGTGAACAAATTTAAGTCAGTTATGCCAAATAAATTACAAAGACTGTAAGTGGTTTCAGAGAACTTGACTGGAGAAACTGAAAGTTAGCTGAAAGCATCATGATCCTTTAAGAGAGACAGACGTGCCCTAGGCCTGACGATGAGACAAAGCACTCAAACACTCTGAAGCCATCTATGATGGCAAGGATGGCTGTGTCTGGAGGTTATGGACAGATTTAGCATGTGAGAGAATGGCACAGTGACCGTAACTCTCCAGGATACAGTAGTAGAGACTCCATGTGTATGTGTGTGACAGTGGGGGTGAAGTTAGACAACATGTAACGTGGTTTATCAGAACAAAAAGACCCAAAAAATACACAGTGGGGCAAAAAAAAAAAAAAAGTGATGCAAGTGTAAGGGGTAAGTGATGTAAGGGATAAGTGATGTAATCGGTGTGTGGCTGAACACCGTGTAACATCGTAACAAAGACTAATTGCAGCAAGCCTAGTTAAAAGTCTGTAAAGTAGTAAGAAGAGGGTAGCAAGGTAGCAATTAAATGTCATGCAGTGCCCCAGAGAAGTATGGAAATGAATTAAAGGTGTGTAAGTAAACAAGGAAGGAGAATAATGACGTGGACATCAGAACAGGTTAGGCCGATCAGTCCCCGGGTAAGTCGTACCTGAGCGGGGATCCGATGAGAGAGGCAGGGGGTGTGGAGTTACTTCCTGCGTTGTGCCGTCTACGCACCGCTTGCCGGCGAAATGTACTACGTTCTCGGCGAAATGTGACTGTGTCGTCGTTCCCTGGGGCTACCATAAAAGAGAAAGGCAGGAAGGAGTCCATCAATAGGGGAGCCACCAGAAATAAGCTTTCATTGAACTGGCTGCATGCAATGCTGCATACAAGCACAAGCTGCACTCATGCAAAACAAGCATAGATATAATCATCAAACACACCAATGCAAATAGAAAGAGCCTGATGCTTATCCATGACGTCATATTTAATGCAAAATGCAAAACAAATTGACAATGTCAGGATTCATCAGGCTCAAATTGTGATAATGGTTGGGAGGGAGCATGAAGAATAATTTTCACACATGAACTGGCACCTCTGAGTCCAGACCTTAAATTCATTAAAAGTCTTTGGGATGCGCTGTTTGGGATAAATGTTGTGATGCTATTTGCATCAAGAGGTCTTGACTATGCACTCGAGCACTCTGAGAGTCCAGTACTCTATAAAGTCTCCTCCAGCACATCCCAAAGACTTTCAATGAATTTAAGGTTTGGACTCAGAGGTGCCAATTCATGTGTGAAATTGATTCTTCATCCTCCCTGCCAACCTTTCCTTCATAGTTTGAGCCTGATGAATCCTGACATTGTCATCCTGGAATATGGCCATGATGTGCCTTCCTACATGGTTGTTTAAGAAATGAAAAGCTACACACTCCTTCAATTAGGGTTAGAAGAACTGTTGCCAAATACAGTCAAACCAAAATGTATTCAGAGACCTTCAACATTTTCTCACATTATCACAGTTTATTCACTATAGTTTAGAAAATGGCAATAAAATATGCCAAGAACTCTGAGTTAAACTGTGTCAGAACAAATTCATCTTGATAATGTTAGATAACTTTGATAGAAAGGTATCTAATGGATTACAATCAACCAATCAGCTGTCAGCTGTTAAATTTAAGCACACAATTAGATAATACCACTTTAGGTCAACCAATTACCAAGCAATGCTTAATTTTGTTCACTCTGTGGTGTAAAAGGTTGCATTAGCAATAAAAAAATAAAAATAAAAACAATTAAGCAAATCATGATCAGGTCAAAGTGTCTGAATAATTTTGGTCCCAAATTTTTATCAATTTTACTGGTAGTCCACTGTATGAAGAATTTTTGGGTATAGTATGTCACAGTTTACTTTATTTTGCTATCCTCACTTACATAAATTAACTATAGTGTCCTGCACCCATTAGTAAAAATGATATCTGGTGTCTGAATAATTTTTGGTTTGACTGTAAATAACATGCTAGAAACATAATAATCACTGCAATAATGATCCAATCATAGACTCCTAATGTGCCTATTTAAATTCAAACAGGGCAGTGTATACATTTAATAAAATATTATATACCTAACTTATTAATATATTCATATTAAATATTTTTGTCATCATAATTAAATTTCCTCAAAATCGCATTCAAAGTTTTGCCGAACATGCAGTCAAAAACGGCAATATTGGAAGAAACATATTTAGGAACAGGAATAAAACATTGTGAATGTGATTATAAGAAAACATTAAATTCAAGGTAATGATGTGTTTGCAACCAAACTACAAATGAAAAACATAACTAAAACTGCTTTGTCATCTCTCTGCATCCAGATGGTTAATAGCATTGCCTTTGCACCATTATAAACCGTCTTTGCGAGCAGTTTTAAACATGGACTTTAACTGCAGCCCTCCCACAACAGATGAACTTTGACCTGATCTGATGATTCATCACTGAAAGAAAAACTTTATTACTACAATAAAACGGTCTAAACAGTCTAAACAATCTCATGCAGGATTAGAAGGGCTGTAACCCAAGGCAGAATGGTTCTCTATGGTTCTCTTTTCTATGTTCAGACCAGCTAATTTGTGAGTAATAAGCCTACAGAGAAGACAACAGAAGCATAACCTAGAACATTAGACAATGCTCCATCAAACATGATCCAGTTGCTGTTACAAATAAACAACGCACATCAGAAACACACAGCTTAAATTTCTAACCCTCTAAGCACTAAAGCAAACACAGGGGAAAAGATATCATATACACAAAACACAGACATCTAAACATCACACACCAAAAACACAGCATCTGATCACAAATGGACAGCAGTAGATAAAGGTGTAAACAGGGGCCATGATGCTTTAGAATTATTGAATCGACATCCAATCACTGAATCAGCATTCATACAGCAATTCACTGTCACACAAGAAAATGGTGCACAAAGACTGAATGGTCACTGTGGACCAGAGAAGAGAATAAACCCTGCAGAGCTCCCAGATATAGATAGATTCAACAGGCTGTCAGAGAAATACATCAGTAATTCTGCAGGGGTTTGTGGGTCACAGCTGCACTGGCAAAACACACTGCATTAGCATCTACTAGCTTCTGGGCAAAGCTTGTTATGTGATTGGCTACATTCTGCTGAAAAACATCCATCTGGGCTCTAACCTGCAGCAGATCTCAGATGTCTAGCACTTCAGACTGATCTCAGAATCACTACTTAAAGAGACAGTCCGCCCCAAAAATTTAAATTCATCATTTATTTGTATGATTTTCTTTGCATCAAACAACACAAAAGGAAATGTTAGGCAGCATGTTCACGCTGTCATTTGCCAGACATTGAAAGTGAGTGGTGACCAGGAGATTTCAAGACAAAATAGCTTGTGAGGAACAAACAAAAATGTATGTCATTGTTTCCTGAGAACTTAATTTATTTGAGTTGAAAACGCAGTCTCTCAAATTTGGAACATCACAATCAGTTAAAAAATACTGACCCTATACATTATTGATGTCAAATCTGTAATGCCATGTTTTACATTTACATTTATGCATTTGGCAGACGCTTTTATCCAAAGCAACTTACATTGCATTCAAGGTACACATTTTTAGTTTTGTCATGCCATATTTTTTATATGCTAACATAAATTAGATTTTAAAGTGAATAACGACTTAAAGTTGGCATGACATGCCATTACCTTGTAATTTTTATTCAAAACGTCATAATTACATTTTTCAGTCAAACGTCAGATTTTCTCTGGTGATGTATGCCGAATTCTTCTCCAGTCGTTCAGTCCGCTTAAACTCTGCCCCTTTCTTACAATCAACTGCAAGCTCACATTCAGATCGTCCTCCATCCAATCAACAACCACTAATAGAACAAAGTCCCCACCCTAATTAATAATCAATAATCCATTTCACTTGGATGTATGTCATAATATGAAAGAAAAGATCTGTCACTACTTCTGTTATATTGCGTTCCTGACACAAAGCTTATGGCTCATATGGCTTAGGTTTTTTATATTGCTTTTTATTATTTTTGGACCTTGACAGCCACAGGTCAGCATTCACTTCCATTATATTGAAAAGGGCAGCGTGGACATCCTGACAAACTTCTAATTTTGCAGTTCACGGAATAAAGTCATAAAGATACACAGAACTTTCATTTTTAGATTGATTATTTTCCCTATGTAAATAAGTGCATGTGCAATATCCCATTACTGTATGCTCACCCCGTGATCCTGTCGTTGCGTCTTGTGTGTGACTGAGGGAGATGGGGCAGGGCAGGCTGTTTCTGGACCGGGTCACTGACTCAAGCTGAGAGGCCCTTCCCAGCAGGGACGCCGCATCCAACACCTCCCCCTCTTTTGCCTCCAGGTCCGACTTGGAGGTGGTAAGGGGTCTAGAACTTGCTGGTGCCCCCAAATGATGAGGGTCATTAAGGCAAGCAGTAGTGCTGCTGTCCAGGCTCAAGACCCGGGCATGAGTTTTGGCGCTGCCTGTACTCGGAGTACGTCGCGAAGCTCTGCGTTTGCCCTTCTCCTTGTCTTTTTCTCTTTCCTTTTCCTTATCTCTCTGACTGTGAGTTTGCACACCGTGCATTTTGGCCAGTAGCGTCGGGCCGCGGCGATCCTCAGGAGAGGGGCAGGAGTGGGGTGTGCTGGATGAGGAGTCTGTGCTGAGCTGGTGGGTGGAGTGTAGGCTGGAGGCACAACTAAGTTCGCTCTGATCACTGGAGTCTTCCTCTCCTTTCATGAACACTGCCGAGCGAGGCTTTGCCATGCCACGTCCACAAATGTATTCACGGTGCCTGCTGGCATCAAAACTGCTTGCCCGCTGCTTACCACTTCGTCGTCGACCACTCCGGCTGGCAGCAGACGAGGAGGCAGCCCGGTGAACAAGATTGGCTGTTTTGGATCGCACTTTGTCTGGTTCCGCCTCCTGGTGCTGGTGTGAAAGACCAGCAGAGACATCTACACTAGTCCTTGACACCATCTCCACAATCCCCTCCCCCTGTTGGCTCTCTGAGTTTGCAGGTTTGGGAGCATCACCGGTGGGCAATTTGGTGGCAAGTTCGTTGGCATGGGGGTTTTTATTAGCCTCCCCCGAGGCCACATTGGAGTTACGCGGGTCGGCATGTCCCGCATTCACCTTCTCATCCCCAGACAGCGACAGCAGACTTTCTACGTGCGTGGAGCTGGTCTGCTCACTGTGCAGGCTGCTCAGGGTGCTGTTGGTATCCCGGTCTGTCCCACTGCAATAGCTCTCAGTGGAGCCACTGCTGCGTGTGCTTAAACTCCGCAAACTTTCAGCACTGCGTCCACCTGTTCTTTCCCGGCCCCCCTGAACACCCTCTGACTGGTACAGCCCAGATCCCCCTTCCCCAGCACACTCTCCTTCCCCTGCCTCTCGGGAGACAGACTGTGATATCCTGTGGCACTCCTTCGGATGATATCTGTGGAATTCAGTTACTGAAGTGCTGGGAGTTCCAGAGTCTGGCTGCTCAGAGCTCTCCGTCGCCCTCTGTGACCTGGAGGCCTCCATTTCACAGACGGGATCCAGTCCTCCCCGGCGGGGTGGAGGGTACAGGCTGAACTCGGGCAGAGAAGGATCTGGAAAAGCAGATCCTGCAGAACTTGAGGTGCGAGGCAATCCGCGAGGTCGAGATGACTCTTTGCGGAATGACTGTGAATGGGTGGAAAGATGGGCAGTAATTTCTGTGTCACAAGAGGACAGAGACTGACTGAAAGGGTGGGGGTTGGAGCCATAAAGGTCCTGAGCCAATGAAGTTGAAGGCTGCATGGAGGCAAAAGAGTCATTGGAGACAAGGCAGAACATCTTTGGGTCCGACATCAAATCTAGAGGTAAAGAGAAATATAACAGAGTGTGTGACGCTTTGGGAGTCAAAATTGACCCTATTTTTAATTACAGTGAACTTGCATACGTGTTAAATATTGAAGTTTGGATGCTTTCATTGTGAATAGATGTCTGGGATAACAAGTTTATTAAGTTGACAGTGTATCTGTACACTTGCTAAGTACACAACCCAAAGTGAAGGTGTTGTAGTGTTTTAAGGAGTACAGAGCTGGTTTTTGCTGCTGCAATGCACCGTTAAGCAGTGCGAACCATATGACAAAATTAATAAATAGCCAAATAGCCACTTCAATCATTAAATCACTTTACTTTCAATCATTAAATCAACGATAAGCCAGCGTTGTAGTCCAAAATTTAAAACATGCACTGAGACCCTCCATTTAGCATTTTTTTATGGTCAGGGTCAAGTCAAAATGTAAATATCTACATCCCTAATAAACACACCATTTTCTGTGCACTGATGCAGAGCTAAGAACTGATACAGTCATCTGCCAAATTCATTTATAACTCCATTCTGCACACTATTCAAAAACCACACTCTCCGTAAGGTCTTTTGCTTATGTGCTCTGGAAAGTCTGAGCCCAGTATACAGTGCTGACATTACCATTCTGTGTCATCGTATTATTTACAAAAAGCTTTTTTACTGATCACAAACATTTGGTTTTGAGAGACACAGACAACCTTTTTCATGTAAGAGAGAAGTTTCAGCTATATATTATAGGTTTTCAACTTTTAGGAAATATTTTACAGTTTAGTCAATAAAAATAAAAGCCTAAATTGCCAATTCTCACTTCTGTTAAGGACACAAACATGTTTCATTGCATGTGTGACTTTACAGCACCACCAAAGCACCTTGTGAGCCAGTTTAGAGAGAAAAAAAAAAAATGCAGATTATCATTGCCACTAGAGTGCGAATGGAAACCTGAATTCTGATGGTGATATTTGATGTATAAACAAAGTTTTGATGTACATCAGTATCTGTCTGGATGCCCCACGGAAGAAAAAAAACATACAGATTTGGAATAACAATTCCTGGACTATTTCTTAAAGTGAGATCAATAAGTGAACTTTTAGAGTTTCTAGAGATTTGCATTGCATTATACTTATTATAGCTGATGTTAATTAAGATTCACACCTTGGTCCTGACTGCAACTCTGAGCTAAACTCAAACTGATGTCATCGGGAGCCTTTCCAACACCTGCCCCTGCAAACAGACAGAGAGAGAGACAGAGAAGGTCAAGTTTTATAACTTATTCATTAACTTAACGTATCCTGTCCCTCTCTCTTGCTCTCTCTACCTCTTTCACCTTTGCAACGTTATTCAAACACATCCCTGACCTGACCTGTGCCAGCAGTACTGCAGATCTTCTGACATATTGCTGCAGTCTGCAGAAAAACTCTTCTCTCTGATCCTAAACACTTCTATTTATAGCTATAGTAAACCTGGTTCACACTACTGTCCTCTGAGTTTTTTTCCAACTCAAAAAAAGTTCTAATGAACACTTGAGAACACCCTGTAATGTTCCTGATGCTGTCATTTGGTGTTCCCGTCATTTTGGAGGTGTGTGACTGATATTAGGCAACAGGGAAGCAGGTTGCACCAGGTTTCCATGACAAGGTGATTTTCGTTTATATAAAGCAGAGGGGTGATTTAAAAAAAAATGAACAAATGAACAGTGGGTATTTTGTGCAACTGTTAAGATTCAAGATTCAAAATTCAAGATTCAAGAGTTTTATTTGTCACATACACAGTTATATACAGAATATACAACCGGCAGTGAAATGTAAACGGTCCGCTCCATGGACAGTGCAAATTCACAGTTAAAAACACAAGGAGGAAATTATAATAGAAATAGAATAAAAAAGTACTATATATATTTATTTACAAATCTGTAGAATTAAAAAAAACAAAAGTAGAAAAATAAATAAAAATAAATAAAGAAGTGGAATAAAATAAGTGAAATAAACTGTGCAGTGAGTAAACTGTAGTCTTATAAATATGTGGTTAACAGAAATGTACAAAGAAGTATAATGTGCAAACAGGTTTATAACAGGCTGTTACACAGTAAGACAACGAGAACAGAAAGTGCAGTGCAATGTCAGTATGTCGATGTTTATCCTGAAGTGAAGTCACGTGATGTTAAGTGACTGAGTTCAGGAGTCTGATGGCCTGGGGAAAGAAGCTCCTCCTGAGTCTCTCAGTTTTGGCCATCAGGCTTCGGAAGCGCTTACCAGATGGCAGCAGCGTGAAATGAGGGTTTGCAGGGTGATTAGAGTCCTTGATGATCTTAGTAGCTCTACCTTTGCAGCATTTGGTGTAGACATCCTGCAGAGACGGGAGAGCTGACCCTGAGATACGCTCGGATAAGCGCACGACTCTTTGCAGGGCTTTGCAGTCGTGACTGGTGCTGTTCCCATACCACGCTGTGATGCACTGAGTTAATACACTTTCTATCGCCCCTAAATAGAAAGTTTTCAGGATAGCTGGTGAAACCCTGAATTTCCTCAGCTGGCGCAGGTGGTACAGTCTTTGCCTGGCTTTTTTCACCTGTGTCTGAATGTGTGCAGTCCAGGTCAGGTCCTCGGAGATGTTTACACCCAGGTACTTGAAGCTGCTCACTCTCTCTACTGGTGACCCGCTGATCATGAGATGGGAGTATGTCCGTTGCTGTCTCTTCCTGAAGTCCACAATCAGTTCTTTGGTCTTGCCAACATTCAGAGAGAGACAGTTGTCCTGGCACCATGATGTTAGTTGCTCCACCTCGTCCAAGTATGCCGTCTCATTGTTGTTGGAAATGAGGCCCAGGACAACAGTATCATCAGCAAATTTGATGATAGAGGTGGAGCTGTGTGTGGACAAACAGCCATGCGTGTAGAGAGAGTAGAGCAGGGGACTCAGGACACAGCCCTGTGGAGCTCCCACACTCAGGGTGATGGAGGTGGAGGTGGACTGGCCTACTCTCACCACCTGAGGCCTGCCAGTGAGGAAGTCTTCAATCCAGTGGCAGAGAGAAGAATTCAGGCCGAGATCCAGGAGTTTGGCGGTTAGCTTAATGGGAACTATGGTGTTAAAGGCTGAGCTATAGTCAATAAATAGCAGCCTTACGTAGTTCCCAATTTTGCTGTCGATGTGATTGAGGGAGGAGTGGAGGACATGAGAGATGGCATCTTCAGTTGATCTATTGGGACAATAGGCAAACTGAAGAGGGTCCAAAGTGTCAGGAATGAAGGAGCAAATGGTATTTTTAATGAGTCTCTCAAAGACCTTCATGACTATAGACATGAGAGCCACTGGACAATAGTAATTTAGGCAAGAGGGTTTACTGTTCTTAGGGACAGGGATGATGGTGGATTTTTTGAAGGAGGTGGGGACCACAGATGTAGTGAGGGACTCATTAAAGATGGATGTAAACAACCCGGCGAACTGATCAGCACAGGACCGCAGAACACGACCTGAAATACCATCTGGCCCGGCAGCTTTCCTGACGTCCACATGCTTGAGTGCTCTCCAACTTCATCCTCCGAGAAAGAGATCACGTGGTTGTTGCTGCTCTGAGTAATTCCCTCTGACGTGTCACTTGGCGGAGTCGCGCTGCCGCGATTACAAAGCGAGCGTAGAAAGAGTTTAACTCGTTCACAAGCAATGGATCAGCTCTCACCTCTGCAGAGGATTTAGATCCAAAAGCACTGATGGTCCTCAGTCCCTGCCACATGCGCCGGGAGTCGTTGAGTTGGAAATGAGACTCCACTCGATCCTTATAACGGAGCTTTGCGGCTTTAACTGAGCGTTGGAGCACATAGCAGGATGATTTGTGATCATTCATATTCCCTGTTAGGAGACCGGCGGTGTAAGCGGTAGTGCATGTGTTCACTGCAGCGCGGATTGAATTGTCCACCCACGGTTTCTGATTTGAGAAGGACGTTATTGTTATTGTTTGTGTGGCTTGCTCTGTAAGCGTGTTGATTAAGCAAAGCGCCACATCCGTGAACTCACTGACGTCAGATGAACTCGCCCGGAACATGTCCCAGTCGACGTCATCAAGAGCTGCCTGTAGCGCGGTCTCTGAATGGGGTGACCAGCGTTTAACTTCCCGCCTCACCGGGGTTCCTGAACGAGCCTTTGTTTGTATTCAGGTGTGAGGAAAATGGCGGCATGATCCGATTTGCCAAAAGCTGGTAATGAACGAGCTTTATAGGCGTTCTTAAACGGAGAGTAGCAATGATCCAGTGTGTTTGCTCCTCATGTAGGACAGGAGACGTGCTGGTGAAAGTTTGGCAAGACTTTCTTTAGGTTTGCTTTGTTAAAATCGCCCGCGACGATGAAAGCAGCATCGGGGTGTAAAATTTATAGAAAGTAAAATTTAAAGTAAAGTAAAACTTATAGAATACTTATGAAACAATATTGACCTCCGATATTGACCTTTAATGAAACAATATCGGAAGGAATATTTTAGTAAATTTTTACATTATAAATGATCAAGTAGAGCGAGATTTTCACGCTTATGCCTTGTCCTTTTCTCGTCTATAAATTGATTAGCATTTTGATTAGTACAAGTGAAATAAGTATTTGATCTCCTACCAACCAGCAAGAATTCTACCTCTCACAGATTGGTTATGTGCCCATGTAGAACACAGATTAGTCCTATCACTTTAAGAAAGTACTTCTAATGTCAGCTCATTATGTGTATAAAAGATTCCTGTCCACAGAATCTGTATCTTCCATTCCAACCTCTCCACCACCATGGGCAAGACCAAAGGGCTGTCAAAGGACATCAGGGACATGACTGTAGACCTGCACAAGGCTGGAATGGGCTACAAGGCCATCAGAAAGAAGCTTGGTGAGAAGGACCCAGCTTTTGGTGCGATTATTTGGAAATGGAAGAAATACAAAATAACCATCAATTACCCTTGGTCTGGAGCTCCATGCAAGATTTCGCCTCATGAGGTAAGGATGATCATGAGAAAGGTGAGGGAACAGCCCAGAGCTATACAGGAGGAGCTTGTTAATGATCTCAAGGCAGTTGGAACCCCAGTCACCAAGCAAACCATTGGTAACAAACTACGCCAGCCGATGGACGGGGCCATGTTCTATAAAATCTTGGACGAGAACATCCTTCCCTCAGCCAGATGGGTAGATGGGTCTTTCAGCATGACAATGACCCGAAACGTACCGCCAAGGCAACAAAAGAGTGGCTCAAGAAGAAGCACATTAAGGTCATAGAGTGGCCTAGCCAGTCTCCAGACTCTTAATTCTAAAAACTTAAAAACTGCTGAAACTTCGAGTTGACAAGTGACAGCCAAGAAACCTTAAAGATTTTTCCAGGAATTTATCTGTAAAGAGGAGTGGACCAAAAATCCCTCCTGAGATGTGTGCAAACCTGGTGATCAACAGAAGAAACATCTTACCGCTTTGCTTGCCAACAAGGGTTTCTCCACCAAGTACTAAGTCATATTTTGCTTGGGGATCAAATACTTATTTCACTTACTGAAATGCAAATAAATGTATAACCTTTATATAATGTGTTTGTTTTTTTTTGGTCTCTATTCATTAAAATAAATTACCATAAAAAGTATAGACACTTAATTTTTTTTGTAAGTGGGCAAACTTGCAAAATCAGCAGGCGATCAAATAATTATTTTCCCCACTGTACAGGGGCGGTTTCCCAGACAGTGATTAAGCCTAGTCCTGGACTAAAATGGCAGAAGGCAGGTTTAACTTCAAATTAATGTTGTGTTTCAAAGAAGACACACGGATTACTTGGACTATGTCAGTGAAGATCAATATAAACTCCTGAACAAAATCTTTAGCCTGACAAGTCAGACCCACATCAAGATGTTGGGTCCGTGGAACACACCATTGGCAGGGCTCAATCCGAGGGGCGGGATAAACGGTTGTCTTTCAGATTTCCTCTGCACGTAATAGGATAGCGCTACAACCAACCAGAGCAACAAAGAAGATGATGAAGTCAGAGCAAAGAGTCCTTTTTTAGGAATGACTTCAGTGCCATTCTTTGTTCTTTTCTCAAAGAAAAGCTTAACTCCAAGTCTTCAAGAGTCGCGGCCAACATCGATTTGAAAGACCACTGTTCACCAGCAGCAGCAGCCATCTGCTTTGTTTTCAAGTAGCAGGGAATTCACACAGAACCGTCACAACTCTGCCGTCATTATGTTAAGCCCACATCTATACACAATGTGATTGGCCTGCACAAGAGAAGGGCTTGAACAAAAAATGTCTTCAAAGGCCAGGTCTCATCCCACGCCACAAACTTGCCCGCTTGGAATTTGCAAGGGAGCACCAAACATAGGACACTGAAAGGTGGAATAAAGTTTCATACTCTGATGAGAAAACATTTAACCTGGACGGTCCTGATGGCTTCCAACTTTACTGGCATGACAAGGAGATCCCACTGGAGAAGTTTTATACGCGGCACAGTGGAGGAGGCTCCATCAGGATCTGGGGGTGCTTTTTCCTTCAATGGGAAAATGGAGCTTCAGGTTGTGCAGGTGCGTCAAACGGCGGCTGGCTATGTGGACATGTTGCAGCGAGCATCCCACTTGACTGAGGGCCCTTGTCTGTGCGGTAATAACTGATCGAAATCCCATTGAGGATGTTTGGGGATGGATGGCAAGCAAAGTCACTGGTCTGGAAGTCAGTTCCAGACCGTGGATGCCCTTCATGAAGCCTCGTGAAGATCACCACATAGAGCAATGTTCCACCAGCATCCTGGAAACAGTCCTGAGCCTGAACCAGTTTTGCTTTGTGGCGCATTATCCTTCTGAAAGAGGCCACAGCCACCAGGGAATACCGTTTCCATGAAAGGGTGTACATGGTCTGCAACAATGCTTAGGTAGGTGGTATGTGTCAAATTAACATCCACATGGATGGCAGAACCCAAGATTTCCCAGCAGAACATTGCTCAAAGCATCACACTGCCTTTACTCGCTTGCCATCCTCACATAGTGCATCATGGCGCCACGTGACGCACCCGGCCATCCACGTGATGAAAAAGAAAACGTGATTCATCAGACCAGGCCACCTTCTTCCATTGCTCCGTGGTCCAGTTCTGATGCTCACATGCCCATTGCTGGCACTTTCGGCGGTCACTGGTCTGTGGCTATGCAGCCCCATACGCAACAAACTGCGATGCACTGTTTTATTCTGACACCTTTCCATCAGAACCAGCATTAACTTCTTGAGCAATTTGAGCTACAGTAGCTTGTCTGTTTCATCAGACCACACCGGCCAGCCTTCACTCCCCATGTGCATCAATGAGCCTTGGCCGCCCATGACCCTGTCGCCGGTTCACCACTGTTCCTTCCTTGGACCACTTTTGATAGATACTGACCACTGCAGACCGGGAACACCCCACAAGAGCTGCAGTTTTGGAGATGCTCTGACCCAGTCGTCCAGCCATCACAATTTGGCCCTTGTCAAACTTGCTGAAATCCTTACGCTTGCCCATTTTTCCTGCTTCTAACACATCAACTTTGAGGACAAAATGTTCACTTTCTGCCTAATATATCCCACCCACTAACAGGTGCTGTGATGAAGAGATAATCAGTGTTATTTACTGCACCTGGCATAATGTTATGCCTCATCGGTGTATATACTAATTTTAAACTATTTCTATGTTTATGGCCAAATATCCAGTTTAATAAACAAATTGATCAAGAGACGAGATGACTATTGACAAATGAGTCTTTTGTTGTCCACAAAACAAAGTCATACAGGTTTAAATGAGGGTGAGTAAATAATTACATCATTTTTAAATTTTGAGTACACTATTACTTTTTTGTTACTAGACACTAATATTGTCAGAGGTTTTAAAAAAAGATCTCACGTTTGGTTGTGACTGAGCCTCCATGGGATGTTATCTGTAGGGAGTGAGAAAGAGATGAAACAAGCTCTAGTGAGTCATTTACATGAGATCATGATGTCTGTAACTTCCCATCACTGTTACTAATTTAGCAGACATGCACAAAAACACATCGCAGTCATTTAATCACAACATAACCAATTCGATTTCATTTTGAGCTTGAGTTTCTACTCTACTCTACTCTGACCGAAACACACACACAGACAGTCTGGGACAAGCAGTGCTATAAGCCAGAACATAACACCCCTGAGCTTTCACCAATTATACTGCAGTGATAGATTCTGACTGAAGGATTGCCCTCAAACAGACACAGACTCTAAACCAGGACTTCATAGAAAACTTCATTTAGAAAAATATAAATCGCAAATTTTACCACAAAATTAGTGCAGTATATGCATAAAAGTAAATAATAATAGGAATTTGTAATATTAAATATTTTAATATTATAACCATTTACAATATTTAAAAATATATATTTATATTCATATATATTATAAATATTATATATATAATAATAAAAAAATAATTAAATATTAATAATAATTATTATTATTTTTTATATATATATATATATATATATATATATATATATATATATATATATATATATATATATATATATATATATATAAAAAACATTATAAATATACAAGTTTATTATAAATGTTCTCCATGGCGATTTTTCATGTACTGGAAAATAATATAAAAGGTTTAAGGTAACTATCATAGGGGTTTTTATTCTTATTCATAACCACAAAGCAATTATTTCAGTCTCATCTTTATCTAATTTATAATAACATTTGTGGTCATCAGCTGTTAGTAAAAGTGCCGTGCCCTCCGCAAACATTCTCGGCTGTGGTGGTACTGCAATGTGCAATGGTAATGACTTTCTTAACTTTTACGAACCAAACAAAAGCAATGCAGGTAAAAAAGCAAAGCCCCCTTCTGGATCCCAATTCCTATGGACCTTTGTTTCTGCCACTGAATAAAAAATTAAAAAGGTAATTGCCACGTTTTATCTCGCAATTCTGACATTATAACTCACAACTGCAGGTTTATATCTCACAATTCTGAGAAAAACAGAGAATTGTGAGATAAAGAGTCGCAATTATCCTTTAATTATTTTATTCCATGGCGGAAACAAGCTTCCATACATTTTCTTACATGCATGAAAAAAAATGTAAATGTAAATAGACAAACACACCTGATGACTGGAGTCCATTCCTACATAAGAGTTCCGTGAACTGCAGTCAACCGGTGGAGTCTCCTCCCGTGCAAAATCAGACATCTCTATTCCACCTCCTGGATCCCTGCACACACACAAAAAAGGTTAGTTACCTAGCAACACACTAACAGGAACAGCCCCGAGGGTTTGAGAGAGTTAACAATGTCATTTACGAACAAACTTGCACAGCAGCTCAGGCGCCAGCAGAGAGGAGATCATTTCTAGCGTCTCTCCATCTAATGTCTGCCACCCATTAGCCAGAGATCACCCTCCCTCTCTTCACTTTTTGGGAGATTATAATAATATTTTTAGGAGGTTTATTTTGATTGGCCCCCCAGAGTATAAAATGTAGTGGTGAATGGTAATCCCACAGCTAGAGCTCACCTACCAATGTCTGCCATTTCCATTATTTTTGCTACTCTATTTAGTGTAGCTAGAGGCAGTTTAGTTTTTTCATTCAGGAGATACATGAGGGTCTTTGGAAGAATTAAAAACACAAGCTCTTCAGCTCAGGAGCCTCAAGCAGAAATATATACAAAACAGGAATGTCCATCCAGATCCGTTAATAGTACATTTAATAGGTTGTTGATTTCTCTTTTACATATAGCTAGAAATGCAAGAAAATAAGTGTGTTCTTTTCTCATGCATGAAAAGTTGTTGAGGTTTGTAAAAAACTTCTCAAATGTTCTCAAAACTGATTTGAGTAACTGTGTTTTTAATGTGTTCTGACCCGCTCAGCAATGCTTGCTCTCGTAGAAAATGTGCAACCGAGCACTTATTTCACCTCTGAACGTTTGCAGGCTGACTCCTCTGAGCTAACGAACAAGAGCATCAGCTTTGTGTGTAGGCTCTATATCAGTTCTCCTGATTCACTCACTCCTTCCCCTCCTCCCCTTTCCTCTCTCTCTCAGTGGGTGATGAATGGATCCAGCATGACAGCAGATTAGCTCTCAGAAACATCCCTACCGCTGAGCAACAGCGCTGTCCCTTAATCAAAACTTTGTTGAGCTGAATTAGAACCTTTCTGAGTGGAATCAGAACCTCCCTGTGGAGATTCACAATCCTTCCTGAAAAGATTCAAAACGTGACATTCAAAAACTTTTCCTGAGATGATTCAATACATTATCTAAACTGAATCAGAAGCTTTCCTGTGAAGAAACCCTGAGATGATTCACAACCTTTATTGAGATGATTCAAAACCTGAAATGATTTGAAACCGTTCTTGAGTCAAATCAGAAACTTCTTAAGCTAAATGAGACTTGTTTAAAATGTGCAACCACTCTACTTTTTGTAATGGCTTTTGAGTAACCATAAATGATTCTTACCCAGGCCCGTTTGAGTGTTCCTGCCGGGTGCCCGTGCCCTCTCGTTGGTGCTCCGACCCCTGTACCCGCCCCTCACTCCCTTTGGCGCGCAGCTCCACTACCTCCCCTTCATCCAGCGCGGTGTGCAGGCGATAATTCACGGCCTTCAGCAGCACAAACATACCTGCTATCACCCCGCAGTAGATACCCACAATCACCATGGTGGGGGGCAAGGCCTAGAGAGAGAGAGAGAGATTTTAAATGACAGTCTTTTGGGCTCATTTACAATATCATTCTAAATGATGGGGTCAGAAAGATTATTATAAAGAAATAACTACTTTAATTCAGCAAGGATGGATTAATTTGATTAAAAGTGACAGTAAAGACATTTATCATTTTACAAAAGATTTCTATTTCTCTTTAATAAATGCTGTTCATTTGAACACTCTATTCAAAGTATCTAGAAAAATAATTTCTACAAAATATTAAGCATTTCTAATTATCATTAATGTTGAAAACAGTTGTGCTAAATGGTTTCAACTAATGATAAATAAGAAATGTTTCTTGAGCACCAAATCGGCATATTAAAACGATTATGAATAATAGCTGCTGAAAATTTAGCTTTGCCATCCCAGAAATAAATTTTAAAATTATATTAAAATAAAAGTTACTTAAACTTGTAACAATATTTCAGAACATTACTATTTTTACTTTACAAAATGCAGCCTTGTTGAGCATAAAAGACTAAAAATGTTATTTAAAATGTAAAAACCTTACCCACCACAACTTCTGAAAGGTTGTGTACAATCTTTAGATCTATTATTGACCTAATATTTTTCCATCAAGAGATTAAAAAACCTTACCGATTACAACTTCTGAAGGGTTGTGTACAATCTTTATCTACTGATCTATTGTATTTCCCCATCAATGAATTAATAAAAGATCCACAACATTTCAAGAGACATTAAAACTGTCATTTAAAGCAAACCAAGGCGGGGGTGCATATGTGATATGCTCACATATTTCAGCATATTAACATCCTTGTATAAATATCATATACAAATATAGGACTCTGTTATACAGAGTTACAGGGTTATGAAAAGGGGCAACAATATTTCAGTCGCAACCGGAGGGCAGAAGCTAAAAACAGCCTGGCACTGAACGGACATCTGTGGACAACATACTGCCCTAAACACCTCTCCATATCTGACACACTCTTATTCATCCTCAAAAAAAAACAACAACAGTGGAGACACATTCATCAGTTGCTTATTAATACAGTGATTATTACAGCACTATTGCAGGGCTTTAAGTGATATTGTTTAGCTATGGTTAAAGGGTATTTAAGTATTTAAGCAGAACCTAGATGGATGGATCTCTGCAGGAAGTTAAATATGGACTGAGTGGCACCAGCCTCTCCATCTGTACACAGATCTAATGCACAGACCTGAGACCTCGCCCACAGAATGGGCATGGCTTTAAAAATAATACACATGAAAGTCTCTTTTTATAAATAGACTGCAAACAGGAGTATAATGTTTCACAGAGAAGAGGGATTTCGTTGTGCCAGAGTTGTTATGATAAAGATGGAATCTTTTTTTCAGCATTTTCTGTGATGACTGGAATATAATCTGGGAAATTCTGAGGAATTGGTTTAAATATGGTAAAATGCTGAGAGTACTGCACTTTTGTGGCTGAACGCGTAATAAAAGTGAATTGATATATTTAATAAACAGACCCACAATGGGTAGGGTTGAATTTAGCGAAGAGTGAAATAGGTTTTCACTCACTGTTCAGCTCATTCTGGTGATTTAATTAAAACAGATCAGAACTACTGTGGTTGTCTGAGTGTCAGAACAATTCACTGATAAATTAGATCAAAACACAATACCACAAAATACATTACTATCGGCATCTATGGTTTTGTGAAGAACCTTTAATATCATCGAAACATTGATTTGGGTCTGTAATGTTTTTCTGAATAAAAACAATTTACAATTGTTCAAGAAACAATTCAGCAAGGACACATTAAATAGATCAAATGTGACAGTCAAGACATGTAAACTAATTTTATGCTGCCCTTCAAACTTTCTGTTTGAATCAAGAATCATGTCGAAACAAACGTGTGTACGAGTTTCCACAAAATATTAAGCAGCACAAGTACAACTATTTTCAACACTGATAATAATAATAATAATAATAATGTTTCTCGAGCAGCAAATCGGCGTATTAGAATGATTTCTGAAGGATCATGTGACACTGAAGACTGGAGTAATGATGCTGAAAATTCAGCTCTGCCATCACAGGAATACATTATGGAACTATGGAAATGTGCATTGTACTAAAGGTTATTTGTAGTACTTCTGAAGAGTATTAAAATGTTCTTCACTTTAAGAAGCAATGGTTCTTTTAAGAACAATTCACTGAAAGGTCCTTCTATGGAATTGCTGTGTATGTTAGTTGACGGTGTATATAAGAGAAGATATTTAAATGTGCTTTTCCCACTCAATGGAAGTCATATGACCCATGTACTTCAAATCTTGTATTCCACAGAAATAAAGGTTTGGAATGACATGAGGAACTAACCCTTTAAAGCAGAGAAAGACTAAACCCACCAAATCTCATGACATCAGGTCTAAAATACCCATCTGTCAAAACCAAAACAAAGACTCATCGAACCAGAACTGTAACTGACCCCACTGCTGTCGGAGCAGTGACAGGATTCCCACACCTTTTGACCAACACATTTCCATGACTTTTCCAATTGTTTGTGAATAAAGGAAATTATCATTATTAGTATCATCTTTTAAATAAGAGATTACAGAAATTGCACTCACAGAGCAATTTGTGTCACAGAGCTGACCGTAACTAGAAACACAACACCATAGACATTTCCAGCTCTGGAAACCACAATTCCCATCACAACATTCCCTGATATTTCTAGGTTTTCCATGGCCATGGAAACCCTGTAGAAGACATGAATAAAGAGAAACATAGCCCGTGTGTACTGGAAATGGAGAGAGAGAGAGAGAGAGAGAGAGAGAGAGAGAGAGAGAGAGAGAGAGAGAGAGAGAGAGAGAGAGAGAGAGATGGCTAAAGAATGAGGAAAAGATAGAGATGGGCTGATAAGGACTGAGGGATGGCGAGAAGAAGAAACCGACGGTTGCATCTCTCACCATGTAGAGCGTGAACGGGAGGCAGAGCAGCAGCAGCCACAGGTAAAGGTGAAGCGCGTTCACGAAGGTGTTCTGGTGGGGGTCGTAGTACCATCCGCCCGTCACCGACGCCCACACGCCCTGCCGCAGGATCTGCAGGGTCTGCGACCCCATATTTACCCCCCTAACCCCTCTCTAGCCGTCTCGGAGCAGGAGGTACGGCGCTGGGCCGTCGAGCCCCGTCGCAGCCATCTTCTTCTCTGTGGTCCTCCAGAGCTGCGCTTCCCGTCCCATCGTGCTCTGCGCGCACCCGGCAGCTCGCGCACAGCTCGTGCAGAGTGGAGCTGCGCGTGCCAGAGATACGAGTTATTCTGCAGCGCCTCCGAGCGGTGAACGCGAGTATTGACGAACAAAAACATCTGGGGCGATACTGTTGAAAGCTTTGATTTTTTTTTTTTTTTTTTTGCAACCTGTTTACCTAAATACATTATTTATTAAATAAACAATCACTTCCTCGCTGTGTGTTGGTATTTGAAGAAGGAAAAAAAAAGTGGAAATATTTGTAAAATAATCTATCGTATTATGTATTTATACTAAGTGCGTGTGGGTGGGTATTCGAAAGAAATAGTGGAAATACATATATATATATATATATATTTTTTTTCTTTTTTTTTTTAAATAATAATGTAAAATAGATTGTACATTTATACTGAGAGCGGGCACTGTGCGCATAGGTGCAATAAATCAGGTCAAGCTGGCAGTATTTGGGTCGAGCTAATTGACACTGGTACATGAATAAAACTGAATTCTCATCAGGACATATCTGCTGGCTATGAGTCTGTTTTTAGTGCACTAAATAAAGAGCGCAGTTCACGCTTATGCAGAAGCGCAAAAGACGCGCGTGCCCATCCGAACACACGGGGACGCTGCGCATTATACGGTATAATCTCTATCGGAAGACCAGGATTACATTATAAAAGATCAAATGAATTTAGGTTATTATTACGTAGTAATTGAATCCCTTACAATAAAACAAAAGAGAAAAAAAAAACATACAAATCAATGTTTTAATTGGCAGGAAAAGTCTGTACACTACTGAATAATTAATGATTGAATGACACTGCAAACAGGTTCTGAAAAACTGTAAATTTCACTGTAAATTATACAATGGCATAATTCACCTCATAAACAGTGAAATATAGAAAATGACATACAGAGATGAAATACACACACATTTCAGTCCCCTCATTTCAAAAACTTTTAAATTAGGAATAAGATTCATTTATATATAATAACCGTATCAGTCCAGAGAACTGGTGCAGAGAGCTGTCCACAGGTTTGTGCATCAATCAGTCCTGCAACATTAAATCAAAGTTGTTTGTGGTTGGCCAGCATGTGTTACTGCAGGCGTGCACGTTTTTCGGGTGGTGGTTTGCTGGGTGTAGTCTGTGGGGCTGGCCGGGCAGGGCCAGGAGGGGCCGGAGGTTTCGTCTCTCGTTCTTCTTGAGGCTTCACAGGCTCAAGTGGCACTTCTGGCTCTTTCTTTACCTCCACTAAGGACAGAGAGTGACAGATGTTTATATGCCGTTCAATAGTTTTTGATCTGTAAACTGATCTGTGGCTCATTTTGGATTTCATGAGAGCTACACATTCCAAAAAAGTTGGGACAGGTAGCAATAAGAGGCCAGAAAAAGTCAAATGTACATATAAGGAACAGTTGGAGGACGTCTGGGGACTGAGGAGACGAGTTGCTCAAGTTTAGGAATAGGAATGTTGTCCCATTCTTGTCTAATACAGGCTTCTAGTTGCTCAACTGTCTTAGGTCTTCTTTGTCGCATCTTCCTCTTTATGATGCTCCAAATGTTTTCTATGGGTGAAAGATCTGGACTGCAGGCTGGCCATTTCAGTACCCGGATCCTTCTACACAGGCATGATGTTGTAATTGATGCAGTATGTGGTCTGGCATTGTCATGTTGGAAAATGCAAGGTCTTCCCTGAAAGAGACGACGTCTGGATGGGAGCATATGTTGTTCTAGAACTTGGAAATACCTTTCAGCATTGATGGTGCCTTTCCAGATGTGTAAGCTGCCCATGCCACACGCACTCATGCAACCCCAAACCATCAGAGATGCAGGCTTCTGAACTGAGCGCTGAGAACAACTTGGGTTGTCCTTGTCCTCTTTAGTCCGGATGACATGGCGTCCCAGTTTCCAAAAAGAACTTCAAATTTTGATTGGTCTGACCACAGAACAGTTTTCCACTTTGCCACAGTCCATTTTAAATGAGACTTGGCCCAGAGAAAACGCCTGCGCTTCTGGATCATGTTTAGATATGGCTTCTTTTTTGACCTATAGAGTTTTAGCCGGCAACGGCGAATGGCACGGTGGATTGTGTTCACCAACAATGTTTTCTGGAAGTATTCCTGAGCCCATGTTGTGATTTCCATTACAGTAGCATTCCTGTATGTGATGCAGTGCCGTCTAAGGGCCGAAGATCATGGGCATCCAGTATGGTTTTCCGGCCTTGACCCTTACGCACAGAGATTGTTCCAGATTCTCTGAATCTTTGGATGATATTATGCACTGTAGATGATGATAACTTCAAACTCTTTGCAGTTTTTCTCTGAGAAACTCCTTTCTGATATTGCTCCACTATTTTTGGCTGCAGCATTGGGGGAATTGGTGATCCTCTGCCCATCTTGGCTTCTGAGAGACACTGCCACTCTGAGAGGCTCTTTTTATACCCAATCATGTTGCCAATTGACCTAATGAGTTGCAAATTGGTCCTCCAGCTGTTCCTTATATGTACATTTAACTTTTATATGTACACACATACATACATATATACATAAACATATATATATATATATATATATATATATTTTATTTTATTTTTTTTTTCTATTCATCAAAGAATCCTAAAAAAATGTTTTACACAACTGTTTTCAACATTGATGATACTAATCATAAATGTTTCTTGAGCAACAAATCAGCGTATTAGAATGATTTCTGAAGGATCATGTGACACTGAAGACTGGAGTAATGGCTGATGAAAAGTCAACTTTGCATCACAAAAATAAATTAATTTTAAAGTATATTAAAATAAAAACCCATTATTTTTAATTGCAATATTTCACAATATAACTTTTTTTTCTTCTGTATTTCATAATCAAATGATCAAATAAATGCAGGCTTGATGAGCATAAGAGACTTCTCTCAAAAACTTTAAAAAGTAATTTTTCCAAACTTTATATTCGAAACAAAACACAAAATGATGCTGTTTTTTCAAATATACTGCAACACATTCTATTTTTAAATTGCTTTGAAATTGCACCAGACATTTTTTTCAGTATCATGTCAAACTCTACTTGACTGTGACTGCATCTGAATTTTTATGTTTTCAAGTATGACCTCTATACAGATTAGTTATTTACAAAACTGAAATGTAATTTTGTGTGTGTGTCTGTAGTGTGTGATATGGTGAGACCTAGTTGAGTATTTGCGTACCTGGGACAGGCTTCTCTCCTGGTTTGGGCTGAAACAGAGACATAAAATCAGTGAGTTTAAACTAAATTTTCCTTTTTTTTTTTTAAATCCAGAAACCAGTTTCATGAAATGAAACGTTTTGTGTGTATATTAGTAATACCTGATAGAAAGTTGGGGGAAATTTATTGCGCAGATCCAGTAGCAGTGTGTCAACTCTCTGCCTCTGGAACAAAGAACTCGGCTCCTCTTTCCGCTTAGATTTAGGCTTTACCCTTTCTATAACAACACATACAACACACAAATGTAACACTCTTTGACAGTACAGTTGTACTTGTTGAGAAATGCTTCCTGTAGCTGCTGTGTCTGTGAAGTTGAAGTTGAAGTTGAAGTTTATTCGTCATTACACATGTACAAGTACAGTATAACGAAATGAAGTTTGGAGCAAGCCTCCGGGCCGCAGCCGATTATTCAGGCGCCACCTAATAAAGGTGTTCTCACCTCTCTCCTCCTGGTCTTTAAAGTGCCACCAGTACCCTTTGGACGGATGGTACCTGCAGAAGGACATTGCCTCATCAAATGCAGACTGAATACCATGAACTGCTGAAAGCTGGAACACATCAAAACAAAAGATTAATGTTCATACTGATAAATTAAGGAGCTATTAAATTGTTCTAAGGTTTATATACACACCATTCGGGAATTGATGACTGATCCCAGGTCAGGCGCCTGATACACCACTCCAGCTATGATATAGTAGTCAGCAAGAGGGATCACTACAGGGAAAGGGAACCAGAACATACAAATAGGTTAATGTTTTTGTTTTGTTTTTCTGCAGAGGAATGTACCATATTGAATATAAAGTGAACAAAAGGTCCCCATTTATTGATTTAAAGTTCCTGGTATAACTGTGCACATTATTTATTGATTTAAAATTCCTGGTATTACTGTGCACATTATTTCAACTTTGTCTCATATTTGACTAATTTTGAATCATTGACACTGTTACTGAACTGCATTCAATCAACACTGAAGTAACTCAAGCTTAATATCGACAATATTAGAGATCCTGTAGAGATGCTTATAGCTGAACTGAGCACCGTTATTGAATGGAACTGATTTAACACTTAACTGATTTTAACCATATATTGATACTATTGTCTAATGTAAAGCTGCTTTACAGCAGAATTTGATTTTGTTAATTAATTGATGAAGTTTCTATCACTGATCCTTATTTTCCTGTTTATCACAGGACTCCTTTGAAACCATTTGTATTGTATAAAGCACCATATAAATAAAGGTGACTTGACCATTTCAAAATTGAAACAGAACTGTAATAATTTATCAAAAAGTAATAACCTCTGAAACAATTTTTTTTTCCTAAAAATTCTCTTGCAATTTAATCTCTAAATATGAATTAAACATAAGAGTGATTGCAGAATAAGAGGGCCAAAGATGTAACAAATAAGCAAAAACAGCCACGCAAACTTTATGTATTATCTGGTAAATGTTCAAGTAGTCATTCATCAATCAAACTTTTTTATATATATAAAGAAGCCCAGGGGCCTGTACCATGAAGTTTAGCTGTGACATCAGTAGTGAACAGCCAATCACATGCTGTGGATCAGTGAAACTGAGATTCACGTCTCGCGAGAGAAGCAGCGAGATTCATTTCTCTCTTCTTCAGAATATTACATGATGGAAAAATATTAAGAATTCAAACAAATTTATACAGCAAGAAGAAAAGAGCTGTCTATGAAAGAAGACACCTAAAAGAAAAATCTTATACATCAATGCAAGTAAAAGTTATGAAGTTAGTTTAGTTGATATAGAGAGAGAATTGAACATTTAAGCTCACATGTAGTAATTTTTATAGCTTCATTTATTGATTTTAAAGCTTATTTGTATGACCTTAATATAGGCTACTTATATTCATTTTAACAAAGTGCCTATTAATGATTGATTAACTAAAATGATACGCGTAATTGCTTAAGGGTATAATAATTACATAAATGCATTGTTAAAAGGCAGACACTTTAGTCTTTAAAACCATTTGCTATGTAGTGACCTTTAATTTGGAGTAGAAAAAGGGGGCGTGACTTTATTGCATCAGAGATGTGACCCTTTGCTCACAGCTGATTAGTCCAATTTCAGTTTGAGATCTCTTATCCAGAACATAACCTTCCCTAGAGAAGGTTAGCTGTGGAGCATAAGTTACTATGGAGATGAACACTGCTAAAAGCCAAACCACTTTAATGGTACCTAAAACCCAGGATTGGCACAAACTAAGCTTAAATATATCTGGCTAGCCAGCTAAACTGGCTTTATGGTATAGGCCCCAGGGCTTTTTGAATGGTGTACAACTGAAATTTAAATGCATCAATGTGGTGCACTTTGAGAGCAAAATTAAGATCTCTAACCTATAGAATAATAAAAAAAAAAAAAAAAATAAAAAAATCAAATTACACTGTACTCACTTGACTTTGTAATTACTTGACTCAAACTTTAGTTATGAAACATTCACACTGGTGTTTTTAGAAAGCCAAACCATTTTAATATAATAATAACAATTATTATTGTTGTCTAACACTGGCAACAACAATCTATGTTCAAATTTCTTAGAAATTGTACAGAACATTGTCCTTTTTGTTAAGCATCATGCCAAATGCAACTTGACCTGGATTGCAAGTCTGTCGACATTACAGTTGATACAAAAATGTATCATCTGAAAATACAATGCAGAAAATATTCATAAATGATTATACTAAAAGCAAAACACAGCCTCACAGACAGCAGAAACTGAACAGCACTGCAGAAACTCACCTTGTGTTGGTGATTGTCTCTGCTGCTTTCTGATGATATACAGAATCGGCTCCTGAGCGTGAAGCAAAATATATTCCACACCCACCATCTGACTACACACACACACACACAACAAGTAAGCACGCGAACAACACACTCTCTACTGCAGCTCAACCTATTTTTTAATTGATTAGAAAATAATCAATTAAAACATACAAAACAAAGCAGTGTGACAGTAAAATAAAGATAAAGTGTTGTCTGTCTTTGTGCTTCCAATTCATAGACATGTAGATTACATTCTGACACATCTACTACATCCACAACCCAGTATGTAATTGGATCATGCAGTGCTTACTTGAGGTGATCCAGGGTTAATCTCTGCATTTTCACCACCTCGTTGTTGCAGGTGCGATCATAGAAGGGGTTGCTCCTTTCAGAGAAATACTCCAAAACATTGCTGGGGTTCAGGATGGGCACCCAGCTACTGTCCACCCACGAGATGCCCAGCAGATTATCTGACAAACACAAAAAAACACCCGTTATGCTCCTGAATAATAGATCTGGGTTAGGGTTAGCACTAGAGATGCACCGACACTAAATTTCTCAGCTGATACCGATAGCCGATTATTCAAAAGTTCGATTTTTCTTATGGAAGAAACTCTCCCAAATAATGCTGCAAAGTACACAGAGAACTCTCTCATTTGATACACAATAATATTGATTGCAACTGCATGAATCATGATACAGATTTCAGTAAGTTGTACTGTTACTTTTATTAAAGTGGAAGAGATGGCTCGTGCTGCCGCTTGAACTGAGGCACTACAGCAAACGGTCACATCACAGTGACAGCTGTGGGAGCGTCAAAACAGCATTTGTTTGAATTTCGTGATAAAATGGACAGAATGAAAGCTGAGACTTTGTTTCTTATCAGAAGCAATAAGCCACAGTGATATTTGCGATTACTGGATGAGATGCACGCTGCAAATAATGTTTAATGTAGGGAAAAACTGTGGACCTGGTTTGAAGTACGGGTGATTCGTAGGGTCAAATAGAGCCTGCTTTTATGTAGCTATTTTTTAACTGTAAATGTGCTAGTGTCGTGTTAACTTGCACTAAATTCAACATGAGACATCACACACACACACACACACACACACACACACAGTAGGAGTTGCAGACGGACAAGTTTTTACGCAGCCTTTTGATTGACAGGATACCATCGGCCCTGATCATCGGTGACCGATTGTGAAAATAATATCTATATATATATTATCGGCCGATACATTTGTTCATCTCTAGTTGCCACTGTTATGAAGAATTTGGAAGTATGCTGGCAATACTTCAGTTTATACAGTTCAAACATTTACATTGTCCCCAAATTACCCTAATATGTTTTACCAAAATTATATGGGGAATATGTTTTATCAGACATGGACCCCTTTTTATATAGGTCCCAGGATGTCAGGTATCATTTTGCAAAACCTTGGCAGGTCAACATGAACCTATTTGTCGTTAGTTTTTTTTTTTTTTTTTTTTTGAGGATGCATGCATCTATGGTTTAGGTTTGAACGCACTTCTGTTCTTTGGTCACTTTTCTATAGTTTTGTTATGTTAAAGAATAAAATAATCACCGCTGCCGATTTAAAAACAACAACAACACCAAAAAAAAAAAAAAAAAAAAAAAAAAAACATGTTTCTATGAGAATATTTCCGTTAAAAAAAAAAAAACAGTTAAAATATATCGTAGAATATAACACCGCGCCTTCTTCTACAACAAACTACAGCGTCAATGCTAAAGAGGAGTGTGTTAATGTTGGCCTGACAAAGCAAACGTTCTGTTAATTTACTTTATAATTATTATACAGCATTTCAATGTGAAGAAGAAGGGATCTGACAAGAATAAAACTGTCAAAGAATAAAACATCTTCGTAAAACAATTCGTGAAATATGTGATTAAGTACCTCTTAAATCCGCCGACGCCATCTTCGCAGCTAGCGCTCAGGCGCAGGCTGATGATGACATAATAATCGTCGACGCTCTATTACGCTTGCTTCATGTAGATACCCAATACAAAATCTGAATTAAAAATATGCCATTTTAATTAGTTTATTTTAAAATTCCAAAATTTCAAAAATTAAAATTCAGTGTTGAAACTTCTTGTTTTTCAGCTTAATTGAGTCTTTCTGGTTAATGATATTATCTTTTTGGCAACATATTGCATCCATAAATGTAGTTTATTTATTTATTTATTTATTTATTTACACCACTCTTTATGAAATGTAAATATGAATTAATGTGAATATGGAAATATTAATGATAACAATGAATTATGGCACCGTGGAGGCCCCATTTGCATCTTTCATAAGATTATGTATTTCAATAAAATATATTTGAAGTGTTCTTTCATTTGCTGTTTTTTATTTGTCAAAAATATAGGCTAATGCAATTTTAGGTCCTTGAAAAATAATTTTAATTCTTAATATTTTTATTTTGTCATTATTTTTAACATTGTATCTGCATTGTGCAGAACATTGCACATTACATCATAAGGTGGCTGATTTAATCATGTTTGTAAGATTCTATATTATATATTTTATTTTATTTTTGAAAATATAAAAATAAATATACATATAAATAAAATAAACATATTTATGAAAATATATATTGGCTCTCACTAAGATGAGTCTTGCCATATTTACAATTGTTCAGTCATACACACACACACACACACACACACACACACACACACACACACACACACACACACACAATAATATATAACATTTTAGATTTTAAAGCATTCAATTAGGACAAAAATAATTATATTCTCAAAAAGGCCTATAGTTAACACAACCATGAAAGACATTTTTAGAATTAGGAAAGATGCCTTTGGACCTAATTAAAAGTACATTGGTTGAAACATCATCACTACTACAGAAGATTTCATCAGATCAGATGGGACAAATACCCAACAGAGTCCCCGCAGGCAGAATTCTGCAGGAATATATGAGTGCAGTGCAGCATAAAACACTACATAATGCCTGCAGAGCAAAAACAGGATTTAACCAATAAAAAATCCACAAAAGAACCATTAAATTCCACATCCACATGAGCCACAAACTCTACAACCCCAATGAAGCTCAAATGCCACAAGTCCTTAACCTACCAAGAGGTGGCAATATAGCATTCCCTCAAGTCAAGTGTAATGTTCTCATTGCAAACATGTAAGAGAGAGAATGAAATATAGCTTCTCATACATTACAGTAATGGCAGCTGATCTGAAAAACATTTCTTTGTTAAAACTATAACAAAACAAAATCAGAGTTTTATCTGTTCCCAAACAGAACTTTAAAATACATGACAATTGTGACCAATCCTAAAATAAGAAAAGTCCTGACTATGTACAAAGTCAGCATTGTACAAGCATAGCTTTGCCCTAGAGAAAGGTTAATGAGGACAGTGCTTGTATAATTTATTTCAAAAACATGTATTGTTACTATAAAAAGGTATTATTGCGATACAATATTGCTTTAAGTGTGTAAAATCTAATTATATATTTAAAAAAATATTTAAAAACTGAGAATGATTCACATTCTTTCTGGGAAAAGAAAGCATCACTACAACTTAGCAAAAATTAATGTCTGACATTATCATTTTAACATCAATGTAAACAAACAAAAAATGTAATGCAAATATTTAAACAAAAAACTCTTTGCTTGACATATATAGTTATATCAAAAACTTAACATCAAGAACATCTAGGTAAACAAAGACACCCAAACTAGGGGTGGACGATTATTTGTTATTAAAAATAAGAACTAAAAACAGTAGTCTTCACATGAATTAAACATACACTGATACATAATAAAGTTATTCAGCCAAGAACACTGAGTGATTTTCTCTTATTCTTTTGTTGTTTAATAGACAGCTCATCTTAGTGTTTATTGTATAAGCAGGTTTACTGTACCAGCAGGTTTACTGTACCAGCAGGTTTACTGTGCCAGCAGGTTTACTGTACCAGCAGGTTTACTGTGCCAGCAGGTTTACTGTGCCAGCAGGTTTACTGTATCAGCAGGTTTACTGTATTAGCAGGTTTATTGTATAAGCAGGTTTACTGTATCAGCAGGTTTACTGTACCAGCAGGTTTACTGTATTAGCAGGTTTATTGTATAAGCAGGTTTACTGTACCAGCAGGGTTACTGTATCAGCAGGTTTACTGTATTAGCAGGTTTATTGTATAAGCAGGTTTACTGTATTAGCAGGTTTACTGTATCAGCAGGCTTACTGTATCAGCGGGTTTACTGTATCAGCAGGTTTACTGTATTAGCAGGTTTATTGTATAAGCATGTTTACTGTACCAGCAGGGTTACTGTATCAGCAGGTTTACTGTGCCAGCAGGTTTACTGTATTAGCAGGTTTATTGTATAAGCAGGTTTACTGTATCAGCAGGTTTACTGTACCAGCAGGTTTACTGTGCCAGCAGGTTTACTGTATCAGCAAGTTTACTGTATTAGCAGGTTTACTGTATAAGCAGGTTTACTGTATCAACAGGTTTACTGTACCAGCAGGTTTACTGTATTAGCAGGTTTATTGTATAAGCATGTTTACTGTACCAGCAGGGTTACTGTATCAGCAGGTTTACTGTATTAGCAGGTTTATTGTATAAGCAGGTTTACTGTATCAGCAGGTTTACTGTATTAGCAGGTTTATTGTATAAGCAGGTTTACTGTATTAGCAGGTTTACTGTATTAGCAGGTTTACTGTATTAGCAGAGTTACTGTATCAGCAGGTTTACTGTATTAGCAGGTTTATTGTATAAGCAGGTTTACTGTATTAGCAGGTTTACTGTATTAGCAGGGTTACTGTATCAGCAGGCTTACTGTATCAGCAGGTTTACTGTATCAGCAGGTTTACTGTACCAGCAGGTTTACTGTGCCAGCCGGTTTACTGTATCAGCAGGTTTACTGTATTAGCAGGTTTATTGTATAAGCAGGTTTACTGTATCAGCAGGTTTACTGTACCAGCAGGTTTACTGTATCAGCAGGTTTACTGTATTAGCAGGTTTATTGTATAAGCAGGTTTACTGTATTAGCAGGTTTACTGTATTAGCAGGGTTATTGTATCAGCAGGTTTACTGTATTAGCAGGTTTATTGTATAAGCAGGTTTACTGTATTAGCAGGGTTATTGTATCAGCAGGTTTACTGTATCAGCAGGGTTACTGTATCAGCAGGTTTACTGTATCAGCAGGTTTACTGTATCAGCAGGTTTACTGTATCAGCAGGGTTACTGTATCAGCAGGTTTACTGTATCAGCGGGTTTACTGTATTAGCAGGTTTATTGTATAAGCAGGTTTACTGTATTAGCAGGTTTACTGTATTAGCAGGGTTATTGTATCAGCAGGTTTACTGTATCAGCAGGTTTATTGTATAAGCAGGTTTACTGTATTAGCAGGTTTACTGTATTAGCAGGTTTATTGTATAAGCAGGTTTACTGTATTAGCAGGTTTACTGTATTAGCAGGGTTACTGTATCAGCAGGGTTACTGTATCAGCAGGTTTATTGTATAAGCAGGTTTACTGTATCAGCAGGGTTACTGTATCAGCAGGGTTACTGTATCAGCAGGTTTACTGTATCAGCAGGGTTACTGTATCAGCAGGGTTACTGTATCAGCAGGTTTATTGTATAAGCAGGTTTACTGTATTAGCAGGTTTATTGTATAAGCAGGTTTACTGTATCAGCAGGGTTACTGTATCAGCAGGGTTACTGTATCAGCAGGGTTATTGTATCAGCAGGGTTACTGTATCAGCAGGTTTACTGTATCAGCAGGTTTATTGTATCAGCAGGGTTACTGTATCAGCAGGGTTACTGTATCAGCAGGGTTATTGTATCAGCAGGGTTACTGTATCAGCAGGTTTACTGTATCAGCAGGTTTATTGTATCAGCAGGGTTATTGTATCAGCAGGTTTACTGTATTAGCAGGTTTCATTTAGCTTGTTTTAAGCAAAAACTTAATTTAGATGCATGCATCTTGATTTAAGAATTTTTAGATATTTAGACTGGAAACAAGACATTTTTTTTTTTTTTTTTTTTTTTGCTTTTTTGAGCTCACAGGGGAAATTGCATGTGACTTTGAGCAAATTTGTAGATTTTATAAAACTGATTTTCGAGTAAGAAATTAAATTTTTTCATCAAAATTATTTTTGGCCTATCAATTGAAGGTACAATTATTTAACTTACATGACCTGAAGTAGCTATTTGTAGTTTAATTTGATGCTTTGTATTTATGCTAACTTCAAACCCACATGCTAAAACAGTTAGCCTTGTTATGGCTGTTTTGGGTGGGGATAGTTGTAACAGTTTATTAAAAATGTTACAACCAAACCCCTATGATGATTCCAATGAGTCAAATGTGCATCGAGGGATTTATTCAGTAAATGTGTTTAAAAAAAATGTGTTTTAGTATAGTTTAGTATAGCATAGTTTATGCTCATGTTTTCTTACCAGCTAATGATCTACCTCAATTTAACCCACAAGTTTTGTGCACATCATTAGAAATTAAGCGCATCTTGATGTTTCCATCTAGCCTGGATGCCACCCGATATTAGCCCCGCCCACAACATTTGAGTTCGGGAAATTCGGTCTGGCCTTGATCCGTTGTGGAGTAACTATGCCCGAACGGAAGCTGTTCTGACCAATCAAATTGTCAGGGCGGGCTTTATACGACGATGGACGGATGTCACCAATGAGCGCTTGAGTTGAATTCCTTCTAATCCTAAACGGAGAACTTGTTCGCATGCATTCACCTTTACTATTTCTCTCAAAAATGATGACCGTGTATCCTTGAATTATTTTACAACACCGGGAAAAGATGGATCTTCCTCTTCTACTTCTCCCAGCGTGCGTGCAGTTGAGTTCTGTTGACAACTATGCGTCGCTCCGTTGCTCTGATTGGTTATAGGTCTATCCAATTGAGGTCTTTCCTGGTTCGGTTGAAACACGCCCCATAATCACAGCCCAATGGAGCAGTATCAGATTTTTACGGTCTATGTATCAGACTCTAATTCTGACTAGAATTAAGTATGACGACGTCATAGTCAAGTCAAGTTTCCATCCAGCGTTTTGCAATATCTCAAAATTCACATAAAAAAGTGGACCTTGGAAACATGACTGAACCCATATGTGACAGGAATGCAGTGCACTTACACTTCTCACGCAAACACCCACGACACTACATGTTTTTTGTCAGTTTAAATTGTTCATGTTGTTTTTTTTATTTGTTCTTCAATGATATTTATGCAAAAATTGGATAGTATAGGTGTTATTTCAGCAAATGACCTCTCAGTGCTACATCTATCCCCATCTTAACTGACTCACCCCAGTAGTGGGGTAGATTGTAACAACGGAACTCTTTGTGAAATCTGATTGTGTAGTACACGTCCAAGTGAGTTATATTTGTAGCAAACAAATGTGGCTACCATGTATGAAAATTTGAGACATCTAGCACAAACAACCACTGAGTCACTGATACTCAAACAAAATGTGTTACAACCATCCATGGTCTCCCCCTACATATTTTTTGACACTCAACTGTCATAATACAATCCTGCAAAGAAGCTGAAAGGTAAAGTATCTGCCACTTTTCAACAAGCGACATGCTGGAGACAAGCAAAATTGTAAAATTAAGTAATCTTAAATTCAAAGGCATCAAAATTTAAAGGAAGATACTGGATATCAAAGAAAGAAAGAAAGAAAGAAAGAAAGAAAGAAAGAAAGAAAGAAAGAAAGAAAGAAAGAAAGAAAGAAAGAAAGAAAGAACTTGTTTTTTCTCAGACGGACAGAACTCTAATCTTATGTAAGCATGTGCAGAAATAATCTGAAATGCACATGTGTTTGTGTGTATGAAAATGACAGACTGAGCAAAGCAGAACTCCCCATCCAGCACGATTTACCGCAATCACGACACACCCAGACACAACAGACGTACCAGCTAACCGCTTGCAACACACACACACACACACACACACACACACACCTGTGGGACACAAACATGACGTTTCCCAAAGGGAAACTCATTACGGAGATATTCACCATTAGCCTACTAGTTACATTATTGTGGGTTAACAATAACTTTGCTGTGGGCATAATGAAAGAGAGAATAACAGTTCTTCTGAATCAAGGGAGGATCAAAAGCAAGGAGATTAGCTGTATTTAAACAGCCCTTTTCAGTGTCCGACAGCAGCTGTTTTCTGAGGGCAGAAATCACGTCACACGAAATCCTCGTCTGAGCAAGTGAAATGCGTTTGTTAACGGCTGAGTTGCGCTCAGCTGGATTTCAATGGAAACGGGACGTCGGAGCAGGGGGGCTGACAGACCGGTTATCGCGCTCCATCCGTGATGACCGCATTTCTTAAGGGCAGCGCGAGCACTGTGGCTTGATGCGCACGCTCACTCCCTTTTGAGTCATTCGGTGAGAGCAGGACGTGCCGATCCCGTTCTGCCAGACCGCTGAAAAGAGAGAGAGAGAGAGAGAGAGAGAGAGAGAGAGAGAGAGAGAGAGAGAGAGAGAGAGAGAGAGAGAGAGAGAGAAAAAGAGGGAAAATTCATAGTACTGCGTGTGTGTGAATCATCCAGGAATCCATCTTTAAAACGGAACCGTGAAGACTTGCGCGGGCATGTAAACGCGTGAAGAGGCAAGGAACGCAGCTCGAAAACGTGGGTTTCAAGGAATCGGTGGGATGAGCGTGGAGCACGGCAGATTTGAAGGAAGTATACGCAGGGGAAACAGTACGATGAGCGTCATGAGCGGCAGCGCGAACTCCACCATCATGCAGCCTCCCGGTGGCCGGAACCGCGGAGACGCGCGCTACCCGCAACACGCGCCCCATCAGAGCGGTTCGGTGGTGAAACCTCCAAACGAGCCCGCGGACCTGGTGAAACGAGCCCTGGACTTCAAGACCCAGGGCACGCAGTGCTACAAAGATAAAAAATACCGCGAGGCCATCGGCAAATACCACCGCGCGCTACTGGAAATGAAGGGTCTGTGTCGCGTGCTGGGGGACCCGGACACCAGCAAGTCCCCGTCCACCGTGCTGACCAGCATCAGCAAGTCCAGCCTGACGGACGAGCAGAAAGGCGCGGTGGAGAACGCGGAGTTGGAGTGCTACAACAGCCTGGCTGGTGGGAACGCACATCATGTTTCACCACTTTAAAACCAGGGGGTTTCAATGCACATGATATGTTTTTTATGCATTCTACCTATTAAGACTGAATGATAGCAGGGCCACCATAATATTGAGATCAGTGCTATTCGATTTGGTCCCTGCAATCCTAAATATGCCTAAAAATGTAATCTGTGAGTGAATGTCTTCAGTTCTGCTTGCAGAATGACGTCATGGTTGGTCTAAATTATATATCTAAATTGAATTATAAACTGCAAACCATGATACCAAGTCTAAAATGTCCTTATCAAAAAACAAAAAAACAAAAAAAAAAAAAACGTCATTGGTGCAATTAATTTTGTCTGTGTTTGCATGTAGCTTGTCTGTTGCAGATGGAGCTTGTGAATTATGAACGAGTGAAAGAGTACTGTCTGAAGGTTTTGAGAAAGGAGGGCGAGAATTTTAAAGCCCTGTATCGCTCTGGCGTGGCTTATTATCATCTGGGAGATTTCAACAAAGCCCTGCACTACCTGAAGGAGTCACACAAACAACAACCCACAGGTCAGGCAGATCAAAACTCTCACACACCATCCCAGCATTTCTCAAACTGGACATATAGTCAAATACCCAAATGTGCTGCAAAACAATGGCAAGCCATTCAGGTCCAGTGGCCTTGGTTCATTTAAAAATGTAAGCCTTGGAACAAAAGCAGTCACTCTGAAATGAATCTCAACGTCAAACATTTTATATATGAAAAAAAACAAAGGATATAAAAAATGTGTGCTTATAAAAACAACCATCCGCATAATCAGCAATGACAATGGCAATACAAAACTATTTACTATAAGTGAGATATATTGTTGAAAATGTGGGATTATAATGTAGACACTGGATTGTTATCCGGTCTACTAACAATATGTGGTTATGAAAATAGTCCATGGTTTAACAAAGTTAATAGCTTCTGCTATAATCCAAAATCCATCTGTCTGATGTCATTCAAATGCTGATTAAGTAATCATGTTAAATTTGCAGTGATATCAAAATAACAAAAATTCTCAATAATAAGCAGCAGTTTCTGAACCCAAAACACCTGCTCTCCAGGACAACAGTGATTGTGCTGATAAATGAATAAAAAAAAAAATCACAACTGAAATGATTTATCTTTCACTACACTTCCTGTCCACATTTTCTGTGTTAAAACAGATGTTTCCTCCTTTTCTATGTATGTGGGACAGATACTAATGTCATCCGCTACATCCAGCTGACGGAAATGAAGATTCGACGAAATGCCCAGAGAGAGAAATCAGAAGTTCCGTAAAACAGCTCCCGCTTGAATAGCTTTCCACTGCGGACACCCCACTATCCCCTCATCGCACTCTCCGCGGACGAGGTTCGGCATTTCATGGAAGACTTTATTCCAGTGCGGGTCAACACACCTGTCTCAGTCCTGTCAGAAACAGTCTCTGGCTCAGATTGAAGAGCTGAATCAGGTGTGCTGTGCCCTGGAGTAGACCGTGGAGACCCGGGAAGGAGACCACCAGGGATCTCACTGGCATTTATTATACTTTCTGAAGTACAGTAGTGCTGTCAAAATGCTTGCTTTTAATCCTCAGTTGTATTTAAGTTCTGAAAAAACGAACAGATGTAGGTCTCTCGAGGTGGTTCTCGTCTGAAGTTGTGCTCCACAGAACACCGTTTTGTGGCTGGTGAAACATAGTTCACATATTCCTGCAGCTTTTTGTTTGCATATTTTTTCCAGATCAAGGCAATGTTTTTTTTATTATTATTAGAGATTCTGAACCAGTTTTGTTGTATATCTAGTTTTGCACATAAAGCTCCTTCATTTGAAGTGCAATTAAGTGTCACTACTAGTGAAAACGATGCCAATCATATACAACCTACTCTTCACTTAACACCCACATTCAAATCGCAGTGATCTCACAAGATCTCACACGCACAGAGTGGGCTTAAGTGTACACACACACACATAGAGTGGACATGAGTGTAAGCATGTGAATCAAGCACAGTCTGACTGACACGTATACAAAAGCATGTAGGAGTAAAATAAACTGTGGTCATTGTTATAAGTAGGAGTGTGTGTTTTTTGTTTATGCTGTGTAATTTATATCTGATTCTTACTGATAGTGAAAAGTGAAGACTTGATCTTGTCATTTTGACAGAGAAGGGACTTTTTCTGTCTATATTTCCACTGTACTCAACTGTTTTTACTTGCAGCTTAACAGCAGGTACACAAAACAGTCCAATTCACTGCTCCATTCTGGTTGCTATGGTGAGGTTGCATGGAAATCATCCTTTGAGACAGATGGGGATGGTGCCCTAGACATGCTCGCTTAGACAAATCTGTGTAAAACGGAAGAATGAAAGATTAAACGCTCTTTCTTAAATTGCTGATTTAGTATTTAGTAATTATGTTTAATGTACAGTAACATGGACCAATGAGATTACCACAGAACAATAATCTCACTTAAAATGAAGGCAAGACACCACAGGTGAATTGGGTAAAATGAAGATTATTATACTGAGATAATTGTTTTTTGTATGCAAATTCGGCGTCATAATTAAACATGCACTAATTTGATAAAGCCAGGTTCATTTTTAAAAAAATATATATTTTAAAGACTTTACTTTGATGGTCCACTTTAGACATTCTACTATAAGTAACTTTGCAACTACATGTCAACTAGCAATCATTAGAGCTTAATATTTGCTAACATATTATTTTAATGCTCCCCCAACAGACAGTTAAGTAACTTTGCAAGTATGTGTCAACTTGTTCTACTAACCCAAACCCTAACACATAACCTAACAGCCCAGCAAGCAATAGCCGTCATTTCACAGTCTCGGTTAACTATTGACCCGATATAGTCCAGCTATGAAGTAACCCACTTCTAGCCAAAATAACCATAATTTGGTTACACGTTGTTTTTTTCCAAAATAACTTGCGAGATGTATGATATTCCATCATGTAAGCAAAGTCAACAGTGATTACAAAGCGTCTGCTTTCATTTCTTTGACATGTTTATGTTCTAGATGACTAATCTATTCCAGGGCTATGGTTAGATGTTTATTCAGTTTTCACTGACAGCCCAAATTTTGCCTTGTCTTAGCCTAGACGTCACTATATTTGTATGGCCATTAGACGTCTTTTAAATGCTAAATTGCTTCCTGGGAGTCTACTGATACTCTAATGAGATTTAGTTGACATGTATTAGAAAAGTGTCTATCGAAATAAAGTGTTACCTGTTGACATATTAGAGGTTTTTAGGGGATTTTGGATCTCTTTTTATCACTCCATAAATCAGAAAATGCTTCTTTTTAAGAATAAAATTTTAAATATCAGGTGAATTATATATGAACAAACCCCTCTGTAAAACCTTCAGAATATAGATAGGAATAAAACTGAAATGGTTTGGGTGAAAGTGTTACTGAAGAAATTTCTGTGCATGAGAAAAATATCATTTTGAGAAAACAGCCTTTAAAATATGTATTGTAATTGAAATCTATAGATGCAAATAGATAAAGTGTAATAAAAAAGACTTAAATGTGTATTTTGGATGTTTTCTTTCCATTAGTCTTAAAGAAAATTGTGATTGTGAAGCAAAATAGCCCAACATCTCAATGGACCAATTTATGAAAAAACAACAATGGTTTTATGTCTTGCCTTAATGTTTATGTTAAGTGAAACAGAGAGAATGCATTTGGGAAATACCAGTCTAGTCTCATTTATTTTCTGTGATGATGATGATGATGATGATGATGATGATAAAATGTGCAAATTTGTATTCTGTGCTAAGACAGCCAGTCACAAAACACCACATCTCAGCATTTCAGGGCTTTAATCGAGCTCTTACACAAGTCTAATGTGCTCAGGTGCAAGTACAAGTTTCATAGCAGCAACTTCTGAACCCAAAACACCTGCTCTCCAGGACAACAGTGATTGTGCTGATAAATGACAACAGATGCTCTTGATGAAAGCTACACATTCCTTTAAGCCAGAAGAAAATACACCCCTATTCCACACCCAGATGGAACGAAGTGAGAGTTCCTGGATACTCAGCCAACTCGCCAAATTTCAGGACTCCGAATTTTACACTGCTAGTTCATTTTGTTTTATGCATGACAAATGATCAAAACTTGGTTTCATGTGACAGAAAGGGGAAGAGAGACACAAGCCCTTCTGTGGTTTGGCTCTAAATGTTGTTTTGTCTCCAGAGGAAGATTTCGCCGGTATAGAGATGAAAGATTGGATTGAGGACAACGATGCTGTAAACATGTGCAAAAGAATGTTCACCCTCTGCGTGTCTGAACATGTCCAAAAAGCCAGACAGAAATGTTGCTCTTAATAAATTTCATCACAAAGTAATAAAAATGTGAAAAATATAAAAAATAATTTAAAGAAATAAATATGTGTAAACATAAAAAAATATTGCACGAAAGGCTACCTGCAAAACAATTTCAACATGCATTCTAAAAAATCTCCAACAAAATTCAATGCACATTCACTTTGGAATCCACCAGTTACACTGAATCGCATGCATAACAGCGCACACACACACTCACACACACTCACACCACACATACTGCACATGCACAAAAACCGGAAGACTGCAGTAATGTACCTGACTATTGTATAGCTGCAAATTTAGAGCCAATAAATTCTAACTTTGCTCTTAAAGATGTTCCCTCATGTTTAATTCTGGTAGTTTGGATGGTGAAGATGTCACTAAACAAGTATTATTTGTGAAAGACAATGTGCTTCATGCTACAGTGAAAACCACAGAACAATCAGTGATCTCGAATGGAACAGAACTATACATTCATGAGACCGATAAAAGCACTTCTAAAGGTGTACAATCTCATTCATGTATGACAAATAAAACCTGAAAACTCCAAAGAGTTGCAGAAATAAACTGTCCAATGTTCTTCATATAACCCAGTACTATGTTCAGAGAGCTAAATCTACCATAAACATGCAGACGTGTACATACAGAGAGGAAGTCAATACAGCGCAGCAGGACAGCTGAGATAATACACTCAATATGAATAAAAAAAACAAGTTTGCAAATAAAAAAGTGTCCTGATAAATGTCTCAAGATCACAGCTGCAGACCCTGTACTTTTCTAAAGCACTCTGAAATCAGTCTGGCCATTAATGAAGCATCTGGAATTCTGGATTGTATTTTTATTTGATAGCTTATTACGCCTGGTGATGAACAGAGGTGTATACTGAAGATTAGCTTATCGCACTATTCAACCCCTCACTGCATCTGTATTTTTGTCTTGTTTGCCAGTACTAAAAATGTCTAAATATAGATACAATTACGTGAGAAGCAAAATTACATAACAACTTTTGTTTTCTGAAAAAAGGTATCAAAATTAAGTGACTTTACACATAAAACAAGAAAAAAAGGTAAAACCCTTTTAGATAAAATTTCAGACTTTAAAGGTGCAGTGTGTAATATTTATGATGATCTATTGACAGAAATGCAATTTTATATACATAACTATGTTTTCAGTGGTGTATAAAGACCTTACATAATGAACCGTTATGTTTTTATTACCTTAGAATGAGCCATTTCTATCTCCATACACTGCGGGTCCCCTTACAGTGAAATCACCATTTTGCACCGCCATGTTTCTACAGTAGCCCTAAATGGACAAACTGCTCTACAGCGTGCTAGCTACTTTCTGCTGTCTCAGACGACGACGTCTTTATCCTGTGTCGGCCACCGTAGCTTCTCTATGTGCTTCGAAAGGGAGGGGTGAGTGGTGGGCAGTTGCAATTCGCAACCTCACCGCTAGATGCCGCTAAAATGTACATAGTGCATCTTTAATTCTGCTTCTCAAGTAAATGTATTTTGATTTAAGAATGTTTATTGTACTAAGAAAACTAGACAAAAATACTGATTTAAAAATAAAAAAATAGCAGTGTAGAACTGTATATGTGTTGAATACTAATCTAATGTTGAACTGAACATGGTTTAGACCAGAACAGCATCGGGATTATGCACAAACCAAACACCTTTGGTTTATTCTGGGTCATTATTCCTTATCATTAAGGTATCAGTCCATAATATAGTAAGTATTTCTATATCCTGCTAATAACATTTCAAACCAGCCTAAATCGGTTTGCTGGTCTTAGCTGGTCTTCCAGTACAGTCAAATTGGTTTGTTGGCTAGATTATGAGGGATTTTGGGCACTTGGGCAACCAACTGACCATCCAGCTAGCTTGGCCAGGCTGGGAGACTATCTTAAACCAGCTAAAACCAGCTTAATCCTCAAGCAAAGCATCTTAGGCTGGTTTAAGCATGTTTTCTTCACCAGGGTATCCAGAACTCAGGGGTTAATCGGACAGTCTAAGTGCTACATCTGAAAGCAAGTGGGTCTAAATTTGTGAGTGAGTAATAAGTTTGGAGGGGTGAAATCAAGAGCAGAACCCTGGTCGCACTCTATAAGGTGAGTCTCTGGGATCTGATGAGAGAGGCCGTGTCCCATCCCTGTAATGTCCTTCATCCTGTTGGTCCAAAAGGCTATCATTCACCCAAGGGGAACAAGGGGTTGGTGGTTCCATTGGAGTGGGCAAGACGACCACACCTCCTCCAAACTCCACAGTGGACGGGGTTTCAGTGCTGGACGTGTGGGCGGGGGATTCGCCCCACTGGGATCCACAGCGTGCTCGTGGACAAGGGCGGGGCCTACACAGGAAGTCCAGAGTCTTGGGACGCTCAGGTTGGAAGCGCCGACGTGGCGTAGGTGGGAAGATGAGATTTGGATCAGGAAGACGGGGCACCTCTGAAGGGTCCTCACTTAAGGTCCACGGAGTCACTGCACATACGACATCACAAAAGGCACACAAATGAAACAAATATAGCTATGAACTGAATCAATTTCAGTCAAAGGATTTCAAACCACTATTTATTGTATTAGTGGATGGTCAATGGTGTATGAAGAATAGGAATCGTTTAAAAGAAGGAAAAATCTAGTTTAAAAACAGGTTCTCCCTAAATGTCCTGTATTCATGTTGGTTAAAAGGTTTAAAAAAACCTTTATTGCATTTGAATTCACACTTTTTTATTATACCATTTCAATTCAATGACAAAACACAATGTACCTATCAAATGTGTGTGTGTTTGTTTATTTGTGTGTATGTATAAACAAAGTCCCTTTAACACAAATAATTTCACTCTGCGGCCATCTTTGAAACGCCTCTGGGGCATGCAAGTGCAGCTCCTAACTCTTTGAATGGGGAAACTCAAACTTTTCGCAAAGCTTACGATTAAATTTCATATTTGAAATCACCAAAGAAATCTGACAACAACTGTCTCATAAATTTTGTTTCTAAACTTGTTTCTGACTGTTTCTATAGCAACCGCAGCTTCTAATGGCAGCTGCAGTGACGCGATGACTTTACTAATCAACGACTTTCATTTAGAAGGTGGGGCTTATTCGCCATATTGGGCGTTGCGCTTTATTCTGTTCATAAGTAATGGGAGTGCACCATCTTATATAAAGTCTTTGGTATAAAGAATATTTAAATATTAATAAACAGTGAAGTTGTTTTAATTCTTCACTAATTTTATCCCTGAAAATCTTTGATAATCATAATGACATATTTGTTTTTTTTCTGTGAAAATAATTTCTTCGTGCCTTAAAATAGCTTGAACGTAACTCTACACCCTAGCTTTATATGCGGATTCATGAATATACAAATCGGTCCCCCACCTCCACTCAATCACACCAGTTCGGACTACCTGATCCACTTGGTCAACTGTAGTAAATGATACACAATGTCAAGCAGAAATATCGGTTTAATTTATCCATACAAAAACTGATTCAGAAGAAGAAACGGATTTGATAAACGCTTCAGTGTGTATTTGTGTTTGTGTTCTGGAGAACATCAAATGTTTCTATTTACAACATGTTTTTGCAGCAGTGAGCAATGTAGCCAATCACAGACATGTTTGTTGTGCTCTTGAACGCAGTGGCCAATCTGGGGTGTTTAATTTAGTCAGAATCCACTCACCGCTTGAAATGCCAGAGTTTTTGTTCAGCGCTGAGCTCTGCACACTTGCGAATCCCCTCATTAATAAAGTGCAGACACAAAGTAAATAAGAGATTCATTGTGAGGTGTGGACAACTTTATTGATCAAAACGGAACTTTGTGAAACTGAAAAAGTGCTTGTAAAGGAAGCGGTCTATGTGCACTTTACAGGTTATATATGTGACCCTGGACCACAAAACCAGTCATAAGTCGCACGGGTATATTTGTGGCAATAGCCAACAATACATTGTATGGGTCAAAATTATAGATTTTTCTTTTATGCCAAAAATGATTAGGATATTAAGTAAAGATCATGATCCATGAAGATATTTAGTAAATTTCCTACTGTAAATAGATAAAAAATGTATTATTAGTAATAATATGCATTGCTAAGAACTTATTTTGGACAACTTTAAAGGCGATTTTCTCAATATTTAGATTTTGCAGATTCCAGATTTTCAAATAGTTGTATCTCGGCCAAATATTGTCCTATCCTATCCAACCCTACATGTCAAGTCAAGTCACCTTCATTTATATAGCGCTTTTTACAACAGATTGCTTCAAAGCAGCTTTACAATGATAATAGGAAATTAATTTTGCTTTAGAATACATCAATGGAAAGCTTATTTATTCAGCTTTCAGATGATATATACACTCACCTAAAGGATTATTAGGAACACCATGCTAATACTGTGTTTGACCCCCTTTCGCCTTCAGAACTGCCTTAATTCTACGTGGCATTGATTCAACAAGGTGCTGAAAGCATTCTTTAGAAATGTTGGCCCATATTGATAGGATAGCATCTTGCAATTGATGGAGATTTGTGGGATGCACATCCAGGGCACGAAGCTCCCGTTCCACCACATCCCAAAGATGCTCTATTGGGTTGAGATCTGGTGACTGTGGGGGCCATTTTAGTACAGTGAACTCATTGTCATGTTCAAGAAAAAAACTTTAAATGATTCGAGCTTTGTGACATGGTGCATTATCCTGCTGGAAGTAGCCATCAGAGAATGGGTACATGGTGGTCATAAAGGGATGGACATGGTCAGAAACAATGCTCAGGTAGGCCGTGGCATTTAAACAATGCCCAATTGGCACTAAGGGGCCTAAAGTGTGCCAAGAAAACATCCCCCACACCATTACACCACCACCACCAGCCTGCACAGTGGTAACAAGGCATGATGGATCCATGTTCTCATTCTGTTTACGTCAAATTCTGACTCTACCATCTGAATATCTCAACAGAAATCGAGACTCATCAGACCAGGCAACATTTTTCCAGTCTTCAACTGTCCACTTTTGGTGAGCTTGTGCAAATTGTAGCCTCTTTTTCCTATTTGTAGTGGAGATGAGTGGTACCCGGTGGTGTCTTCTGCTGTTGTAGCCCAGCCGCCTCAAGGTTGTGCGTGTTGTGGCTTCACAAATGCTTTGCTGCATACCTGGGTTGTAACGAGTGGTTATTTCAGTCAAAGTTGCTCTTCTATCAGCTTGAATCAGTCGGCCCATTCTCCTCTGACCTCTAGCATCAACAAGGCATTTTTGCCCACAGGACTGCCGCATACTGGATGTTTTTCCCTTTTCACACCATTCTTTGTAAACCCTAGAAATGGTTGTGCGTGAAAATCCCAGTAACTGAGCAGATTGTGAAATACTCAGACCGGCCCGTCTGGCACCAACAACCATGCCACGCTCAAAATTGCTTAAATCACCTTTCTTTCCCATTCTGACATTCAGTTTGGAGTTCAGGAGATTGTCTTGACCAGGACCACACCCCTAAATGCATTGAAGCAACTGCCATGTGATTGGTTGATTAGATAATTGCATTAATGAGAAATTGAACAGGTGTTCCTAATAATCCTTTAGGTGAGTGTAAATCTCAATAATAAAAAAAAATGGACCCTTATGACTGGTTTTGTGGTGCAGGGTTAGATATAATGCATTCAGAATGTGAATAAAAGTTGACACAACGGTTACTGAAATGATTAGCCTTTGGATTGACTACATTATCAAACAGCTTATAATGTATTGCTAATGTTACATAAACCATCTCAGAGGTGTTCAAATCAGCAGGCAGCAGCATCACTAGAAATAATGATAGAAAATGTTGACAGAATTGGTAACATGTTCGTGATGGTAGGAATTAGGCGCGGTTTCAAACGAATGCGTTTTTGCTACACTGCAGTTTTAAGGAGAAAATATTCAGCCATGCTGTTGACTGATGGATTTGCACATGTTTTGTCTTAAAGCATATTAAAAACACCACATTAGACATTCAGCTTGATTTTCACCACAGGGGGGTCTTTAATAAACACTAATAAAAGGCTCTTGAATTACATTCAAGAATGTAATTCTTTTATTGAGGCTTCTTTCTTCATTATGATATCAGGACAGTATCTCCCTATTTTAAAATAAATCAACAGATTCAGACACAAGCATAAGCGTCCCATCACTGACCCAGAGGTTTGCATGAGTTTCTCACCTGTTGTTTTGGAGGGTGTGGTAGGGGTGGGATTGTGGTTGTTATGGGCAGGAGAGCACCCCGTCTTTATTGCGCCATCTGAAGGAGTGCGACGAAGCCTGCAGGCTGCACTGGGTGCAGAGGGCACATGTGTGGGTGTGAGAGACTGGCGAGGGTGGCGTTTAAAGCTTTCCAGGTGGGTGTTGACCAGTGGGTTCAGAGGAGGCGGGTTGTGTCCAGGGAGTGTGGGTGGCGTTGGTGGGCGTAGCACGAGCAGCTCTTCACTATCAGAGTGCAGGAGAGAACGGGTTGAGTTACAATCAGACACAGTTGAGAGAGACAGGAGTGTGAGGGAAGTGGGCAGAGGGGGAGGGCGACGGGGGCTTTCACGTTTGAAGATTTTGCGTGTGGGTGAGCTAGCAGCACGACTTTGACCCCCGGTGCGGTGAAACAGCCCTTCCCATCGTGGACGCGCACTCTCTTCCACACGCACCAGGTCCAGGAGGTTATGACCTAAACCGATAGCAGCCAGTGCCGCCCCGCAGCCCAGCAACACCAGCTCTGATCTACGGCTTCCACTGGGGCTCCGCCGCGTATAACTGGGGGAAACATCAGAAGCTATTCCAGTCATGCTGCTCTCCATGCTGTAACTGTCGGATCCATCCCTGTGGAACGGGATGCAGAGGTATGATTGGCCAGGAGAGTCAGCTGACTCTGATGTGAAGCAGTCCTCGTTTTCTACAGAAAAAGAAAGAGAGGTTGGGGAGGGGGTGGGGATGGGGGGGAGATTTCACAATGTTGCACCATAGCCAGGCTTCACAGCTTGTCAGTAACAAAGTGATTTTTGTATTTCTGTTTCTGTTGTTTATTCTCCTTTGTTTCTAATATTATAATGTAAATTTCGACTAGAAAAGCTTAACCCAGTCTATTATTAGTGAAATGACAGAAACGTCAAAATAATCAAAATATTACATCAGCTTGATGCAATGATGCCAGCATAATGTCAGTGTGACAGATATTCAAAAATTGGAATTTGACCACACTCCACAGGATACAGAAAAAGCAATTACAGGAAGAGGAATTTACTGAGTCAGACAACAGAATTATTTCATTAGTCCAAATCAAATTTAGTGATGATTAATTTTGACTAATTATTCTTTGATGGATCAAATTTATTTTCTCAATTAATACATTTTTATTAATAATTTCTATTAATTTATCATTTTAAATTAAAATTATTAATTTAAACTCAATTAATATGTTAATTAATAATAATAATAATAATAATAATAATAATATGAATATGAATAATTCAGTACTGTCAAAACAATTCAGTTATAAAAACTATAAATATTTTATTTTTGTCATACAGCATCACAAAATGTCCACCACACTGTTTTAAAAAAATTAAATCAATAAAAACAAAGATACTGAAGATTATAGTTAATGATTGAACATTATTAATATCTTTTTCTGTAAATAACCCCATATGCTGTGTGTATGAAAACATATTTATATGTAAACTTATTAAAAACTAAAGTATTACTAAAAATTGCTCTTACAACAGTTATTGAAATGTTTTACTTTCAATCATTTCATTTCATTCTACTCCTTAAATTCTAATTCTGCATCCTGGTGGCTACATCAGTTGAAATTCAGGAATTTGACTGGTAGCTACAGTTGTGATGTAACAGAAGTAGTGACAGCTACAGCCAAGAGCAACAACCAAAGGGGAACAAGTAGGGCGGGGACTTGGTTCTATTTATCGGTTGTTGATTGGATGGAGGCAGATCTAAATGCGAGTTTACTATTGATTGGACGACTTAATGATTGGAGAAGTCCAGTATACCTCACTAGAGAGAAGTTGGTTGTATCACTAGAAGATACAGTTATGACATTTTTATAAAAAATTATGAGCTAAAAAAAAAACTGGATGAATCGTTCACTATTAGATACATTTAAAGAAAATAGAATTTCCATTTCATGCCGACTTTAAAAGACATTGTCAATTCAGTTATCTCTCTCAGTTAAAGCCATGATATGTAATTTTTGCCGCTAGAGATTGCTTATTCAAAACAAAGGTGTAGCCTGATGACGCCTGGATTTTTGTGGCGTTTTTATTATACCACAGACGACCGTTTCCACTTCTTCCACTCACACGTACGCAGCGCTGTTTTATCATATTAGATACATTAGAGTGTGTTGAAAGTTATAATGCTTCTCTGTGAGTTCGCTCAGCGGATACTATGAGACACTTGTTGCACACTTCAGTAAGTTAGATCAATATTAGGCATGGTAAAACATGGTACTCGTGGTAAATCAAGAAAACGAGAATTAAACAATAAGACTAACTCTGTTGATAGTTGATAGAAAACAATGATAGTTTTCTGTCGATGAATGCATCCAAACAGTTGCTCACCTGTCTAATAAAACACATAATATATTAAAGCATCTTTGGTGTTTCCATGGTTTCTACAAAATAAAACAATTGAGGGCAACGCGGGTATGACAGGCTACGCATGATTTAAACATTCTTGGAAACATTTGGGATAATGTAAGTACACAAGTCTACAAAAATATATAACATTGTTCTAGTGGTTTTTGGAAATTTTAATCCAAAAATCGTACATACTGCGCCTTTAAATTCAGTGCATCAGTCCTTACTCCCTGCCACTGTATGGTATTAATGTGAATGCAACAAGGATGTAGTGTAGATGGAAGACGTTCAGGACTGGGCAATGAAGATGCCAAACAAAGTGTAATGTGAGTGTTACCAGTCTCTGCCAGGCTGCACACTCCCGGTACAGCAGGACTGTGTCTGGGGGAGCGACGCAGGTTTGGAGCACTGCAGGAACGCTGCCGACTGCCCTCTTTAGGGGTCCTCAAACTGAGTGATAAACACATGCACACAGAGGTTTGTTATTGTATAAACATTTGGTGAAAGTTTATTCTTTGTACAGAAACACACATACACGCACACCTCTCATCAGCACTGTGTTCTCTTTGCGTTCTCCCTTTCTTGCGTGAAGTCTTCCTCTCCTCCTCTTCATCATACTGGAATGCAGCATTACGACTCCAGGCTTGACTTCCGACCCCAGGGGTCACTGTCGGCATAAAGAATGTTCTAAATTAGGAACCTGACCATATATTTATATCCAAACAAATATTCACAGATACATAAACACACTTACACTGGATCGCTCGGAGGCGTGGCAAAACAGGGGGGCTGTTTGGAGGGGTGGAGTTACTGCCCAGGAGACTCCGCCTCCTGTCCAAAGAAGGAGATGCTTGGACTGTGATCTTATGCTGGAAATCTGAAACACAAATATGCCATTATATACACAAACATTAACAAGTAATTATATACTTACACACAGACAATCCCATAATGCATTGTGTAAAAACTCCAAGATGATGGTAAAAGAGTGAGAAATGTTTTATGGAAATGCCTGTTTTTTATTTAATAGCAAAAAGTATAAAGAGTTAAATCTAATTAAAAATGTATTATTTTACCCAATGCAAATCTATTGAAATCAAATGTGATTTGAATCTTGTGTGCTTCACATGAGGAGTGCTATTTGAAATACTAACCAGAAGGCAGGCTAATGCGATTCCCATCACGCAGTTTAAGTCGACTGCGCCGGAACTTTCCATGACGGTGTTGCACTCGTGGTTTCTCCTGGTACAGCTGGTGAATGATGACATTGAGTTCTCGCTCCAGGATGTGAATCTCTCTTTCCGCCAGTTCCTGCTCCCGTCGCCGTAAAGCCTCTTCCTGGTACTTCTGCTGTAGAGCTGCACGACTCAGTTCCTCCTCCCAAGATCTCAACTCCTACAGCAAGAATGAGAAAGATCCAACTTATGTACAACTTGTGTATAATCTGGTAAATTCATCTGCCGCACTTGACACCACCATACTTGACACCAATTCATCTAGAGTTTGGCACCACCACAGCTGTGAGTTTAACAGAGACTGGATTGCAAATAAAATGTTTACTAAATCTTCAATGTACTACAATGTATGGTACTTATTCTGAGAAAGAAGTTTATTTAGCAAGTGTTTAACTTTGGGGACAAAACTATATAAGTGCAGGACATGACTTTTTTGCTCACCAGCCACTGTGGCTAGTGGTTTTCCAAAGTTACCAGCCACTCAGCATTTTACTGGCCACAATTTTGACATTGATGCCATATAGATATTTTTAATATCATCTCATAATTTGACAGCAGGTATATTAGGCTGCTGTTACTTTAAGACCCGACGCATGGATTCATTATACTGTTAAACATGCATGTTTAAGTTAACTTAAAACATAACTGACTGTGGGCCCTATTATACAACCGGCGCAATGCGACGCCGAGACGCAATGCAAGTGTTTCACGTCCAGCGCCCACACTGGTTAAATAGCAAATGCACTCGCACTCATCTGTTCGCCCATGGGAGTGCTGGTCTGAAAATGAGGTGTGTTCAGGCGCATTGTTGGCGTGTTCCTATTTTAAGGCAACTGAAAACGATTGCACCACTGACCAACAAAAACCTGGTCTAAAGTCAAAAGCACAGTATTTTTTGTGTTATTAGTAATATGCGCCTATAGGCAGATACACTCTGCTTGTTACACAACAGGGATGCGCAGCACAAACATGCCTACAAAATTAAAAGGATTACAATGTAAAAAATATAAAAGATTATTATTGTGTACATAAAGATAAAAATGCCTACATGTAATAATGGATAGTCATTGCATGCATCAGAATTACCTATTTGCAGTAATTACGAATGAAATTGGCTAATTATTTGACCAATCGTGGCAATACTCGTCAGGTTGAGGGTGTCTATATTCTGCCATGGTGCAAGCGCAACTTAAAGGGAATGGGAGACGACACTCTGATTGGTTTATTGCACGTTATGCCCAATGACTCATTAAGACTCATTAAGAGACTAGGTACAACCCTTTTGGACCATGCGCCCGACACGCCGACCGTTTTTTCCGTCGTTAAACTAGCAAAAGTGGATTCGGACACGCCCTAAGTGCACCTGCGCCATGTGCTTCAGACCATGCTCTCAGATTGTTAAAATAGGGCCCAATATAAGCAGCAAATAGAACTCAGTATCAATTTAATACTGAGAAGCGGCTTTATGTGTGCACACTGAGGGGAGGTGGGTTTGTGTATCAACTCGCTGTAGGACAGATGAGAGAGCGAGAAAGCGTAAAATGAGTATTGGAAGCGTTTCAAATATTTCAGTACCGATATGTACCGAAAAATCTATATTTTTGACACTACACATAGCACATAGTTTATTATTTCAGATGCCTTTTGAAAGACTACAATTGAAAAATGTATGGCCTATATATATATATATATATATATATATATATATATATATATATATATATACAATTCAAACCACCAAAGTGGCAAGTAGGAGTGACTGCGTTACACGCCACTGCTGAAATCCACCCGTATTTGGCGGGTGTTAATGTCAAGCCCTGTATATGTAAGATTTCTATGCCAAATAGAAATGCTTTTCTTTGAACTTTATAATATACTTAGGCACTAAATCAGCATACTGTATTAGAATGATTTCTGAAGGATCATGTGACACTGAAAACTGGAGAAATTATGCAGAAAATTCAGCTTTTCCATGACAGGAATATACATAATTTTTAGAAATATACTATACTATATATTTTTTACTAATTATTAACTAAATGTTTGGTTTTAGGTTAGTCAGTAGTATTTATGTATTTGTATAACTTTTTTAAAAAAACGTCTAGGTATTTATACAGGCAAGTAAATGTGTTTTTGTGTTTTGCTATTTTGAGAGCAGGTAAACCTTCTCTTTGGCTCTGAGCTGGTCAAACATCTCCTGAACCTCCAGCTTCCAGTCATCCTGTAGGGATAGGAAGGAATCTGCTGGCATTTCAAAGAAGCCCGACTCCTCTATAGCTGTCAGCTGGTCTAGAATACTGGTGAAGGGGGGTCGAGCATGAGGGTCCACATTCCAACAGTCTAGAGAAGGTGAGAGAAACAAACACCACAGACAGACTGTCAGCTGTCAACAGACCACTCAGTCTAGGGCAATGAGCCTTTTGGTTAGTGAATCTATTTCGACTCATTCAATTAAAAAGACATCCAAAACGAAAAATGTTGTCATCATTTACTCACCTTCAAGTTGTTCCACAAGTTGTGAAATTGAACACTGAACACAAAAGATATTTTAAAGAATGTTGGTAACCAGACAGTTGACAGTAGCCATTGACTTCCATAGTATTTTTTTCCTACTATGGAAGTCAGTGGCTACTGTCAACTGTCTGGTTACCAACATTCTTTAAAATATCTTCTTTTGTGCTCAGCACAATTTGGAACAACTTGAAGGTGAGTAAAGGATGACAAAATTGGGGTGAACTATCCCTTTAAGTTAATAAGTTACAGTCATTACAGGATATGAGATTTTCTTGCCTTCCATCAGCCGGGCAAATGGCTCAGGACAGGTGGAGGGGATTGGCAGGGACAGTTTATTCATGGCCACACCGTAAGCTACCGCCAGACCATCAATGCCACGAAACGGCACCTCTCCTGTCAGCAGCTCCCACAACAAAACTCCATAACTGCGAGAAAGAGACAGACAGAGAGTTTGGAGTTTAAACAAGACTACTGACAACAAGCTGTCACTAACATTATTTGTGCAAAGACTAGCAGAATCCTATACAGTAACAGTATAAAATGAATGACAGGTATTATGTTCCAAGTAAACAAAAAAAACCTTCCATTAACATTTCAAAGTTTTCTTTTGCAGTGTCATATTCTTTCAAATGTAAAATATGTGCTTCAGTGGCACACTGGGCAAAAAATGTTGACACAACACTCACAGAAAAGACAGCTTGGTAAGTTTAAAAACCTTTAAAACTGCTATAAATGATAAATATTAATGTAGATTTCTGTGACTCAAAGGAACACACAAACAAACACATCACAGCTTGTTAATGTAGGTAGAGAACAAAGTATCCAGAGATCCACAGCTCTGACACTTATTGAGAGGTTTTCTATTTTTATCTCTTTGCTATTCAAAAGCAAAGAAGCCCCCCCCCCTCCTCCCCTTCTGTACTGTGTAATCAGGAATTGTGTTGTGAAGCAAAATTCAGACATTAATAGCTAAGAACTGCACAACATACAACACACAGACCAGCCATAGAAACTGGGTTAATGACGCCATTTGTTTGTTACCATGGTAACCAAAACCTTCATTGGATACTGCCATCTGTGACCTACAGTTTGGCCAACAAAACTGAAATATGGCTGTACAATTTGTGCTATAACTGATTTGCTCAGACTATGTATACATTATTGTATAATAATTATAATAATAATGTGAGTGTGAGTGTGTGTGTACCTTAATGTCCAAATGATTTCTATGCAGTATTTTATATACACTATATTGCCAAATGTTTTGGGACGCCTGCCTTTACATGCACATGACATCCTATGTAGTTGGCCCACACAACTCTTCTGGGAAGAATTTCCATAAGGTTTAGGAGTGTGTTTATGGAAATTTTGACCATTCTTCTAGAAGCGCATTTGTGAGGTCAGGCGCTGATGTTGGATGAGAAGGTCTGGCTCGCAGTCTCCGCTCTAATTCATCCCAAAGGTGTTCTATCGGGTTGAGGTCAGGACTCTGTGCAGGCCAGTCAAGCTCCTCCACACCAAACTCACTCATCCATGTCTTTATGGACCTTGCTTTGTGCACTGGTGCGCAGTTATGTTGGAACAGGACGAGGTCATCCCCAAACTGTTCCCCCAAAGTTGCAAGCATGAAATTGTCCAAAATGTCTTGGCATGCTGAATCATTAAGAGTTCCTTTCACTGGAACTAAGGGGCCAAGCCCAACCCCTGATAAACAACCCCACATCATAATCCCCCCTTCACCAAACTTTACACATGACACAATGCACAATGCTCTAGAGTCCAGTGGTGGCATGCTTTACCCCATTGCATCCAACGCTTTGCATTGCACTTGGTGATGTAAGGTTTGGATGCAGCTGCTCGGCCATGGAAACCCATTCCATGAAGTTCTCACTGTTCTTGAGCTAATCTGACGGCCACACGAAGTTTGGAGGTCTGTAGCTATTGACTCTACAGAAAGTTGGTAACTTCTGCACACTGTGCGCCTCAGCATGCGCTGACCCCGCTCTGTGATTTGACGTGGCCTACCACTTCGTGGCTGAGTTGCTGTTGTTCCCAATTGCTTCCACTTTGTTATAATACCACTAATAGTTGACCGTAGAATATTTAGTAGTGACGACATTTCACAAATGGACAGGTGGCAACCTATCATGGTACCATGCTTGAATTCACTGAGCTCCTGAGAGCGGCTCATTCATATATATATATATATATATATATATATATATATATATATATATATATATATATATATATATATATATATATAATATAATTAAAATATATAAGATATAACATAATATATATAAAATATATAATATAATAATTACTATTGTGATTTTTAAAAGTTTTAGTTAACTGCTATTTAACTGTTTCTATTATTTTTAAATTAAGCAGATTACAACAACTACAGGCTAATCTAAAATTCATTTTTAATGTATTAATTTACTTTATCTTTTGAATGATAATTTTTTTCTTTTAAACTATTTTACCATATTGCTAGAGAATTTTTCCTTTTTTTTTTTTTTATAAAGGAAACACAGGGACAGTATGAGAAGGTGAAGACTTGCCTACATGACAGCTACATGGACTGACTTGCCTTTGGTGTAGCTAGGTCAGAAACACTCACACACATTTCCTGGTGCCCACCTCCAAACATCACTGCCCTTGGAGAAGGTCGAAGAGCGGATGACCTCAGGGGCCATCCAGGCATATGTCCCCGCCGCACTCATCTTTGTGGTCCGATGCCACTCTCGTGCCAAACCGAAATCTGTCACCTTCAGAGTCTTGTTGCTCAGATCATCGTTCTCCACACGTTCCAGAATCAGAACTGTGGGGTGGAGTTAATGTCAAATGTCAGGACTGAGTACATGAAACAGAAGGGCTACAGCAAAAACAGAAGTCTGACTGACAGGCAGCTTTGTATAGGAGCTCTCCACTGTAGTGGTGCTGAATTGGTCAAAGTCTTCACTAACATAACTTCACAAGCTCTAAACCACATTGGAACACACAGTATTGCATGATTAGAAAAGATGAATATCCAGTGATGGTTGGTTGTGCAAGCTGTAACAGTTAAATATTAGATTTAGAGTTTCAAATGCTTCTTCATACACAACACAGCTTGGCTATAAGATTCTGAGTGTGTTTATCTGTAAGTTGGTGTTGTTAAAATTAGCTGTCTTTGTTTTTCCACAACACAACCAATGAAAAGCTTAGAGACTTATCTTTGAACTACAGCGTCCAATTATCTGCAAGGTCCTATGCTAATTATACCAGGGTGGCCTATGAGAGCCCAGGACGTGTTTTGAGTAGCCAATCAAGTGGCGAGGAGTGAAGGTGAGTGCAAATCCACTGTAATAAGCTTTGGGTTTAGAGGATCCAATCAGACAAGTCAACTGCCAAACACAGGATTACAACCAACTTACACACTCAGAGAGCCAATACACTAGCCAAGCCCTCCAACTATAAAAACACACAGCAACATAAAGAATCCCATACAAACCATTACCACGAAACACTAGAATGCATGCAAAACTACATGCCTGTAGAAAAAAGCAGTCTATAATTGTTGCATCAGACAGGGGTCTTAAAACTAGGGGTCAAAAGGGGGTGCTGAGGGTTTCATGGAGAATTTGAGAGGGGAACATTTTACAAAATATATTTTTTCTTTTTTTAATCTATTTATTTATTCTAATACTTTGTTGGGCTGCCTTTTGCTTTACGGGCACACATTCGCTGTGGCATTGTTTCAATAAGATTTGATAAGTCACAACATTTATTTCCATCCAGAGCTGCATTCATTTCTCACCAAGATCTGATACTGAGGATAAGGGAGCCGCACCGCTGCGTAAAGTCTTCTCCTGCACATCAATGGGGTTAAGATCTGGGGTTAAGATCTGGACTCTGTGGTGGCCAATTCACGTGTAAAAATATTAATAATAATAATTTGTTACATTTATATAGCACTTTTTTCTCTGCACTTAAAGCACTTTACATGGAAGGGGGAACCTCCACAACCACCACCAATGTGCAGCATCTACCTGGATGATGTGATGGCAGCCATATTGCACCAGAACACCCACCACACACCAGCTGATTGGTGGAGAGGTGATGAAGCCAATTAGTATATATGATATAGTATATATGATTAAGAGGCCATGATGATGGACAGAGGCCAATGGGCAAATTTAGCCAGGATGCCCGGGTTGAAGGACATCCTGGAAATTTTAATGACCAAAGAGAGTCAGGACCTCAGTTTAATGTCTCACCTGAAGAGGGGTGCTTTTTGACAGTATAGTGTCCACATCACTATACTGGGGTGTTAGGACCCACTCAGAACACAGGGTGAGCACCCCCTGCTGGCCTCACTAACACCTCTTCCAGCAGAGACCTAGTTTCCCAAGAGGTCTCCCATCCAGGTACTGACCAGGCTCAGCCCTGCTTAGCTTCAGTGGGCACCCAGTATTGGGCTAGAGGGTTATATGGCTGCTGGCTCCCTGTATTTTGGGGTCCTTGGGATTAAATGTTTGATATGTTAGGTCTAATAATGGTGAAAGATTTCTTACTGTTGCTGGACTTCAGGTCTCTGTGGATGACGGGTACGATGGCCTGGCAGTGCAGGTAGAGCATGGCACGTGCAATCTGTACCGCCCAGTCCACCAGCGTGTGTGGAGGGATCCGTTTCCCAGCCAGGGCCCGGTTAAGTGGCCCACCGCGGGCATACTCCATGACCAGACAGAGGTTGGGCTCCTGCAGGCACACTCCCAGAAGGCCCATGATGTTGGGATGTTTCAGCATGGCAAACAGCTTGGCCTCCTGACGGACGCTCTCCAATGTCTGTGACACGTCCTCATCGGGGTCCCGTCGAGCGGCTTTCACCGCCACCTCCCCCCCTTTCCAAATGGCACGGTACACTTTTCCAAAACCTCCGACGCCGATCATTTCTTCCAGGGCCAGTTCACTGAAATCTATCTGGAGCACTGAAGAGAGAAAGAGAACATAGGCAGTGCTGGGTAGATTACTTACAAACTGCAATCAGTTATTGATTCCAAATTAGTAATGTAATCAATTGCATTACACATTTAAGATAATATAATCTGACTACTTTTGATTACTTTTGATTTGAATAGGATAATTGATATAAAATACCATACTAATATATATAAAAAGAAAATATATTCCATTTTTTGTTATCAACAAAATTAAGTGCATTAAATATTACATTACGTCAGGGTTTCTTCCCAGACTGGGGCATAAAGTCATAAAAATAAACTTAATTAAAATAAATAACTTTAAAATAAAAACAATACAAATTAAACACTTACTAAAAATGATACAAAAATATTTTGTTAACCCACGTCATGTGACCATTAACCCACATCAGAGAACTGTGAACTTAATTTTATTATTATTATTATTAATATTATTAACCTCACTTTTTAACTTAAAACTTGAATGTAAATTCATTAGGTCAAAGAGGTTTTTGAGAGACTGAATTAGACAGGGGCAGTACATGAAAACAAACAGGAACTTGTGATTTATGTGCTATTCATATGAGTAAAAGCTCAAATGTGTGATAGATTGAGGCAGAGAAATATCAGCATTCATTTGCAGATAGCACATTCAGACGGAGGGATACATGCTTTAAAATTGATGGCTGACGTGGAAGAAAATGGAAAGGAGTAAAACAAAGATGTGTGTGAGACCGTCTCCTCCTCTCCCTGGCAGTCATGATGACGGTGTGTCTGGGCCACTGTGTCTCTTATTAATATTGCAGTTGGCAGGAACCACATAATAAAAAAGTAGGCCAGCAGCCATTCAGGAAAAGCAGATGACCACCAGCAACACATAACATGCGACTGACAACACAGGGGCAAGCACCATAACAGCAAGCATGAGAGATACAAAACATAGAAAGATATGTACACTTCCTCGTCATAAGCACAGACACAACAACACTGAATTCACATAAAAATAATGGAAAACCTCACATCCATAAATACACTATATGGCTTAAAGTATAAGGACAATCCCTTGCCACCAATAAAATGTTGAGTCTGGTGTGGAAAAAACTGACTGGCCTGCCCAAAACCCAGAATCAGTGCTGAAGCACTTGTGTCTGAATGGGTGCAAATCTAAAGATGTATAAACCTGGGAAAGTTCACCTAAAATTACAAATATTTTGAAAAAAATGTCTTTTCCCATACAATGAAAGTCAATGTGGGCCAGTGTTGTTCGGACCCCACTGTCGTTCAAATGATCTTCTTTTGTGTTCCGCAGAAGAAAGTAAGTCATTCAGTTTTGGGATAAAAGTGTGAGTAAACGATGACAGAATTTTCATTTTTAGATTAACTATTCCTTTAAGATTGTAGTTGTAGTCTATGGAACATGACAGCTGTGATTAGCTGGTTCAAACTGGGTTATAGCTGGTAGACCATCATTGACCAGCAATCAGATGAAAACGGTTGCTGGTCGACCAGCTAAAGACCATCTTGGAACAATCTGTTATCATGTCTAAGCTTGCTTGCTGGTCTAGTTAGTCTCCCAGCCTGGACAGCTGGCTGATTTAGAGGGCTTTTGGGGACTTCTCAGGTGGTTAGATTAGAAGACGAGCTGGCTGACCAGTAAACCAGCTGAGCTCCAGTTTGGCTATTATGGAAGACCAGTAAACCATCTTAGACTGGTTTAAGGTTTTTATTTTTTATTTATTTATTTCTTCTCAGTAACGTTAGATGGAGAATGTATGTGTATTGATCAGTGTGGGGGAAAACAGCTAAACACAAAACCTAAAACATGTTATCTGCTATAGTTTAGGTTGATATATATATATATTATGTAGTAGATAAATATACGGTTACTCACAGTGTAACTGAGGCACCGAATAATCCCCGTAGTCTTCCGGCGTGTCCCGGATCTTCTCCGAGATACCGTTACTGCTCACGTAGTTACTTGGGAAAATACCAACCCGGTCCTCGATCATACCTGTCCACCACCCCTCATCCCCGGACACCAGCGAGTCCTTGGACAACACCTCTACCCGATCCCCCTTCCGCAGACTGAGCTCATCCTCGGCGGTAGCTTCGTAATCGAACACGGCGGTCCAGTATCCGGCTCCGGACGGGGACACCGCCGCCGCAGGACCAAATGCAAGGAGACGAGATCCCGGCCGGCGCTCTGCGGCTTCATCGCCGCCTTTGCTGTCCGGGCCGCTGCTGTTAAAGGGGAAACTGAAAGCATCCATACTGCCGATCCATAAGGGCGACCCGGCCCGGTTCAGCTCATCACCTGCCGCAAAGCTCAGGACCAGGCGCAAAGTAGCAGCATAAGAGGCTACTAATCCGAGCAGCTTCTCGCCTCAACGAGCTCCAGACCTGCCGCCCGCTTCATACGGGACCGCTCGGGCTCGTTAAATGATATTTCGGTCCCGAACATAAGGCACTTTTTGCTTTAATTGGCTACAACATTGTCCCGCACCCCTCAGCCGCTCCTGATCCAGGACTCGCCCCCCTCCCAGCACATGATTCCAGTGGTTTAACGTGTTAACGAATCCTCGATATCCGCGTTTTGATTGGCGAAATGGCGCATCAATCACATCTCGCCTCTTTATAGGACCCGCCCACTAAATCTCTATCACAGCAAATGCGGGAGAATCATTTCAGCACCATGGGGCTGGACAGCGCGCGGATGCACCACACTAGGAAAAGGTTGAGTTGAGCAGAAAAATCAATACATTTCTATTCAACAATGCAAATATAGTCAAAATGACCACAATTAGCTTCTTTTAGCACATATAGGGGGCAAGGAGAACAATTTACAGGGCGAGACTGGGATTAGTTGTCACACATTTACACCAATGAATAGGTTTACTTCTGCACAGACACAGACGTTTCTAAGCCTTTATACAGCTGTCGCCTTGCTTGGAGAAAAACGATATAGCTCATTGGTATAGGTCACACTGACCTTTTATGACAATATGCCTCAACATCTTGTCACACTTTATGGGGTAAATTATGCCATTAGGCAGCCTATTACAGGCTTTTAATTTAAGCATAAACAGTAAAATAATTATGAAACAAAATATTTTATTAAACAGCAAAAATGTAAACTTTAATTCACAAAAGCATCACATCACTGTTTTGGCAAATGTGTTTCAATAATAAAAATGTATCATTTTAAAACATGTGACAATTTGCCCTCATCTTACATTTAGGAAAAATACAGTTATGGCTAAAGCATTCAGTTAAATTGTAGGCTACCTTTATTGTTTAGTCGACTCTCACCTGAATGTTAGTGTGGTTTTATTGTGATACATTATACACATATAGCAAAAATATGATATTCAAATTTGTGACTGTGACGAAGTGACACAATCTGACAGAAATACAGATAAAGACCAGATAAAATTGATCACAACTGATGTCAGAAAGATTTTTCAAATATTTTTTATTTTTCTGTTGACCAAGATAATTCAAAATAAATAACTCAGCGGACATAAATTAATTAAATTAAGGTAAATTTCATGCATAATTCCCTGAAAATAAAGCACGTTTTTTTGTGAGAGAAGAGTAAAAAAAAAACAAAAAAACAAAAAAACCCCCAGCAATAAATAACATAACCACCATCTGCTTCATCACCAGGCTGAAGAGGAGTGTGTTTGTGTGAGAGAGAGAGTCAGACCCCTGATACATTTGTAAGACTTGCGTGATTTCAAGGTTATAAGTGACATCATCTGAAATCTCTTAATCTAGTTCACCTGCATCTAAACAGCTGGAAGTGTTAGTTGGCAGTAGAGAAGTTCAAAGCTGGTGGTTTCAGCTGACTTTCATGCTCAACCATCATCCTACATGGAGGCTCACCCGCACCTTTTCATAACAGGCATCAGCAGTGTAAAGTTAACTCAAGTGTGCATGTGTGAGTGTATACTATATGTCTTAAGTGTGTGTGATTTGATCTAGGCAGAGGCAGGAAGAGCAATGCAAAGTCTGAAACACTTGAGCCCAACACTGAGAGTAACCGGGTTGGCTCCCTGACAAGAGGTTTACAAGACTGATACCTCTCCCACAAACCATCTCAAAGATACACATGTGCACAGATATGGTGAAGATCTACTGTAGTTTAGCTGCCCTCTGAATCAGACAGGACACATTCAACAACACATGCTAGCTGGCAGAAAACAAGAGGCTTACTGAAAGTCGAATAAATGTACTGATATTTCTCTTCATAAGCATATTCATCATCATGCCTAATACTGGTACACAGAGCAGCGTATGAGGTGTGTGAGTGGCTGTGTTCCAAAACCAAGTGAGCTGCCTTGCTGTCTACTGCCTACACAGGGAACATCAGAAGACTCAACTTACAATCAATTCGAAGTTATCATGTTGGTAAGCTAACAATGTGATTGCATACAAATAAATAGCAATGCTGTGTTTATTTGAGCAAAAACAGTATAGTCTGAAATATATGTTATGATATTTCTAGCTGAATTTTCGACATGATTTCTCCAGTCTTCAATGTCACATGATCCATCAGAAATCATTCTAATATACTGATTTGGTGCTCCAGAAACATTAAAGGTGAACAGCTTTTTTTTTTTCAGGATTCTTTGATGAATAGAAAAGGTAAAAAGAACGGCATTTATTTTAAATATAAATCTTTTGTAACATTATACATGTCTTTACTGTCACTTTTGATCCATTTAATGCTTTCTAGCTGAATAAAAGTATACATTTCTTAAGAAAAATAGTACTGACGTCAAACTGTTGAACGGTAGTGTACGTAGCGAGAGAGAGAAAAAATAAATTTTAAATGAGAATGCACTTTTTTTAACAATACTTTTTGGACAATACTTTTTTCCATTTTGGATGGATATTTCCACTGAGCTCACTGCAACGAATTAAGAGGTTCTCCTAGAAGAATACAAGCAATTCTGACTAAAATTTGGCCAAAATGAGGCATCTTAGAAGGCCGCATAATCATTTGCATATATTATATGTATATGATGCTGTCTATGTAGGCAGTGCATGCTCACAAAGTCAGTGTGTGTGGATAAAGAATGTGTCTGTTGTGTAGCTAAACTAAACACACTCCTGCCTTTCTGTACAAAAACAAAAGTTTAAATGATAAAAACTCATAAAAAGCATGGCTGAATGTTCAGTGCGATTTGTTGTGAGTGGTCTGCAAGTGGTTCTTTTCTTTAAAGCACATTGATTATGAAAAAAGTAGGAAGCACAGAGCAGGCTGAAGCAATGCCAGCAAGTACATTTGCAATTTGGATGGAGTGTTTTAGAGAAGAAACCCATTTTCAACTGCGCTCTCTCACACGCGCACACATAAATAGCTGTATATGAATGTAAACAATAAAAATAGAACACGTCTTCTGTAGGTGCTGTAATCCGAACACTGGTGTTCAGGATACAACTGATTTGGCCTGTATTTGCAATGCGGCTAGAAAAAATATGAAACACATCAACATACACACACTCACGCACAGGGGTGTCGGACAGGGAGTAATAGTGGAACTGAGAAACAGGGGCCCTCGGCGAGGGAGAGGCCCCCCACAAATATATATTGATAATCCATAATATTAAAATGACAAAATTACATAGTTGTTAGGGGCCCAACCCTTGGTTCTGTGACCGGGGCCCAACATTTGGTGCTACACCCCTGCTCACGCACACAAAATGTATGATGAACATATAGAGGAGGAACAGGGATGTGGCCCCCCTGTGGCCCAGAGAACCACTGCACCTTCTGGGTGGCAGTCTAAGGTTCTGTTCTTTGGTTCTGGGCTCTTATTGGCCATCCTAAACAATTCTTTATGACATCACTTCCCTCAGATAATACAGAACCCCCACCCACATCCTCCCTTTTCAGCTCACTACAGCAAAAATAGGCACGAAAAAAACACTTTCGTCCGTCAGATGAATTGATGACGACGCTTTAAACTGATGCAGCTCTGTCTAAAATATCTCTACGGCTTGCTGGAACTAAAAAAAACCCCTCCAAAATCACGCAACAGTCTCGAGCTGTTTGTACCTTGCTCTCTTCTGGACCGGAGGCTTGTAAACATTACGAACCACATTAAAGGCCCCAATGAAATACACTCAGAATTCACCACCGATATCACTTCAGACACTGTTTAGATGCACAATTAAGGAGCGCCTGGTAAAATGGTCATGTGATTCTATACAGAGGGACACTCTGGGGTGAAGTGGGGGTGGGAGATCTCTTTGGGGTGCTTTATATTTGTTCAACGACACTGAAAGACTAAAATACAAACAGAAAAAAAACAACAAAAAAAAACAACAACAACTGTAATAGCAGATGCAGTGCGTTTTCCTTCACGGTGTTATCAGAAAATACACTAGTGATTCGTTTTTATGAACGTGTAGCGGGTTCAAATGCAAAAAGGCCTCATTTTCCAACCCTGTTCTGCAACCCTCTGAGGCCTCTGTGATGCTCAAAAAAAAAAACAACACTTGGCAAGGAAGGAAATACACAAAACATAAAAATATATGGAAGCAGATTATATCCATACAGGGAGAAAATGCAGTGTTCAGCCATTGTTCATATTCGTCTCTCTTCTCCGTGTTCAGTGTTTCCCGAGCCAGGACTTTGGCCTGACGGTAAAAGCTGTAAGCTCTGTGAGTTCTTATTAAACTAAACAAGGAAAAAAATAAATAAACTTTATGGGTCCTTCAAATGTCACTCAATAACATGTAGTTATATATTTTAATTTTTCTGTTGAAATATTACTTCTAATCCTGGAAGCAGATTTGAAAATAGTCCTTTGAATCCTTTAATTCTTTTTGTTATTTTTTTGTCTTTTTTTCCCAAAATACTTTTCATTAGAAAAAAGTCGTTCTCAGCAGGTGTTGAGAAAAATATAGACTGTGAAAAGCTCAGACTCCAGGTTAAGACTGTCCCACCCCTTAGAGAGATGCTTCACACTCTTCATCTTCAGCATAAAGGTATCTGAAGAATGAATGTCCTGCTTAAAACCTTAGCGACCTTTTCCAATCAATCCTTAGCTCTTACTCTGTCATTTACGACTAGAAGAAGTTTCCTCGCATCAAACTCTCCTCAACTCCGACCCCCACCCCACCCCTATCTCTTCTCTTCAGAAGCCCTGTATATGACAGTAAGCCTCGAGACTGGAGAAAAGGATGTAGAGAAACCAGAGACTGAAGAAAAAGAGTGTCGTGAGGATGCGCTGTCCGCGCGGGCCACCCAGCTCTCCACCGATGTGAGGCCTGCGCCGGTACAGCAGGACGCCCACCGCCAGGAAGGCAAAGATGGTGAAGAGAGTGACAGAAAATGCCAGGGAACCTGCTGGCACCTCGAACGCACGACCCTGCATGTGCCAGTAGATGGCGGCCACTGACCACGCCACACCGATTCCCAGGAAAACGTTCACGGCGTTGCTACCGGTCACGTTACCGATAGACGCATCTGCGTAACTGTCCTGCACCGCTGAAACTTTACTGGCAAAGGTATCTGAGGACAAAAGAGAGATGCTGATGGAGATGCTTTCATAAAATATCTTAATAATCTATGATTAACACATCAAAATGAGTCAAATTAGGAGAAACCTAAAATGTACTAATTTTATGAAATGAAAAAGTACAACATACTGTATTAAAATGTCCTCCCTGATCCAAAAATAAGCAGCAAAATGTACCTTTCTGACATCAGACAGCTCGCCTAATTAAACGCAAAGGTCCAATAGAGAAACTGGTTATTTAAAAACAAATCATCTCAAACTTTACTAACTATAAGTGGACTTCAGGGAAAACCATAAAATAATAACACTCAGTTCAAAAGTTTACAGCCGGCAAGATGTTTTAATGTCTCTTATGCTCACCAAGGCTGCATTTATTTAATAAAAAATACAGTAATAACAGTAATATTGTGAAATATTAATACAATTTAAAACTTGCTGAATTTTCAGCATTATTACTCCAATCTTTAGTCACCATTTTAATATCACTGAGATACTATTACAGCTTTATTAATAATTTGAATCATCAGCTTTTTTGATATTAATATTTTGGTAACACTTTACAATAAGGTTCATTAGTTAACTACATTAGTTAACATGAACTAATAATGAACTGCACTTATAAAGCATTTATTTATCTATTTGAATTCTAATTTCAGCATTTACGAATACATTATTCAAATCTTGTTAATATTAGTTAATTGTAGCGTATGGACGGTGCTCATAAATGATCAACGGACCAATACTTTGATTATTTATAATGACTGGCGCCGTGAAGTCTACAGACTGACAGGTTAACGGTGCTAAAAGGACACAAAACAGCCTCCACCAGGACAGAGACTATTATAAATAACAGCCCCCACCTTCACACATACCAAAGGACATCCGAATAGGTTATATGACTTTTAACTTAGTTATTTTTCATTTTAGGTGTGTTGTGGTCCCTGTATGTATGCATGCTTTTTGTTATAACCATTTTAGATGTGTTTTGATAGGTTAGAAACTTATAGCCAGTGAATGCTTAAGGAAGAATGATGTCAATCCTCGCCGTTCCTTTAATTCATAAGTTAAACTCCCCATGCTTGGTCTCGAAATCTTTGTCTCGCAATTTGTAGGCCGGCTAGGTGTGTTGTGTGGTACTATGATGCATCAAACTCTTTCTTTCATGCCAAAACCCCAAAGTCTGCATACCAAAACCCCCAAGTCTGCTTATCTAAGAGAGAGCCATAAACATGTTAATGAAGCGAGACCCAAGACAAAGGGAGATTTCCCGCTTCTGAGTTCCTTCGCTCTGATTGGCTATTCCGACAAAAGAGGCGTGCCCCGTCATGGCCCTTTAAGACGGGCCACAAACGCTTCTGTCTCTCTCTCTCTCTTCTCCTTGCTTTTTCTTTTGGCTTTCCTCCTTCCTCTTCTTCTTCGCCATCTTCCAACGGATCTCATCACACAAAGGAACCAAAGTTGAATTTCCCGCGGACTCCAAGGACCCACCCTGCAAGATTCAAACACGGACCGGATCGCGGAATTCCCCTAAACGCACAAACTCGCGACCAAGGAAACATATGCAAGTATCCCTTAAGCTGTCTATAAAGTCTTGAGCTTATACCAATAAGCTGGACTGATTTCTTGCTTGTGCTCAATAGGTTGTGTCGATAGTATCACCGTTGCCTTGTCTCTCTCTCCCTCTCTCTCTCCTTCCTTCTTTCAGTTAATTTGTGTATGTTTGTTTATTGTTTGTTGATTTATTAAAATATATATATTCACACGTGATTGCGCTTGAATTGCTCATACATATGTCCCTTTTACGTTGAAACGACCCTGTTACAAATTAAAAGAAAGATACTTCTCCTGGCCAGAGAGGTGTTGTTTAAGAGTTATTAAAAGGTAGGTATTTGGTGGACAATTATCCGTCCTTTGAACTCAATTCTAGAATCAAAGAAATTTCTAAAAGTTGAATCAAGCCATACATATTAATAATTGTTATAATCCGTTATAATCAACTGTTAATATCCAAATTCCTCTCTGTGCCAATTTATGCACGTTTGATCGTAACACGATTAAACGCATGCATAAATCCCGCACCATTTCTCCTGGGGCTCGATATCGCTACATAATGCACTGTGAACTAACATGAACAAACCGTGTATTTTTATTAACTAACGTTAACAAAGACGAACAAATACAGTAACAAATGAACTGCTCATGGTTAGTTCATACATTAACTAATGTTAACTAATGAAACCTTTTTGCAAAGTGTTACCAATATTTTTAATACAATTTTCCTTTTTCATTTAAATTTGATTTAAATTTTGTATTATTCTGTTGTGTTTTTGTCATTTTTTGTATTTTTTTATATGTCTATCTAGTCTTTATTCATTTTTATTTTAGTTCGTTATTTTAGTACAGCAAACTAAATGAATACGCAAAATGTTGCCTTGGCAACTAGCTGAAAGTTTTATATATTTTATTTTATTTTAGTTAACTTTTTTTTTATTTCAAGTGACGAAATTTTTTTTTATTGATATTTGACTATAATAACCGACATGCTTCAGAAATCATTGTAATATGCTGATTTGGTGCTCAAGAAACATTTCTTATTGTTATTAATGTTGAAAACAGTTTTTTTAAACTAATTAACCATTAAACCATAATATTTTTGTGAAAAATGTGATATACTTTTTACTGTCACTTTTTTGAGCACTTGCTGAATAAACATTAATTTCTTTAAAAACTATTCATTTTACTGAACCCAAACTTTTCAAAGTTAGGGTCTATGATATGACCCCCTTAAAACTGTATTTATAACAATGTATCATGTGGGCAATTAAAAGCATACAAAAAACTCACCAGGGATGGATGTTCCCAGAGCTACAAACACCACAGCGGTGACTGAGTCCTTCAGGCCAATGGTGCAGCCAAAGTGACTGGCTAGGTCACCAATCACAGCAGTCAAAAGACCGATGATCACTATAGAAACAATGAAACACGCCCAACCGTTCCAGTATTCCGTGGGCGGGACGCAGGCAAACAGAACCTTCCAGAACACAGTCAGGAAGTGCATTACATAGTCGAAACAAGATGGCAAACGTTCTTCTCCACCCTCATCCTCATCCTCATCTCCTGAGATAAAGACAGAAGGACGTGGGGTTGGGGGTATGGCGGGGTGGATAGGAAAAATAAGAAAATGAAAAATGTTAGTATTGTTGTCACCCACATTACACAACAACTTCCATACCTGACCAAAGCCATCTCTTTTAAATCATGGCGATTTAAGGGTCCTGTTGTCTTGGTAACACTGAATGTTTGATAGCCACGGTAATTGAAGCCTATATACTGTGACAGCAGTGATTTTATTTCTACACAGGGTCATAAAAGACTAATATGTAGGATTCATTTTGGGGGGAAATCTGTGGGGATGAATTTAAACATGGGAAACCATATCAAACAGAGATAATAATGCTACACTTTTATTGGTAGCTGAAATCATTATTTAATTAGCCAAAATGTTTAGTAAATGAACAAGGTTAGAGGGATCCGTAGAACTGTGTAGGAGTATTGTGGGCCCAGTTTTCACGTGGGCTGGGTAATATGTCACAAAAGAGAAAAAAACAAAAACAAAAGGTGTCTGTGTGCAATATGAACATGAGTGTATGTTTATATAATCACTGAGATGTAAAAAAATGTAAGACCCACACAAGTTGCTTTTAGTACATGTATCAGTAACGCTTTACAATAAGGTCTCATTTGTTAACATTAGTTAATGTATTAACTAACATGAACTAATCATTAGCAATACATTTGTTACTGTATTTGTTCATCTTTGTTAATTGTAGTTAATAAAAATACAGCTGTTCATTGTTTGTTCATGTTACTTCTCAGTGCACAACTAATGTTAACAAATACAACTTTTGATTTTAATAATGTATATTATAAAATGTAAATGCTGAAATTAACATGAACAAAGATTAATAAATGTTATAGAAGTGCAGTTCATTATTAGTTTATGTTAACTAATGCAACCTTATTGTAAAATGTTACCCATGCGACTGTCTTCACGACTGTTCAAAAGTTAGAATTTATTTGATCAATAATATAGTTAAAACAGTAATATTGTGAAATATTATTATTTTCTGTTTTCATATGTTTTAAAATGTAATTTATTCCTGTGATGGCACAGCTGAATTTTCAGCATCATTACTCCAGTCTTCAGTGTCACATGATCCTTCAGGCCCTGTTACCACTGGGTATTAAGAAGTGTTTTGGTTGATCGGATCACAAGTGGATGACGGCAAATCAAAAGATCTGAAAAAAGCCCATACATTTACCCGCCCATAGATCCTCCCCTCAATGAAATCAGGACAGAAGTGGTAAAACGTCTGGTTGATCGGATCACACGGGCCAGCCTTCACTCCTCACGTGCATCAATGAGCCTTGGCCGCCCATGACCCTGTCACCGGTTCACCACTGTTCCTTCTTTGGACACTTTTGATAGATACTGACCACTGCAGACCGGGAACAGCCCACAAGAGCTGCAGTTTTGGAGATGCTCTGACCCAGTCGTCCAGCCATCACAATTTGGCCCTTGTCAAACTTGCTTAAATCCTTACGCTTGCCCATTTTTCCTGCTTCTAACACATCAACTTTGAGGACAAAATGTTCACTTGCTGCCTAATATATCCCACCCACTAACAGGTGCCGTGATGAAGAGATAATCAGTGTTATTTACTGCACCTGGCATAATGTTATGCCTGATCGGTGTATATGGAATATATATGGTGGATGAACACAGATTGTTTTGTTTCAGTGTTGGTAATCACCTGCACTGACGGTTATGGCCTCCATGAATTGTTCTCTCCAGGAATTTGTTCCCACGACCAGAGCCAGGTTAGTCTTCTTGATCAGCTTATCTACTGTACTCTACAGCAAAAACACACAACAATCACAAAACAGATGTTAAATAATAATCATAATAAAAATTCTTCCACAGTGCAAAAGACTGCTGCTGGTCTCCTGCATGTGCGTGTACCTTAAACTCATACGACTCCTCAATGATGATCTCTATTTTTGCATGCTCGCCCAATACAGGCTTTCCCATCTCTGCTATTCTTCTCGCTTCCTCTTCCTCTGATGACATCTTCCTGTCTGGAATATCTACAAGAGATTAAGAGACGGAGAGAAACTTTTGTGTTGGATTGTGTCATATTAGTACATCAAACACACACACACACACACACATTAGTAAAGACTTTCAGATCATTTCAGTAAGTGTGCAGAAAATCACATGCATTCTGTAATGCCTGCCTTTTAAAGATTATTCATAGACTATTCATTAATATTCCTGAATATTCATTGTGCATTTAAATGCACTAAATTCATGTGCGTATTTAGAGTCAACTCATTCAGGAAACACAAGCACAGCGAATTTGTGTAAAATGTTCATAAAGTCATTCTTGCGTAAGTTGTCACACTGAATCGAATGTGACTACTTACGTAACAGCACTTTTACCAACAATTTATACAGAAATTGGTTCTGCTGTTGTTTTATGAATGAGGCTGACTGTCACTATAGTTTCTCTTACTCTCTTACTGGAGAGACTACACATGCAAACATACACGACAGATTAACAGACAAACTTTGTTTGACTGAAACAAGTGTGAACTGAGTGATTCAGAAAGACAACAGCACAACATCCACACGCACACCACAAATACACAAAAAAGCCTGAAAGTTGAGATGAACTTTCAAAAGACCCTGCAACCCAAAGCTTATCTTCTTGTGCACGTGTTACAACACACACAAACCTGGAGACACACGTGTGTGTTCATCCACAGAGTGAGGCAGACGAGACCACAATTAATGCAGATGGCCTCATCTTGCCTCACACACACACACACACACACTCTCACACATACACAACTCAAACTTACCATCAGCTAATAACAGAGCTGTGTGTGGATAAAAGAGAAAGGGAGGGGTGGAATGACATGAAGAACAAATTAGACAAATAATGGTGGAGGGAAATGCAGTGAGATGTTGGACAGGATTTATTTACTCCGATAAGCATGAATAAAAATATTCGCAGCCTCTGGCGTTTCATCACCCTGCCTAGAATCTCCGAGCCGGACAGGTGCGACAGGTGTGACCGGGCAGATGTGATCAGATGTGATAGTGTGGGCCGCCAGAGCAGGTGGTTGCCCTTGGCAACGGGAGTGTCGTGGTAGCATTTGAGATGTAGCGACAGAACAAAGAGGTGCTAAAACTACGCTGATTATTCTTACACGTTTGCTTTCCTATCGTGATGTGGATTTTCCATTGGCTTCAACTGTTTACTGTTAATGATATTTACTGTCTGTCCTCTAACCCTCAGAAAAACCTTTTTGCATTTTTATATTTAAATACAAACATTAATTAGGAACTCTTAAAGGGATAATTGTGTCATTTATTTACCCTCATGCTGTTCCAAACCTGTATGACTTTCTTTCTTTTCTGTGGAATATAAAAGAAGATATTTTGGGGGTGTGGGGTGGTGGTGGTCCAACAATAATCAGAGGCTTCATGACTTTTCCAGATGTTAGTTATTTACTGGATAAGAATTAAGGATGATGATTTGTAAATATTTCACTCTATTTCTATTCAATAAAATATTTTAGTGTGGCATAACAGAATGCATATTCATTCTCAAAATGCCTATTTTAAGATTTAATTAATTTACATGATATTTCAAGTCCAGAAGTCACACTTCATTTATTGAGGTTTTTCAAGACAGCAGGTACCTTAGGAGGTGAATTAAAATAAGAAATATATTGATTGTTTAATTGTTTTAAATAATTTTAAAAGGTTAGTTCACCCAAAAATGAAGTTAGTGAATGAATTTAGTTCACTTTATAATTAAAATTACCCCCATGATTTACTCACCCTCAAGCCATCCTAGGTGTATATGACTTTCTTCTTTCAGACGAACACAATCAGAGTTATATTAATAAGTATCCTGATGTTTCCAAGCATTATAATGGCATATCCATATTTAAATTTTTATAAAGTGAAATATCTAGCTTCTTCCAGACCGCCTTCCATATTCAACTTACGCATAAAGTGTAATGCCTCTCTCAGTTCAAAACGCTTACACTACGTCCGGCGTTATAAACGCTGCATCAGTTATGCTTTTTTCGTAAGTTGAATACGGAAGATGGTCCACCGGAAGCTAGATATTTTACTTTATAACATGTTAAATATGGATATTTTTCTTACACAAACACATCGACCCTCTGAGCCATGTGGAGTACGTTTATGATGGATGGATGCACTTTTTTGAGCTTCAAACTCATGAACCCCATTCACTGCCATTATAAAGCTTGGAAACATCAGGATATTTATTAATATAACTCCGATTGTGTTCATCAGAAATGGAAGAATATACACCTAGGATGTCTTAAGGATGAGTAAATCATGGGGTAATTTTCATTTTAAAGTGAAATAATTCTTTAATTACTCACCCTCATGCCGTTCGAGTCTTTCATTCGTCTTCAGAACACGAAGATCTTTTTAATGAAATCTGAGAACTTTCTGTCCCTTTATTGACAGTCTAAGCAACTACCACTTTCAAACCCCAGAAAGGTAGTAAAGACATCATTAAACCCTAACCCCATCCATGTGACTCCAGTGGTTTAGCCTCAATTTACCAATTTATTTACAAAATATGAATCTCCAATGTGTGTTCATGAGAGCACCACGACGCATGCGTGTTGATGCGAGACGTTGCTGACGTTGCTGTGTGAACGCAACATAGATTCATATTTTGCAAATAAAATAGTAAAAAAACGAAGCATCTGCGTCACTTCATAAAAATGAGGTTAAACCACATGGATTACTTAATGATGTCTTTACTACCTTTCTCGGGATTGAAAGTGGTAGTTGCGTAGGCTGTCAATGGAGGGACAGAAAGCCCTCAGATTTCATTAAAAAGATCTTCAGTTGTGTCCAAAGATGAGCGACAGTCTTATGGGTTTTGAATGAGGTGAGGGTGAGTAATTAATGACAGAATGACAGAACTAACCCTTTAAGTAATTGAGGCTTTTTTGGAAGTTTGCTAAGGGATCACTGGACTATATTATGAAAGAATTGTCATTTTTGGATGAAATATCACTTTAAAACAATAATGTTCCATTTGTTAACGCATTAGGTATCCCGAATTAACAACAAGGATTTTTTACAACATTTATTAGTATCCTGACCCACACACATTTGCACAAATATGAGCACCAACTAAAGGAATCAATTTCTCGGTCTCTCCATTACTCTTTTTTTCTTTTTGTGTGTATAATGACTTTAATAGTTCTGTAATCAGTGCTGTAATTTTCTGTTGCTGAGGATGAATGAGATGACGAACAAACAAGCTTTGATTAAGTGTGTATGCTGAGATGAAAATATCGACCCATAATGAGAAGCTGGATGTGTAAATAAGCCCATAATTTATGCTTGAATGTGTCTGCAAGAAGGGGTGGGGGTGGGGGAGGGGTGTCTTGATGCACATTATTAACCTGTAATTTGTGTAGCATCGTCAGCTCTAGGCTTTTCAACATGTCTGTTTCATGACAGCACACACAGACGTGTCAAACACACAAAGGAATTCATTGAATCTATTCGTCACTTTCTCTCTCTCACTGTTCTTTCTTGGACGCTTCGATTCAACAGTTCAGTGCAAATCTACTGCACATCAGCGCTAGCAATAGCTGATGGTACCCTGGCAACAGATCCCAGACTCCAGGCACTCTCCGCCCTACGTTCTGTGAGGTAATGGGATCGTGGGATTGTAGGTGTCGATATTCAGGCGAAAACTCCCCTGTTGTTGGCTCTTTCACAGCTATTCCCCCATCACACTCGTGAATGCTGAGATCGCAACACACACACACACACAGAGTGAGGTGATATTTTTGTGAGCTGTTGGCAATTCCGTGATAAAATGATTCATTTCTGATGATCTTGTCTTTAAACATATTCATATGGGACATGTGGTAGGGGTGTTGCAGGTTTGGGCTCCACAGGATATTAATCACACACAGATGCAGCGCAAGAGATAGATCTCTCTCTCCTCTGTTGTATCACCCCATTTCTCTTTCCTCATGTGTCTATCATTCACTCCTCACCAGCCTCGCCCCTTTACAGTCTATCTCTCTTCGCCTGTCTCACACCTCTCCTGTCTGTACTTTTCTCACCATCTCTTGTTTGTCTTTCACACCACTCAGCTGTCTCTATCACCTGTCAAAGCTCTGGTGTTAATGTTGTATGAATGACTAACAAAAATTTTGTTAACAAAAGGTTATTTGTTTGTTTCGCCCTTGGAGTTTATATTTGTATGGTCAATAAAGATGAGAAATAGGGATCATGACGATAATTACATTTTTTTAATTAAAACATATTGACAAAATATATAATGAAAAAAACAAGAAAATTCTCTCTCTCATATATATATATATATATATATATATATATATATATATATATATATATATAGTGCATGCAAGGTAATATTCTGTACATAAAACTTAAAGAAATCAGTCTTCATGTATTTCACAACACTTCAGCTTGTGATTCTTATTAATTGAGGTCATGTTTCAGGATTCCTTGCCACAGCAAAGTCTCTGTACCTCTGGAGACTCCAGGTAGTTTGCAGTTCTGGAAAATGGTGGCACTGTTCACAAAGGCCCGTTCACACCAAGAACGATAACTATATAGATAACTCTATTAAGAGTCCACGCTAGTGCACAATATAGTTCTGTTTATCATGTGCGCTGCAGTTTCGTCGTCTGCTGCTTTAAATGCTCGAGCCCTTTAAAACAGTATGCCTGTCAGTGTTTTAATCATTCATCAGCTGAAAAATTGTTCTGAAAGTGATTCGAACGATATTGTTTCTCTGTGCTGTTATCGTTATACAGTAGCTGTGGTGTGGACTCTGCTATTTTTTCATTTTTAGAACAATTTTTTAAATTGTACCTTTATCATTATAGTTATCTACATTGGTGTGAACAAGCCTTAAAGGGACAGCTCACCTAAAAATGAAAATTAGCCCATGATTTAATCACCTTCAAGTCATCCTAGGTGTATATGACTTTCTTCTTTCAGACGAATACAATCAGAGTTATAGGAGGTCTGCCGGAAGCTAGATATTTTACTTTATAAAGTTCTAAATATAGATATTTTTCTTACGCAAACCCATCGATTCATTTCAGAAGGCATTTATTAACCCCCTGGAGCCGTATGGATTACTTTTATAATGGATGGATGCACTTTTTTTGGGCTGCCATTCACTGCCATTATAAAGCTTGGATTAGCCAGGACATTTTTTAATATAACTCCGATTGTATTCGTCTGAAAGAAGAATGTCATATAAACTTAGGATGACTTGAGGGTGAGTAAATTATGGGATAATTTCCATTTTTGGGTGAACTATCCCTTTAATAATTAAGGCGAAGAATTAAGTGTGAAACCACTAGAAACGTCTTTTGCAGGTAACGTGCGTCTTTTCTTCTCAACTTGTTTTTTTGTGACCCTGTTGACCCAATGAGCATTCCATTGTCTGATGGTCACACCTTAATTTAGCAATTTCTGTAGCATTGCATCCTTCTCATGGGCATGTAATAATTTTTGACTTTTCAGTGCGAGTACAATCTCTTTTTTGGACCATATTACCTGTAAATGAAAACCTGCTTAATAATTATGCACATCTGAATATAAGGCAATTTTCACTTCCAGTCTAATTTTGCACTTTTTCATCAACTGAATTTAGAAAAATCAACTAAAATCAATAAATATGACATGACAAAATACTGTAAAATACATTTGTTTTCTTTGACAAAGACTATGACTAAAACAAAAAAAAGTTCTAGTAATTCTTACTCTATATTTTTCTCCAGTCTCACTGGTTTCCTGCTATCTCGCCCTTTTTTCATATATATATAAATCCAGTTGGAGTATGGGTTCAATGCCAAAGAAAGCATCCTGTATTTAGATGTATAAAGCTGAGAATGTTTCTTTAGATCCCTCAACATATTTTGCAGCGACAGCACAGGATCAGCAGTTCTAAAGTCATGTTTTGATGTAGGACAAGTGATGTGTCTCCTATTACAGGTTCAGTTTCAAAAACAACTATCCATTTGATACTATCTTTTATCTGTCTGTATAGAAGACTAATTAAAAAAAAATTTTTTTAAAAAAACATACGTTACTGAATCTACACAGTGAAACAAAATTATACGTGTCTGGAAAGGCATGAAGGTGAATAATTAAAGACAGAAATGTAATTTTCCGGTGAACAATTCTTTCAATCTGACTCACTCACTGAATTATTAGAATTGTTTACTGAATTATCAAGAAACCAGAATTTCATTAGGAGGAATCAGAATCAGAACCACAATCACTAAACTACAAACAGCACAATATAACTCCTACAATTAACAGAATGCAGTTTCCCTTAGAAACAAGAATGTTCAAATCCTCATTATTGGTTGTCAAAACAAATTATAGACATGAATGCGCATATATCTGATCTGAGGAACTTTTTTCCTAAGGTTTCTCTGTACATCAAAATTAAATCTTATCTAAGTCCATGCTGGGCTGGCATAAAAATAAAGAAATATCTAATGATTAATTAATAAACTGCTTGTTTACAAGCACACAAGTAAGGAGACAAGCCAAAATGTTTTTTGTGGGCTTAGGTAAGTTAATAAGTAGGTTGTTTAATGTTGCCCAGGCGAGATGAGAGCTCAAACAGAGAGGACCAGCTGTTCTTCATCTCTCATTCTTTCTGAAGGGTATAATACTGGGACAAGGACACATGCATACATGCAAACACACACACACACACACACACACACACACACACACACACACACACACTGTGTACTGTACCGCAGTGCTGCGGTGTGGGTGCTGGTAGCATTGACCACGTCTGCCTGATTTATGGAGAGATATTGAGAGACACACTTGACTACTTGTGTGTGTGTGTGTGTGTTTGCATTCATTTCTCACACTTCTTGAGGTCTTGCACTGGCGTTTAAGGTCAATGTTTACTGAAACTCCAAAGGAGTCGGTGAAAAAGCAACACTGCTTGCCAATCCTTCACATAGTTTCCTAAACAACAGTCTCAAGGCATTTTGGAAACTATATAAAAACTGGAAGACAAAGACAGGAACGTTGCCATTTTTAAAGCATTACAAAAACATCATCACAGCATTTCTCGTGTGAGTCGGAGATGAGTCAGTTTGAGATCTGCGCCCTGTGGGTCTTAATCGGATTCATGTGCTTTGAGTAAAATTCCCTTTAAAGCAAGTCAGTCCACTTGGCGGCCATCTTGGCCATGCCCCGGGTAGCTATTTTATATCTAGGCAATAGACATCTAATCTACTTGAATTGGGATATCTCAGTAACTGTTGGCTAACCTTATGCTTATGTTATCTGACAATGATTGCTTTTTCAGCTCAGAATAGGCAAAATACATAATTTCAAGCTGGTCCTGCTAAAAGACATATCCATTCTAGAGCTCTAGAGCAAAAGAAAAAAAGGCTTTTTTACCATTAAGGTAGTTAGGGCCAGATTTACTAAACAGGGCAATTTAGTGTGAGTGCATTTCCAAAACAAAACAAAAAATGCAGATGGGTGTGGAAAGTTCTGCGCGTGATCTACTGATGGCACACAAATTGAAGAACACAGACGCAGACGGATGATTTCCATAACGACCAACGCAAAATACCAAAAGCAGCGCAAATTAGCGTCTGGTTTAAGACATTTTTTTTTGGATACGGTAAATAATGGCACAAACATTGACGAGTGCAAACCTTACTAAATCATCTTGGGTGATTCATTTAAATACTCTCCTCCCATAAATTTTGCGTCTGAAAGGGAAACTCCTACAAATGCATATGCAATAAGGTCAGCCGCAAAAATAACCCTGTCCATGCCTTTTCAGCGCAAATTTTTCACTACGTGTCTTTAGAAAATCCTGACAGTAGTTTTTTAACACCAAAGGAGGGTTTGCGCTGGTGCAAGCTTAATTTTTATGTTAACCTTTATATGTTAGCAAGTGAACACAGCCACCATTTTGAGGGCTGTGATTTTTCTGTCAGGGTTCTGTCACTTCGGTCCGTTTATTCTTGGTTTGTGACAGAGCTCTGACACCTCTATGTCTTGCCTTGTTGTAAGTGTGCGGTTGCGAGTTTGCTTGGGCCGTGTGCTCCTCTGTCCATGATAGTTTGGTTTTGGTTTTGTGTCGGGATTTGGACATTAATGCACGTGGTTCGTGTTTTCATCAGTCCCGTGCTTTGGCTTATGATTGTTCTAATTAGCTGCGCGTTAGTGTCTAGTTTTGTTTGAGCACATGGCTTGTGGTTGTGTTCACTGGCCATGTGTTCGTGTTTTTGGTGTGAGAACATGGCTTGTCATGTTTGTTTCTTTGTGCCATGTGCTCTCCTGTCTATTGTCTTAGGATTAGTTCACTTTAAAATGAAAATTACCCCATGATTTCCTCACTCTCAAGCCATCCTAGGTGTATATGACATTCTTCTTTCTGATGAACACAAATATATAGCGATGCGTGTGTGTAAGAAAAATATCCATATTTAAAACTTTATAAAGTAAAATATCTAGCTTCCGGCGGACCGTCTTCCGTATTTAATTTACGAAGAAAGTGTAACGCCTCTCAAAACACTTACGCTACGTCCTACATCATACGCCGCGTCAGGATTTTTTCCCCCTAAATTGAATACAGAAGGCGGTCTGGTGGAAGCTAGATATTTTACTTTACTAACGTTTTAAATATGGATATTTTTCTTACACAAACACATCGCTATATATTTCACAGATTGTGTTCATCAGAAAGAATAAAGTCATATACACCTAGGATGGCTTGAGAGTGAGGAAATCATGGGGTAATTTTAATTTTAAAGTGAACGAATCCTTTAACCCCACCTATCTTGTTATCTGATTATTGGTTCAGTCTCCACCTGTTCTCCCTTGTTACTGCCTTGTTTGCTCCCTATTTATTCTCCAGTCCTGTGCCAGTCGGTTGTCATACATTCCTTGTGTCCTGATCCCTGAAGCCATGTCATGTAGTGTCAAGTCAAGCTGAATGGTCCTGTTTTCCACCACGTGGGGAAATAAAAGCCAATTTCTCTGCATCTCTGAGTCCTTGCCTCATTCCTAATCTCAACCCTGGCATTTTCCCATTCATTTTTCTATGAGCGGTCCATCTCAGTGGACTCTCTTTGAATCTGTCGGGTCACCCTGGGTGCCCTCTACTGGTAGCAATTATTCATACAATTGTAGTCAAAATCAAGTGAAAGCTGGACGGTAAGATTTTTTGATGTTTTTGAAAGAAGTCTCTTATGCTCACCAAGGTTGCATTTATTTGATCAGAAATACAGTAAAACAGTAATAATGTGAAGTACTATTACAATTTAAAATAAGCCAAGCTGAATTTTCAGTCTTCAGTGTCACATGATCCTTCAGAAAACATTCTAATATGCTGATTTGCTGCTTAAAGGGGGGTCTAATGCTATTTCATGCATTCTGACTTATTTACACGGTTAAAGAGTTGGATTCTCATGCTAAACATGGCCAAAATCAAAAAGAAAATTTGTTGGACATATGGCGTATTTCTGTGCCAAATACACTCCTATTTTAGAGTATGGCCCTGTATGAGGTCATAAAGGGCGGAATTACTTGTATGGCACTTCTCCTGGATGAGCATGTGCGCGTACCCATCAACTGGCTTCGTTCGGGTTACGGGAGCTGGCGGCAGCGCTGTCATTTTGTTTTTAAACCACAAAATCGACAATGTCACTAAAGACGTGTGTTTTTGGTTGTGAGGGAAAGATAACCTTGATCAGCTTCAGTGCTGGGAAGATGAATGTGTATTTAAACTGGGTCATTTATGTAGTAGAAATGTTAAATTATTTTTGAATTTGGTGCCTTCTAGACTGAGAAAAGCCAGAAAATGTATTTTTGGCTCATGCGGATGAAAGACAACAACTCTCAGAATGCACTTGCTTCGCTGCCCTACGAGGCCACTCCCAAAGCTACTGCTACTGGATCACTTGCCCACCGCGGCCCTACCGTTGTTTTCATTTTCGTAATAATAAAATCATTTATTTCAGTTAGAGAACAGACACTACAATTAAAAACTGAACGTGTCTGTTCAATATAATGTGAGTGAGCCGAGCGAGTGTCGGAGTCAGATTACAACATGCAGCAGGAGTCAGATTACATTCATCACGAGAGCGAAGAGCTGAGGTAAGCGCGGGCGCGGCATACATTCACGACCATGGGCGGGTTGAAAACATGCGGAACTAGCTCCTACTACTGGCTTATAGTCTTTATCCTCTGGCCAAAAAAATCCTCTGATGACGCAAAATGACGATATTTGCGTCATCGGAGGATTTTAAAATACAGAAATCCAGAAATAAAATACATAAATCTCTCGTCTCGGGATATGAGGAGAGGAAGCACGATCATTTGAATATACTACCAGATTTCTACTGATACAAAGCTTAACGCTAAATCGCTGAAGTAACCCTTTAAGAAACGTTGTGGAAACTGTGATACATTTCTTCAGGATTCTTTGATGAAAAGCAAGTTCATAAGAAATTAATTTACTGTCACTTTTGATTAATTTGATGTGCCCTTGCTAAATAAAATTATTCTTTCAAAAACAAATCTTACTGAGTGTACACATTTGAATGTACTGAATGTACTATATCGTAAATCTCATAAAACAACAAGACACTTACTGCTACCAATGAAAACATCATGAAACATAAAGACAGCAGAATAACATATAAACTCATGGTGATGGTCATGTGCTCTCATGACCTGATAAAGAACCACTGGATGAATCAAAATGAAGTGAATAGATGAACAGCAAAAAAACAACAACTACAAAAAAACAATGTGGTCTTTCTATGAGTACATCGATGAGTGTGTGTTTTACCTTTCTGGAGGCTCATGTCCACCATGCGTGGTTCAGCTAGCTCCAGGTAGAAGTTTTTGTTTTTTTCATACTCCTCATCGTCAATAATCTTAACCTGTATGGTTTTACTGAGAGAGAAAAAGAGAGAGAGAAGAGAGAGTCAGAGATCAAGTGAGGGGTCAGTGGACTGTCCTGACGTCAGAGGTCAAACACTCTGTATCATCTTTCTATGATTCATTCTCCTAGCTGTCATGTACCAATCATTTTTGCTGACAAAAAGGTTATCTGCAAGATAAAACAGTGATGGTTTTTAGTTCAAACTCTAGACCCTATTGTTTGTAGCATCACTACAAATAATAAAGTTAGTATTTTAATTTCTCATTAGCAAGGTTGTAACATCGCTATTAGAAATCATGTAGCTTTTCACTAGAAAAGTTATTTTACTGATAAAGCTATAGGTAGCTGTAATATTGACAAATATATTGCATTCTCTCTGACAATATTTCAGCAATCAAGTCTTGTGTATGCTTTCTGTCAGTTGAGAATCCTAATTAGCGATGTTCAATTTGCAAATGAATCACTCTTTTCAGCCTACAATCAACTGAAACAAAACCTGTAAATGCATTAGATCATTTTACAGTAGGGGTGTAACGGTACACAAAACTGACGGTTCGGTACATACCTTGGTTTTGAAGTCACGGTTTGGTACAGCAGTTTTACAAAATTGCTTTTTATTTATTTTTATTCAACAGTGGTTTACTGAAAAAATTGTGTCTGTCGTTAAATGAATTCAATTATAACTAAACGTTTCTTAAAGATAATGCTGTAAACTATAGGGAGCCCCTACTTACACAGTACTATAATATTAAAGGTTAACAACAGAGCCCAAACTATTAGCTTAAATTCAGTTATTTATTTTTAGATATAATAAATCAACACTCATAAGCTTCACATAAGGCAGTTTTTGTATATATATATATATATATATATATATATATATATATATATATTTCTTTTTTTTTTTCCAATTCATTGTTGAAATACAGCCTAATCATTTATACACAATGGCGGTCATTTTAATGACAGATTTATTTAAACATACATTAAATAAACAAGTCATCACTAACAGGTTAAGTAGAATATAATGAATATACACTCACCTAAAGGAGTATTAGGAACACCTGTTCAATTTCTCATTAATGCAATTATCTAATCAACCAATCACATGGCAGTTGCTTCAATGCATTTAGGGGTGTGGTCCTGGTCAAGACAATCTCCTGAACTCTAAACTGAATGTCAGAATGGGAAAGAAAGGTGATTTAAGCAATTTTGAGTGTGGCATGGTTGTTGGTGCCAGACGGGCCGGTCTGAGTATTTCACAATCTGCTCAGTTACTGGGATTTTCACGCACAACCATTTCTAGGGTTTCGTCCTGTGGGCGAAAATGCCTTGTTGATGCTAGAGGTCAGAGGAGAATGGGCTGACTGATTCAAGCTGATAGAAGAGCAACTTTGACTGAAATAACCACTCGTTACAACCGAGGTATGCAGCAAAGCATTTGTGAAGCCACAACACGCACAACCTTGAGGCGGATGGGCTACAACAGCAGAAGACCCCAGTGGGTACCACTCATCTCCACTACAAATAGGAAAAAGAGGCTACAATTTGCACAAGCTCACCAAAATTGGACAGTTGAAGACTGGAAAAATGTTGCCTGGTCTGATGAGTCTCGATTTCTGTTGAGACATTCAGATGGTAGAGTCAGAATTTGGCGTAAACAGAATGAGAACATGGATCCATCATGCCTTGTTACCACTGTGCAGGCTGGTGGTGGTGGTGTAATGGTGTGGGGGATGTTTTCTTGGCACACTTAAGGCCCCTTAGTGCCAATTGGGCATTGTTTAAATGCCACGGCCTACCTGAGCATTGTTTCTGACCATGTCCATCCCTTTATGACCACCATGTACCCATTCTCTGATGGCTACTTCCAGCAGGATAATGCACCATGTCACAAAGCTTGAATCATTTCAAATTGGTTTCTTGAACATGACAATGAGTTCACTGTACTAAAATGGCCCCCACAGTCACCAGATCTCAACCCAATAGAGCATCTTTGGGATGTGGTGGAATGGGAGCTTCGTGCCCTGGATGTGCATCCCACAAATCTCCATCAACTGCAAGATGCTATCCTATTAATATGGGCCAACATTTCTAAAGAATGCTTTCAGCACCTTGTTGAATCAATGCCACGTAGAATTAAGGCAGTTCTGAAGGCGAAAGGGGGTCAAACACAGTATTAGTATGGTGTTCCTAATAATCCTTTAGGTGAGTGTATTTAGTGAAAGAGTTGATTTATCTAGTGAACTAACAGCTGTGGACACTGAATGACTTCTGAGGTAAATGTTTACAAGCCGTTTTATTTTCTTTCCGCGGTTGAAACGCTGATTGAGCGATTACACGACATATGATACATTTCACCATTCGCCCTGTACCGAAACGGTTCGGTACGAATACGTGTAAGTTACCGTTACACCCCTATTTTACAGCTATGAAAAACGTTCAGCAACTGCATGTTCAGAATGTTTTGGGTTTGCAAGATTTCTCATATGTTCACCAAGGTTGCATTTAAGCTTGTGAATGACATTTGTGTGACACAATTGTTCAAAAATATCCAAAAATACACTGCTGTTTGAGTCCAGTAAGAATTTTTTTTTTTTTTTTTGAAAGAAATTAATACTTATTAGGACAGTAAAGACATTTATAATGTTACAAAATATTCCTATTTCAAATAAATGCTGTTCTTTTCTATTCATCAAAGAATCCTGAAAAATCATCACACTTTCTACAAAGATATTAAGCAGCACAAGTTTACTGTTTTCAACTTTGATAATAATAATAATAATAATAATAATAATAATAATAATAATAATAATAAATGTTTCTTAAGCAGCAAATCAGCATATTAGAATGATTTCTGAAGGATCATGTGACACTGAAGACATCACAGGAATATATTTAAAATATATTAAATTATAAAACTGTTATTTTAAATTGTAATATTTCAAAAATATTACAGCTTTTTACTGTATTTTGATCAAATAAATGCAACCTTGGTGAACATATGATAAATCTTGCAAACCTAAAACATTCTGAATGATAGTGTACATACATAAATATATACATGAAAATAGACAATATAATTTTTATACTGTCTGTGTATTTTTGGTTTTTCAATAAACATGCATAAGAACAAATTATATAAAGAATTATAAAAGCATCCTAATGTTGCAAGCTAATACTCAAAAGGTTAGCTTTCACTATAGCCAAACACTGGCAAACTGTTGATCAGCCATTCTGCCTACATGACTGTTTATTTAAGAAATCAGTCTCTTAACACCTCTTATTTGTAACATCCCCCCCATTGCTAAATTCTCAGTGTGTGTGTATTTATAACTCAGCATGTGATTGATGTTGACCTGGTTTCTCTATGACTGTGAGTAACACCTGTTTCAGCTGAGTTTCAATGAGAGTTTCTGTGTGTATGTGTATGTATGTGCATGTTTGACCTGTGAACATCCCCGCCGTCCCTCTATTCGGATCAGTTACTCACAGTACAGCTGTCTGCAGACCCACACCTCTACATCTCTCCCTAATATGTCTTTCAGCCTAACATACTCATGTTCTCATTCCCTTCTGCTCTGCCCTGTTTCCCCTCCATTAGTGGACACATTATACTCAAACGTCCTCTCAGCCTCTCTCACTCACTCTCACACAGTGAAGAGAGAGACAACACACACACAAAGACAGACGTGACAGGGTTGCATGCTTGGTCTGTGGTCTGATGTAGGTCATTCCTACTGTGCAGTACATTTTCATGTCTCCATGATATGAAATATGACATATATATATATATATATATATATACACAATTGTAGAATTATGTAAAATAAATAAATATATTCAAATTAAGTTCAAATTAACACTCTCATGTGTCTCAAACCTTCACTAGTTTTTTATTTCTATTCTGTTTTCTTGCCATGTGTGTGTGTGTGTGTGTGTGTGTGTGTGTGTGTGTGGTTTTGTGGTCTTGGTAAACCCTACATTGTGGGAACAAAATCTCTTGTGGGGACATTTGTTTCATCCCTAACATAATTGTTTTCCTGTTTTTCCACTTACTAAATTATGTTTTTTTTTTTTTTTATGTAAAATGCAGAAAGTTTTCTATGATGCGTAGGGGTAGGGGATAGAATATACTGTGTGTGTGTGTGTGTGTGTGTGTGTGTGTGTGTGCTTGTTTATATGATTTACGAGGACACAAATTTGTATAATGACATGGGTATTACACTGGTAATGTAAATGTGGTTTATGAGGACATTTCCTGCATCCTCATAACACATTTTTTTTTTAAAACACACTAAACAATGTTTTATTAAAAATGTAAAAATGCAGAATGTTTGTTATGATGGGTAGGTTTAGGGGTAGGGGTACTGTAGGGGGATAGAATGTACAGTTTGTACAGTATAAAAACCATTATGCCTATGGAATGTCCTCATAATGAAGTTGCACCAACGTGTGTGTGTGTGGCCTGGTAAACCCTACCTAATAGGGACAAAATGTCCCCACAAAGGTGGCAATATCCGAAATCCTTGTCCTTCTGGGGACAATTTTTGGTCCTCATGAGAAAAACATCTTATGAATCATACTAAGTGATGTTTTTTGAAAATGTAAAAATACAGAAAGTTTACTATGATGGGTAGGTTTAGGTGTAGGGTTAGTGTAAGGGGATAAAATATACAGTTTATACAGTATAAAAACCATTATGTCTATGGAAAGTCCCCGTAAAACATGGAAACACAACGTGTGTGTGTGTGTGTGTGCGCGCATGCTAGAAGTAAAGGATATACAGTAAACAAGATTTATTCCTGTCTTGTGAAAAAAACCCTTACAGTGGCTTCTCCACCCATTCTGAGCTCCAGTGACTCGGCAGATTGCAAATGAATCTAAACATTGCACATGTGCTCAAAATCAGAAAAGACAACATTCCCCCTCTATTCTTTTTCCACTCCGGGAATTAAATGCAATCTTAAGCCGAAACACACTTTCACGCATCACTGCGTTCTGAAATGTGATCTAGGATGACCAGAGGTCCTGTTAACCGAGATAAACCCAGTTTCACAAGGTGTGTCCTGGTGTTCTGACAATTCACTAAAAAAAACATAACTGCCTCCAAGTTTCAGCTGTCAACAGTCTGGCTTTGTTTGCAAATCTCAATAGAATCACTGCAGAACTGTTTCGTTGCCGTTGCAAGCTGATTTGCCGATACCTTCATTCTAGAACATCTATCAGCAAGTCTGCTTGAAAAGTATCAGGTTGCCATAACAACTCCAGGCACTTGCTGCTGCTTCTGCTGCTCCCTGCCATCCTACAAAGCACAAGCACTTGAATGTTATATGTGGAACTTAAATTTAAGCAATACGCCTAAAGAGTATGTATTATCCCTTTAAGTAAAGAAAGTGAGATGGTTTTACAAACTTTTAGATATAATATTCATCAATCTTCACTCCATTTTCCATCTCCTTTTGCTCCTTGTGTCATAATCAAAACTAAAAAAAAAAAAAACGAATTCCCACTGCCCACATTTTCACACTGTCCAACAGGTTTCTCGGCAGGTGTGCTTTTTGAGTGGAAAAAAACCTGTTGGACAGTGTGAAAATGTGAGCAATAAAATCTGTATTTATTTTAAGACAGTACAGTCAATGCACCCTCAAAAAACAGAGCAAACAACATCAAATCCAACATCATTAAATCAAGATATTTAAGGTTTGTTAATTCTATATTTTGGAACTAATGCTGCCCACTTCAGCCAAGGTTACTACAATTGTGTTGCACTGACAAAACACACAGACGAGTCTGAATCAATATATTTCTTAGTAGATTCAAGATTCAAGATTCAAGAGTTTTATTTGTCACATACACAGTTATATACAGAATATACAACCGGCAGTGAAATGTAAACAGGTCCGCTCCATGGACAGTGCAAATTCACAGTTAAAAACACAAGGAAGAAATTATAATAGAAATAGGATATAAAAAAAGTACTCTCTATATATATATATATATATGTCTATATCTGTAGAATTATAAATAATCAAGTCAAGAGAAAAAAAGGTAACAAATAAGGATAAAGTGGAATAAAATAATTGAAGTAGACTTTGCAGTGAGTAAACTGTAGACTTATAAATATGTGGTTAACAAATGTATAAAGAGTATAATGTGCAAACAGGTTTATGACAGGTTGTTACACAGTAACAACGAGAACAGAAAGTGCAGTGCAATGTCAGTGTATCGATGTTTATCCTGGACGTGAAGTCACGTGATGTTAAGTGACTGAGTTCAGGAGTCTGATGGCCTGGGGAAGAAGCTCCTCCTGAGTCTCTCAGTTTTGGCCATCAGGCTTCGGAAGCGCTTACCAGATGGTAGCAGCGTGAAATGAGGGTTTGCAGGGTGATTAGAGTCCTTGATGATCTTGGTAGCTCTACCTTTGCAGCGTTTGGTGTAGACGTCCTGCAGAGACGGAGAGCTGACCCTGAGATACGCTCGGATAAGCGCACTACTCTTTGCAGGGCTTTGCGGTCATGACTGGTGCTGTTCCCATACCACGCTGTGATGCACTGAGTTAAAACACTTTCTATCGCCCCTAAATAGAAAGTTTTCAGGATAGCTGGTGAAACCCTGAATTTCCTCAGCTGGCGCAGGTGGTACAGTCTTTGCCTGGCTTTTTCACCTGTGTCTGAATGTGAGCAGTCCAGGTCAGGTCCTCGGAGATGTTTACTCCCAGGTACTTGAAGCTGCTCACTCTCTCTACTGGTGACCCGCTGATCATGAGGGGGAGTATGTCCGTTGCTGTCTCTTCCTGAAGTCCACAATCATTTCTTTGGTCTTGCCAACATTCAGAGAGAGACAGTTGTCCTGGCACCATGATGTTAGATGCTCCACCTCGTCCAAGTATGCTGTCTCATTGTTGTTGGAAATGAGGCCCAGGACAACAGTATCATCAGCAAATTTGATGATAGAGGTGGAGCTGTGTGTGGACAAACAGTCATGCGTGTAGAGAGAGTAGAGCAGGGGGCTCAGGACACAGCCCTGTGGAGCTCCCACACTCAGGGTGATGGAGGTGGAGGTGGACTGGCCTATTCTCACCACCTGAGGCCTGCCAGTGAGGAAGTCCTCAATCCAGTGGCAGAGAGAAGGATTCAGGCCGAGATCCAGGAGTTTGGAGGTTAGCTTGGTGGGAACTATGGTGTTAAAGGCTGAGCTATAGTCAATAAATAGCAGTCTTACGTAGTTCCCACTTTTGCTGTCGATGTGAGTGAGGGAGGAGTGGAGGACATGAGAGATGGCATCTTCAATCGATCTATTGGGACGATAGGCAAACTGAAGAGGGTCCAAAGTGTCAGGAATGAAGGCGCAAATGGTGTTTTTAATGAGTCTCTCAAAGACCTTCATGACTATAGACGTGAGAGCCACTGGACGATAGTCATTTAGGCAAGAGGGTTTACTGTTCTTAGGGACAGGGATGATGGTGGATTTTTTGAAGGAGGTGGGGACCACAGATGTAGCGAGGGACTCATTAAAGATAGATGTAAACAACCCGGTGAGCTGATCAGCACAGGACCGCAGAACACGACCTGAAATACCATCCGGCCCGGCAGCTTTCCTGACGTCCACACGCTTGAGTGCTCTCTGAACTTCATCCTCCGAGACAGAGATCACGTGATTGTTGCTGCTCTGAGTAATTTCCTCTAACGCGCCACTTGGCGGAGTCGCGTTGCCGCGGTTACAGTCAAAGCGAGCATAGAAAGAGTTTAACTCGTTCACGAGCAACGGATCAACGCTTGCCTCTGCAGAGGATTTAGATCCAAAGGAGCAGATGGACCTCAGACCTTGCCACATGCGCCGCGAGTCGTTGAGTTGGAAATGAGACTCCACTCGGTCTTTATAACGGAGTTTTGCGGCTTTAACTGCTCGTCTGAGAGCATAGCAGGACGATCTGTATTCATTCATATTCCCTGAATGGAGACCGGCGTTTTAAGCAGCAGTGCGTGCGTTCACTGCCGCGCGGATTGAATTGTCCACCCACGGTTTCTGATTTGAGAAGGACGTTATTGTTATTGTTTGCGTGGCTTGCTCTGTAAGCGTGTTGATGAAGCAAAGCGCCACGTCTGTGAACTCGCTTACGTCAGCTGAACTCGCTCGGAACATGTCCCAATCCACATCGCCCAGAGCTGCCTGTAGCGCGGTCTCTGAGTGGGGTGACCAACGCTTAACTTCCCGCCTCACCGGGGGTTCCTGGAGGAGCTTTTGTTTGTATTCGGGAGTGAGGAAAATGGCGGCATGATCCGATTTGCCAAACGCTGGAAGTGACCGCGCTTTATAGGCGTTCTTAAACGGAGAGTAGCAGTGATCCAGTGTGTTTGCTCCTCGTGTGGGGCAGGAGACGTGCTGGTGAAAGTTTGGCAGGACTTTCTTAGGTTTGCTTTGTTAAAATCGCCCGCGACAATGAATGCCGCGTCGGGATGTTGGTTTATGACGCCGCTGGCAACATCATGAAGGCCAGATAAAGCCAGCGCTGTGTCTGCCCTGCGGTGGGATGTAAACGGCGGTCGCGACAACCGCAGAAAACCCTAGGCAGATAGAATGGGCGGCAGATGATTGTTAAATGTTCCAGATGAGGCGAGCAGGACCGCGAGAGAATGGTGATGTTCCTGGGATCGCACCATTTCTTGTTGATCATGAAACACACTCCACCGCCTTTGGATTTACCGGCCTCGGCTGTTCTGTCCATCCGAAAAACAGAGAAGTTCTCCGACGGCGTCACAGCTGTGTCCGGGACCGCGGGCGTGAGCCATGTTTCAGACAAACAATAGATATTACAGTCTCTCATGTCCCGTTGAAAACTTATCCTGGCTCTAAGATCGTCCATCTTATTATCCAAGGATTGAACATTTGCTAGAAGAATGCTCGGGAGAGGAGGTCTGAATGCCCTTTTCCTCAGTCTGTTACGGATACCAGCACGTTTCCCACGGTGTTTCTTTGTTCTACGCCGCTGGCTCTGTCCATTGTTCAACTCGGCGTTCTGAAGAATCTCAGATGGCCACAGAGGATCGGCGAAAGTGTCCTGAAACAGTCCAGTGTAGAGGTAACCAATGTCCAAAAGAGTTTTGCTGTCGTAGTAGATCAATGCAGATGATAAGTTTGTAAAAACTGAGAGTAAAAGAAAGTAAAATAGTAAATAAAAGCACAGTCTTCGCGGAGCGACCTGAACGGCGACCAAACACAGCGGCGCCATTTTGATGAATTTTTTGAATTAGTAGACCAGTAGACCAGACTACTAGTAGACCAGACCAGACTAGTAGACCAGACTACTAATATCATACACACATATGGGAGAAATTTTAGGCAATGGTGCTCTAATCTCAAATGCTTTGTTCACACTGCCCCAGTCGCTTGGTCTGTGTGTGTATTAATTTCGCAAGGAATAAAACTGGATCAAAAAGCCAGTAGCCAGTATCTGGTATGTTTGCACTTGATGACTCTAAGTTTTCAAGTTTGTTCATTTCTGTCATGTACAGGAACATGCATTTAGGTTCATGCATATCCTCTGTTATAGGGTACAACGGGGCTAAAGGCTCCACGGGGTAAATCTCAAAGCACGAGGCGCCTTTGATTTTATTTTCTTCTAAACCACTAGATGGCACAAAAACTTGCCTCAGCACTTTGTAAAACATCCGCTTTTCAAGATGCACATGGAAATTTGTCTGATCTTTGACATGATCACGGGCAGCAGCGCAAAGTTGATTCTGCGCTCATTTGATCTAATATTTGATGTTTTAAAAAGGTTGTAGATTTAAGTAGCGAATAAGAATTGCTAAAATGATTGAATATATTTTGAAACAAAGGTCTTGTTAATGTTAGTCAGTTTTGTTCAAGGTAATTAAAGCAACAGTTTTACAATAACGGAAGAATATGTAAAAGTGTGATATTGGGGTAAAAGGCACCCCTGCTGTTAGGGCAAAAGGCTCCATATTTAACATGATAATAAACAGCCACTGACTTTAACATTTGTTGACATGACATGGTTAGATTCAGATTGTAAGTATCATATATTAAGTTGTGCGTCCACTTTAGAGATAAATCACCATATTTATAATGAAACCATCAGATTTAAAAATGTGATATTAATCATATCATATAATAAAATATCATTTATTGTTACTACTGTAAATCTATATTAAATTATTATGGGATTTCCTTCAATGCTTTCAGAATCTTTACCTTTTTAAATGATTTTGTTTCTATATTTTTCAGATATATTTCTATATTAACATATTTTAATGACAGCATATTTACTGATCAAAATTAATTATTTTATTCATTAAAATAAACAGAAAATAGTTCAAACTTTGCTAAAGTGATTGTTTTGAACAAGTATTAACTTATACATTATTAAAAACATATTATTTTAGCGAAAGTATTTGTATTAATACTGTGTGCCTTTTGCCCCATGCTGGTGAGCCTTGCCCTCCTCGTCACCTCATACATTTATACGATTTTTAAATAAAATAAAACACTTTTATGATTTATTTTCACACAAAAACTGTTGCTCCATAAATGTTCAATACAAACATATATATTTTTCTGTATATCATACATTATAGGAGTAGTGAAAAGCACATTTCACATTAGCCCCGTTGTACCCTACATAGTGAAATCAATGAATTCACACCTCGTCCTGAACAACATACATTTATTTAAAATCTGTTATAACTGTTCAGACTCCAAAATTATATATTTTTTTTATTATTTAAAAATAATCTTTAATTTTCATAATACAAACTAGATGTGGAGTGGATCGGCAATTCAGTGGAATTCATGCTTCTTTTTTTTTTTAGCTTTTCAGACTACAAAACTTTGAATAAATGGATTTTAGTTGTGTATGTCAAAAAAATTATTTTAATTTTTAAACTCTAATTTTTACTCCCATCTGAACAAAGCTTTACCTCGTGCCTAACCAAGCCTGATACAGTGACAAATGTTAAAATCTTGTTCATGTTAATGAGAACTTGTGCTCTAAACAGCTGTGCCCACGATAACTGGTGGGACATTTTGGGTGTGTCTCAATCAGCTCCCTAGTTCAGTAGTCAGGGCACTGATCAGAGAGTCGGCCATTTTAAGAGCGGTCTCAGTCGTAATATCCTACTAGTGCACTGAAATGTTCACTCCCTAAAAAGTCCCACAGTGCACCAGGGAGTATTGATGCTCACTATGTTCCCTTAACGGGAAGAATTAAAGCACGGAACATAAATCACGTGAGCCAACTCACTATAACGACACGTGATAGATGTTTTTAAAAATACAAAGCATTATTTAATTATATTTCAGCATAAACATACATCACTAGCCAGGTAATGAGCATAATCTTGCTAACATTTATAATTTATTTACGGCTGAAATGTTGCACGTATATGTAACAAGCAAAGTATTTATCACAATGTACTTTAAATAACATTACAAGCTCTGCTGTTGTTCATAAATGCCAGTAGTGATGCTGTACAAGGAGGACGTTGTCATGTCGCCGGAAATAGAGTCATCAGTGTCCCAATGTGTAGTCAGCCACTGTCCTTACTGTCCTTACCAGTGCCCGAACTCATGATCACCATATACAGATTCACGACCTATGAAGCTAGAGAAGCTTTGTGTTCGAATCAAAACCCCTGAAATTTCAGCACACTGCAGTTTAATGGCGTCTCTAATCAAACACACCTGAACCAACTAATCAAGGGTGCAACTGAAAATTTTGTGTTCAAAAACAGTTGAGGTTAAACTTCTCAGCTAAGCATATCTGCAGAGAGGAGAAAGAAGAAAGTGGGAACAAATGGAAAAAAAAATGGATAAAGGAAAAGAGAGTGGGAAAAAGTTTTAAAAAGATGACAGTATGGCTAACATGTATACATACAGTTATTTTCCTTTTTTTAACCCGGTTTTATGTAAAAATGTAACCTTTTGCCAGTCCAATCAAATAATGAGCCAAAAAGCACATTTAAATGACATTTACTATTGTTTCTGGTTCATTTGCCACACTGAAAATGAAAGGTCAAGCTGAGTTCTTGGCATTGTGGGATACAGTATTCCCATGCAATGAACTGTTTGGTATGTGATTGCTTGCATGAAATACCCAGATTATCTTTTACAAAATGTGCCGAATACAACCAAAGAACAATACACAAAAAGTAGTATGCTAGTACTTTCACACTGATTTACAGTCAAGTGGCCAAGTCGAAGGGGCCATTTACACGACACCGTTTCTAAAAATGGAAAACTTTTTATACGTTTCGTCCATTCGTTTACACAACATCTTTTTGGGGGCCTGAAAATGCAAGCTTTTGAAAATGGGTTTAAAAGTGCAAGTTTGTGTAAACTACAAAAACGTGAAATTGTGAAAACGGTGATGTCATGCACATGCTTATTACGTGGTCAGTCTATAGGCGTGTAGTGTTTCTTTACAAAGTGACATCGCCAACTACTGTCCTGGCATAAATAATACAGAGTTTTTAGACATTTTCACGGATCCGTGTGAACGGGGTCTTGTTTTGACAAGGCTGTCACCTGTACATGAAAAAAAACTAAAGAAAAACTTTTCCATTGCCCTAAGAAAGTGTTTGAAATGTGCCATGAAATTGTGTTATTATGTTATTTATATACCATTAGAGTATTTATTAATGAAATTACCTTTTAATTCATTAAAATTTTTGGTTTAGTAAATGTCTTATGTGCTTTTTATATTTCTATTTAGCTTAAAATACATTTTTCAGCTTTAGAACTAGTACTTCAAGTTAGTTGCCAAGGCAAAAATTATTTGAAGGCAAAAGTATTTAATTTAAAGTTTTTAATCTAATATTTATATTTTATTTTATTTCAGCTTTATTTCAATTAACAAACACACTTTTAATAGTTTTAGTTAACAAGAACACTGCTATGAATTGGATTATCATCAGTCCCTGAACTGATTGACGGACACCAATTTAATTAAAAACTAATATAAACTGCAGACTCCCTCCCACATGTTCTGTGTGTGTGAATGGCGTAGTGTTGTGTGTCTGTGAGGTGTTCCATGCATATTGGTTGTATGTATGCAGCATCTTTGCGTCTATATTCAGTAATTCAGACCTGCAGGCACAGAGACACTCTAGAGCATCATTACTGCACCAGAAATATGCAACTAAGAAAACCTCTGTCTCATCTGCTTACAACACACACAGATATCCAAATCAAGAGTGAGGAGGAAGGAGAGGGAGAGAGTCTATGTTCTCCCCAGTGTCACCCTGATTATATAAGAGACACGTGCTAAAAATAAACCCTGCAGTGAAAAGGGTGTGTGTGTGTGTGTGTGTGTGTGTGTTTGTGTGAGTGCATGCATGTCTGCACTGATGGGCAAATACACACACAACCAGGGATACACGTTCACAGACTAATTTGACTCAACGCAAACACAAACACACACTGTGTGCACGCACATGCCTGCGAGCTCGTGCTCTCTGTGGTTGCCAAGGAGACACAGCTTTCTTCAGCTGAAAAGGAGCAAAGCTCTGGCTCCACACGCACACATACTCCAGCCTTCCTGGATACTTTCTGGATTCAGTATGCTAACACACTCAATATGACTGTGTGTGAAAATGTCTATACAAGATAACTTACTCTTGTTAGTGTTGTTTCCTGGAGCTAACCTCAGGCAACACTCCACTGGTGGCTATTAACAATAGACCGGAAACCTCGTACCCCAGGGTGGTCAGTGCTAGTGGCGCTAATAACATGCTTAGCTAGCTGCTAGCGTGACGCTGAGACTCAGATGAGGCCACTTCTGTACTCAACTGTGTGCTATTACCCTCTGATTAACCTGCAACCTACTGCCAGGGTCCGAATTAACACTCGCATTTAAGTACCAAATGCAAGTAAAAATTGGCTTTGGCAAGCAAATTAAAAGGTTGCTCTCCAGCGACTGTAACAGCAGTGTGATACACTTTGATTGTAATGATAATATATAGTATGACAGTCAAATGAAAAAACATGTAAGCTCACGCCAACAAAAAATACCCAACTCTTATTTTTTTTAGAAGTTCTATAGATAGATATAGAACTAGATATAGGTATATAAATGTTATCAATTTATTAATTCATTACAATTGTACATCAAATAAACGCTGGACTTTAATTAAAGAATCCTGAAAATAAATATGTATTACAGTTTCAACTTTTCAACATTGATAATAATAAGAAATGTTTCTTCAGCAGCAAATCAGCATATTAGAATGATTTCTGAAGTTTCATGTGACTGGAGTAATGATGCTGAAAATGTAGCTTCAGCGTCACAGGGATAAATTACATTTTATAATATATTAAAATATAAAACTTATGTTAAATTGTAATAATATTTCACAATATTACTGATTTCACTATATTTCCATCAAATAAACATAGCCTTGGTGAGTATATGTCACATGCCTGTCCTGTCTTGTGTAGCACGTGGTGTTTTGTTATTTTGGGCCATGTGCTCGTGTCTCTGTTTTATCCCTCCCCTTGTTATCTGATTAGTGTTTGATTTCTCCCACCTGTTCCCTCCTGATTATTTTCCCTTTATAAGTTCCCTCGTGTTTGCAGTCTGTGTTGGTTCGTTGTCTAACGTCTCCTGTTTCCCCGTGACCTGGTATGGGCTTAGTTGGGTTTGTTATTGCTAGTTTTGTTTTGTGTTTGTTTAATTTACTAATAAATTCCATCTATCTTGCATTTACACCTCAGTTTTCCTTTGTGTTGAACGTGACTGCATATGAGTCTTCTTTAAAAAAAACAAAAAAAAAACAATCTTATTGAGCTCAGTCTTTACAACGGTATGTACATAAATGTATTAATAAATAACGTATAAATAATTATAAATTAACAAATTTAAAAAAAAAAATCTATAATTTTCTTTGTTTGTCGTTTTAATGGTGGTAAAAAAATTATATATTTATTGTCTGATAGAACTGTTCGTTTTTTTTTAATTCACTTAACTGTCTGATGTGACAAGTTAAATTTGGACCCTGCCAACAGGTCACCATGGGAACTACTTATGGGATGGAGAGGGTGATACCTGACACGTGTCTAATAACATCAGTACCAGTATTACAGCGGAATTGAGCTTTGTGCTGCTGAGACTGGATCTTTAGACCCAGTGCGCCACTGGTTTGATCAATGCAATGTTTCATACTGTAGCCGCAGTGTGTTTGTTATTTAAGCATGTCCTTAATCAGCAATTCCTCTGCGGAAAATGGCTGTAGAGGGACTAACGGATAGGATTTTGATTCACAGTGGGAGTGCTGTAATCATTTCATTGATCGATCCCTGTCTGTAATGTTACTGCCAGTCTTGAGATTCCAAAGGGCTCCACCGTTTCTTTCTGTGTATGTTAATTATAACGGCTCAGTGGTCACAACCTCAATGAAACTCGCTGATGAATGTGTGCCGCATACTTCAGCCTTGACTGTGACCCAGGATAAAGCAAATAAAAACTCTAAACAGCACTATCTATAGGTTGGGGTCAGTATGATTTTGTTTTAAAGCCACAATATGTAATTTATCTCTGCTAGAGGTCACTTATTCAAAACAAAGGCGTATCTTGATCACGACTTGATTTCACTAAGCTTTTATTATGCCGCAGACGACTGTTTCCATTTCTTCCGGTCATGCGTATGTGGGGTAACGCAGCGCTGTTTTATCATATTAGATACATTAGAGTGTGTTGAAAGTTATAATGCTTCTCTGTGCGTTCGCTCGGCGGCTACTCTGAGACACTTGTTGCACACTGCAGTAAGTTAGATCGATATTAGGCATGGTAAAACATGGTACTCGTGCTAAATCAAGAAAACGAGATTTAAACAATAAGACTAACTCTGTTGAGCTATATAACAATTAGTTTTCTGTCGATGAATGCATCCAAACAGTTGCTCACCTGTCTAATAAAACACATAATATATGAAAGAGTCTTTGGTGTTTCCATGGTTTCTACAAAATAAAACCAGAAATTGAGGGTAACGCGGGTATCATGTTATTGATAGGTGGCGCACGGATCCCAAGAGTGGAATAAGTTGCCTCTAGATGTAAAGAGTATGTCAAATATGGTTGGATTTAGTATGAGCGTTGAAAAGTTGGCTATTAGATAGGTTGTTTTTATGATGAATTTGTATTAGTGTTTTTAGGTGGATGCTTAATTGTGATGTAAATTTTGGAAGTGTGTATTGGTAATGTTGTGTTGTAATCTTAATAGTGTGCAATGCCTTTACAACCTGTCATCAGGAAGACATTGGAAATAAAATTAGTTTAAACTTCATTGTGCTATCCTTGACAAATGAGTGTATTTTCACTGTTATGTCTTGAGTAAATCCTAAACCAAACCAAACCCTATAGTAAGTATGTTACTTAATATTACTCTGTTACGCTGTAATTATACATTTAAGTACTAAGACACCTTCAAATAAAGTGTAACCACAAAATATACAACATTGTTCTAGTGGTTTTTGGATATTTTAATCCAAAAATCATACATATTGTGCCTTTAAAGAAATTAATACTTTTATTCAGCAAGGATGCATTCAATTGATCAAAATTGACAGTAAAGACCTTTACATTGTTATAAAAGGTTTCTATTACAAATAAATGATTTTCTTTTGAACTCTCGATTAATTAACGGAATATTGAAATAAATCTCACAAACATATTAAGAAGCGCTTTTTTCAAGAAATGTTCCTTGAGCACCAAATCATCATTACAGAATGATTTAAATTCATCATTACCATCACAGGAATAAAATACATTATAAAATATATTCAAATAGAAAACAGTTTGCATAACATTACAGTATGTGCATAATATTAATAAAGAGAAAGAACTAATTAAGTGGAGGATCATAAATGAGTTTCTGTTCTGAGCGGCCCATGACTCTCTTTGATTAATTTATTTTTAAGTTGATTTAATTTCTATTTAGTTGGAGAAGTACTTAACCACCGCCTGATATTTCACCCCAGAAAAAGTATAAATCCATAATAATTTGAGACATTTAGCTTTAGTTACAGTATTCAACTAAAGTCAAAATAAATGAGATCAAATCAAATCAGTGACATTCCTGTGCAAACAAAATTCGATTTCTCAGAGCGCCACCAAGTTAGCCCAAAAACAGTAGGTAATTTACTCTTTACCAAGGTTGTGTGAGAAAAACACTCGTTTTGACAGGATTAAAATCACAAAGTATGTCAGCAAAACACAAATATACCTAACCTCCTCAGGGAAAACTAGTCTTGTCCGTCTGGACTCAAGAGAGAGAGATGAGCAAAGTGTGTTAGGATCAAACTGAATTAACAGTACTACATATTAGATTGGAGTCCTGAGGAAAAACACACAAACACATACAGCACTGACACCGTGTGTGTATATTAGGGCAGAATATTAAGGCATGATGGAGAAAACCACTTATCTTCTTTTAACCAAGTACAATCAAAGGTCAATATGGCCAATACTGATACTTCAAAGACTTTACTGATACTTCAAAAAGGAAAGTCATACGGGTCTGTATCAGCATGAGTGTGTAAATGAAGACAGAACTTCACTTTTGGATGAAGTATTCCTTGAAATCCAAATTTATTTATGATTTACATTATATATTCATCCTCTTTGCTGTTCAATCCATTATTCAAGCAGCTCTCCTCATCTGCTCTCTCACTCTCTGTCACAAGGCATTTTTCCATTCACAGGAGTCACTAAGATCATTCGAGCTGATGTCTGGAGTGAATGTAGTAAAACAAGAGTGAAGTGAACTCAAATACACACAGACACAAGCACAGTCCCTTTATGTGATCCCAGATCTTTGACAGCACCATGTTTTGCATCTATTTCTCTGTGTCAGACGGCTTGGACCGCACCACAGAATTATGGTGGTCAGTTAAAAAAAAGTCTTGAATGTCTTATGACTGGACTGTACAGCTTTTATGAACTGTGTTGACTTATTATTGTTTAGTCTAAATAGGCAAAGTGTAGGCAGGAAACAAAATCAGTATCTTTTTAAGGAGTAGTTCACTTCAGAATTAAAATGTCCTGATAATTTACTCACCCCCACGTCATCCAAGATGTTTATGTCTTTCTTTCTTCAGTCGAAAAGAAATTACGTTTTTTGAGGAAAACATTCCAGGATTTTTCTCCATATAGTGGACTTCAATGGGCTCCAACAGGTTGAAGGTCTAAATTTCAGTTTCAATGCAGCTTCAAAGGGCTCGACACGATCCCAGCCGAGGAATAAGGGTCTTATCTAGCGAAACGATTGTCATTTTCAAAAAAAAAAAAAATATATATATATATATATATATATATACACTTTTTAACCACAAATGTTTGTCTTGCTCTGCGATGCACCGCGCATTATGTAGTCACGTTGGAAAGGTCATGCGTGATGTAGGCGAAAATACCGATCAAGTGTTTACAAAGCAAACAGAGACTAAGTCAAACGTCCTTCACACAAAAAAAGGTAAAACAACGATGTTGGACGATTGGTCAGAAAAAAAGGTACATTGCTGTCACTGGGGCGGTACCCTAAGGTACAAAACCGAAAAGGTAGTAATATGTACCTTTAAGGTACTAATACGCACTCTTAAAGTACTGATATGTACCTTTTAAGGCACTAATATGTACCATTTAGGGGTGAGTAAGGTACAAAGATATACCTTTTCACTTTTGTACCTTAGGGTACTGCCCCAGTGACAGCACTGTACCTTTTGTTCTGAGAGTGTGATGCATCGCAGAGCAAACATTTATGGTTAAAAAGTATATAATTTTTAATAATCTTTAGAAAATGACAGATGGTTTCACTAGATAAGACCCTTATTCCTCGGCTGGAATTGTGTAGAGCTCTTTGAAGCTGCATTGAAACTGGAATTTGAACCTGTTGTACCCCATTGAAGGCCATTATCTGGAGAAAAACCTTTTCAACTGAAGAAAGAAAGACATGAACATCTTGGATGACGTGGGGGTGAGTAAATTATCAGGAAATTTTCATTCTAAAGTGAACTACTCCTTTAACTTTACACAAGTACCAAAAAGCCACACGCCTGCAAAGACCTCATGACAGGAGACTCTGCTTATAATGCTTCACAATGGCTCAACTACTCCTGATATGTTTGCCTAAACATGTTTGTGTTCTATGAAGAAACCAAAACATATTCTCTAGAAGAAGCACCTATTATTTCATCATAAAGAATTAATAATGTTTACTTTATCTAAATGATTAATTACACCGTGGAGCTCTGCAGATTTACAAAAAAAACAAAAAAAACCTTTGAAAGCCCAAAGGGAGGCGTGGGACAGAAAAACAGGGCACAGAAGAATCAGAGGAGAAGGCTAATGATACAGATCCTCTTTCTGCTGTTGCTTTCCTTTCATCCTTCAACCAAAGCTGACTGTACTACATGCACAATAATTAAAGCGAAGCTACTAACACAAACTTTTTATTCTTTTTAATCTGAATTGTTGTGAATAATCAAACAAAATTGCATGTGAATTTAAAATATATATACAATAATAAAATACTTAACTCCTGGTGACTATATTTACAGCAAACTCATAAACTAAAGTGTCTAAAATGACAACTAGTAATTTAACCAGACTATAAGATACTAGCTCATTAACTAGTGTCTAAACTTATTCATATAGTAACTTTTCATCTACTTAAATTATGTTGACTCAAATTACATAAAGTCAGAAACTACAACAATTCAAATCATAGCCAATTATTAATTAACTCAAATAAAGCTTTCCACTCACAAAAACTGCATTACTACCAATAATAATAAATTAAAGCTGATAAAACTGGGCCAGAAAGAGAGTCCAGGTGATCTGAAATGAAAATACTTGAGAGAGAAAGAGAGAGAAGAGAGAATTGGTTCCTGGTGCATTCTGGTGCATCGTGCTGCAGCATCATGGGAATATAGCAAGCACCAGCGAAGAAGGAGATCCCCAACACATACACACTCTCACTCTCACTCACACACACACACACACGCACAGGGTTTCCATGTTTTATGGTGACTTTCCAATCCATAGACATAATGATTTTTATACTGTACAAACGGTATATTCTATCCCCTAACCCTAAACCTACCCATCACAGAAAACTTTTTGCATTTTTCATAATTTTCAAAAAAATCATTTTGTATGATTTATAAGCTGTTTTTGTCATGTGGACCAGAAAACTGTCCCCACAAGGTCAAAAATGTCTGGTATTAGTATCCGTTTGGTCTATTTTAATTTGGACATTTGGTCCCCACAACCAAGGCTGGATTTATGCATAGGCATTCTAGGCACATGCCTATGTTTGCTCGTCTGCCCAATTACAATGAGCAGAAATATTATTAGGGCCCGAGCACCGATGGTGTGAGGACCCTATTGGAATTGCTCAGTCCATTCTTCTTCTGCAAAATAAATAGCATTTCTGAGGGCCTAAACATGCTCGAAAACTCTGAAACTTTGCACATGCGTCAGAAGTGGCGAAAATGTACATCTGATATGGGTTTCAGAATTAGGTGTGGTAAAATGACTCTTACGCGCCATTCGAGTTACGTTTCACGTACAAGTATGAAATTTGGAAGAAACATGTAACAGCCCAATACCTACAAAAAGGTCCCTGGGAGTAAAGTCTTAAAACCAACAGTAAGTGAGATATTTAGAATTTTCTCTGCACAATTTTTGCAGTTTTTGCCATTTCCAGACATTGTACTTTAACCAACTCCTCCTAGAGATTTAATAAGATCAACATCATATTTGGTCAATGTAATCTAAAGGCCTTTGCGACGTTAAATTGTGAAGATCTTGAGTTTTCGCTGAAGGGTGTGTCTGTGGCAGCCTGATAAAATTCGATGTTTCGCCATGAAACAGGAAGCTGTTGCAAGTCAGGCATACAATGTCTGACCTGCCCCAAACTTCACATGTTTGATAAGAGTCCTGGCCTGAAGACATCATGGCAATATTCAGCTATAGTCAAAGCGCCACCTGCTGGCAACAGGAAATGGCATGCTTTACACTGTAATTCACTCCCAGAAACACATTTAAATATGTCATGAAGTACCAAACATGTTAGAAACATGTTAGATCATGCAGTACTTGGCTAAGTGCTAATGTATGCGATTTACACCACGGAACAGGAAGTTGTAGTAACTCAGGCATACAATGACCAATCTGCTTTAATCTTTACATGTTTGATAATAGTCCTGACCTAAAGACATCTACAGGGCAATTTTCGGTTATAGTCAAAGAGCCACCTGCTGGCCGCAGGAAGTGTGGTACATAGAAGTGACTTTGCCATATTTCTCCTGTATTTACCCGCTTAAATGCATGTTGCCCACCATTCACCTGAGGCCACCAGGTGGCGTGTTGCCCCGGGTGTGAGGGCACTTTCATCGCTGCTTGCAGCTTTAATTATTATTAATATTATTATTTACAAACCTTGTATCTCCATATTTCGTCATTTTTTTTCATAAATCAAACTGTAGGCAAAACCTCATAACACACTCACGCTTACTACATATTCACACATAAATATATACACACAATCTCAAACTCACACTTACACACTGTGTGTAACACAATGAGTACACAGTAAAAAAGAAAGATGTATATTAAAAGACGGAGAAGTTTAGTAGGTTACATTTTTTATCTAAATATCTTTCTTTCCTCGTCTCTCATTTTCTGTCTCTATCTCCAAAGGGTTAAAGGTCAGTGAAAAGGGGTCACTATGACATAAAACTTCAGACACCTACTACAAAGGAGAGAGAGAGAGAGACAGATTGTATATATCTACCGTGTGCTGACCTTTATTATAGCAGAACAGATGGAAGGATAGCTCCATATAATCTAGTTAGTTACTGCATTGGTTATGGTGCCTGTGATTTAAATCCTGCTGGTGGCAATGGCAGGTGCTTGGTTATGATAGATGCAGATGTCTTTACTCAACTTTCTCTCCGCAAGCAGTCCATTGACTCAACCGTCACTGAGGAATGGTGCCTGCTATTCGTGTACTAGGGGTGTCACGATACCTTCATCACATTTTATGGTATGATACCAGCTGAAGTGTCACTCTCTAGACATGATACCGCTTAGTGTTTGGATGCATTGTTCCTTATGCAAGTTTGCAATGACAAGCAATTTGTCTGTGCTTGTCCCCAGATTTTTCAGCCCAGTGGACTTTCAATTAATTTTTTTTTTTGTGTGTGTTTTTAATAATTAAGGAGTAGAAAAAACGCTGTGGCAGAAATTACACATTCATGCCTAAATTTGGTCAGTCGAATCGAGTTGCAGATCATTTGCTTTAAACTGAAAAATCGTTCATTATCATTATTTCATTATGCTGATTTGGTGCTCAAGAAACATTTATCATTATTATCAATGTTGATAACAGTTGTTTTTCTTATTCATTTTGTGAAAACTTTTTTTCAGGTTTTTGATAAATAGCATTTTTTTATATATTATTTGCAACTATGTAAATGTCTTTACTGTAACATTGAATCAATTAAATTCTTTAAAAAAAATCTTACTGACCCCAAACTTTTGAACAGTAGAGTACACACACACATACAGACACACACACACAAACAAATACACAGACACACACACAAACAAATACACACAGACACACACACACACACACACACACACACACACACACACACACACATGTATACAGACACACACTCATAAACACACACAAACACACGCACACAGACACACATACGTACACACACACACAAACAAACACACACACACACACACATTTATTGAATTTTTTCTGAAAAAATCACACTCAATTACTGAAGTTAATTGAGTGTCTGTCCTTTCCTTTCCTTTCTTTAATGTTGTCTGTTGTGTACATTTTTGTTGTGTATTACTGCAGCTTTGAGTCTAAGACAATTTCCTGAAAAGGACAATAAAGTATACTCTAACTCTCTAACACACACACAGTCTGGGACTCTATCTTTGTGAGGACTCTCCATAGACATAATGGTTTTTATACTGTACAAACTGTATATTCTCTCCCCTTACACTACCACTAACCCGAGCCCTAAAAAAAAATAAAAATAAATAAAAAAATCTTTTTGTATAATTTTTAAGCTTGTTTCCTCATGGAGACCTAAATGTAAGTCCCCATGGTGGCACGAGTCCCCATGTGTCAGTGTGCATTCAGGTTGAAGTCCCCACCAGGATAGAAAAAACACTCACACACACACACACACACACACACACACACACACACACACACACACACACACACACACACACTCTGTATACCAAACACAATTAAAAGAAGATGACAAGCCATGAGAAACACAACAGCATGTGTATGACAAGGAACTGAACTTTCTCTTAGTGAAAGAGAGATTTTAAACACTGTAATACTTTTAAACAGACACTTCATAAGGATGAATGGAGTTTTTCCATTAAAATTCTGGATAATGCAAACAGCACACGGGTAGTTGACATGAAATATTTTGGGAACGTTGAAATGTCCTACAATGTGACGTGCTATGCTCTATTTAAACTATTTTATTCATTATGATGCATGTTTTATGATCTCATATTAATTCAGAGACTGCATGCAATATTTGGAGTTTAAAAATTCATTGGTCTCACCTCAAGACCACTTAAAATGGGGGGAAAAAAACATGATTAAAAATGATAAAACATTTAGTGACCTAAGATATACACACCCCCTTACATATAAATATAGATTCAAACCAAAAATCTTGAAGTTAATTTAAAAGGAAAAAAAAGTCCATGGGCATGTGTCAGCTACTCACAAACTCTTACATATAGACCGTGGGTGGGTTGGAGTGTCATGTGGAATATGCTGTGAATATTCTTACAGAACTATTAATACCCAGCAGCATATCTGGACCAGCACTCCACACGTCTGTGTGTGTGTGTGTGTGTGTTTCTATCTGGTCTGTGTTACTGTATTACTGGATCTCTTTCAAATCTCACATGAATGAACTGCATTAATTATACACTAACATTCCTGAGAGAAATCTCAGAAACCCTCCCTAAACCTCAATGGAGTGGAGTGTGTGTGCTAAAACAGAGACAAAGTATGTATGAAAAAGTGATTAAATTGCATATCACTCATATTGGAAGTCACAAAAGATTTACAAAGCAGACAGAGCACATGTGCCCTTCTACTATAGCCATTATAATACAGAGCATGAGAAACTCAACATTCATAGGTCTCAAACCTAAAACCTCAACTCTTAACTTCTCAACTACAAGCATGCATCCTTACAGCAACCCCAAATACTATTTGGACACTTGCACCACATTTAGAAACGTATGAATGTCCTAACAATTCAAAACAAAATAGCAAACTATGAAGGCATTTATTTAAAAGAAATATAATGCAAATACACTTTTCAAACAAAGCATTTGACAAAACTCAAAAATAAGGTAATCAGTTATCAAAATCAATAAATGTTAAGAAATTCTAAGTTTAAGTAAGCAAAGCTTGCAGATTTTAAGTTGTACTCATACATTTTTATTACTCTTAACTTTATTTAATATTTTATTATATAACTATTAAATATTTAAGTAAGCTAATTCATATATTTAACACAAAATACCATGTAATATCTACTTAAATAATTTTAGTAGTGGAAACTTGGCAAGCTTTATCTCTTCTAATTCAATATATGCTAACATTCTAACTGGTAACACATTGCTTTAATATTATTAGCATAGCAATTGCTGAATGAGTACAGTAATATAAAACATTTACCATATACCTGTTCTCAAACCAAGCTCATGCTTGTCACTTGTCACCATGATGGTAACCCTACAAAAAAACCCATCATTACAGAAATTCTTCTAAATTAGTAAATAGCAAAACGTTTAACATTATTAAATCTCCCACTTAACGTTAATCTTGCACCAAATATATATTATAACACTAAATTTTAGCATTTACTCTTACTTTCAAATGCCATGGCAAAGCATGCTGTGAAATGGAAATCCCAGCCCAGTTTCAGTTAAATTTAAGTTTGCCTAAATTAAAAGAAACAAGTTCATAAAAATCTAAACAATGAAACAATTTAGATTACTTAAAATGTGTCAGTTTTGTGAATTCAAAAGAAAAAGAAAGTTCTTAATTTGTTTAATTTAGGTTGGCCCTACTCAATTTAATTAATTATTTTGAGTGTTAGGGTTTATAGTGTAGTATTCATAGGTTTTAAGTAATAAAACAGGTGTATTGTTTAAAATTAAGACTAAAAAGTATTTGAATTTATTCTGGTTGTCAAATTTTGAAATTAGCTAGCTTTAGAATCATCTGTTTTCAAATGACACTTGGTTTGACATTTTGCAATAATAGTTTGAAATCTAGTGCAATGACATTTCAAAATGTATCCAAAAGTCTCCAAAAACTTTTTGGGGCCACTGTATATCTTTGAGCTTTAAAAATCCCATGCTCTCTACCCTCTGGCCTTGAAAAAAAATGGGAAAGATATGATTTAAAATAAAGCATATTTACCAGGTCTCGTCGTTTTTGAACTCTAGCTCACCGTAGGCATCCTCAAAGTCCTCTCCGCCGCCCTTAGCGAGTCCCTCCATTGTGCGGAAAGGAATGATGACTGTCCCTCTCGCTCCTGATGTCCGCAGCACTTTCACTTCCATGATGCCCACACTCTCACTCACGTGCATGGACTCGCTTTCAAAAGTGAAGATGCCTGCGTGGTCATCGTCGAGGATGGTAACTGTGGCAACAGCGGGGAATCCTAACAAGGCCTTTGGGTACGGCAGGCTACTGGGCGACAGCACCTCATCCTCGGTCTCCAGAACACGCACATTACTGAGCCGCACAAAGAAATGCTCGTCCTCCTCAAAGATGTCATCGTCGATGATGCCAACAGTGATTTCCTTGACAACTTCACCAGGTTTGAACACCACCGTGCCCTCCGTGAACTCATAGTCCGCACCTGCGTTCGCCGAGCCGTCCTCCGTTTTATAATCCACATAGATTGTATTAGCGATGTCGCCACCTTTACGCACTATCGTGAGCAGAACAGCCCCGCAGTTCTCCAGACACTGGTAAATGGCAGGTTCGAATACAATACGGGACACAAACTCCTCAGGTTCTTCTACGTGAACTTCTTGAACACTAGTGCTGCGTTTGGCCTGCTCGGCCACATGCTTCTTGAGGATGTTCCCTGCGCCAGTCATCATCCTCGTGGCCTGGATACGATAAAACGCTCTGCTTTTCTGTTGGTGTGAGAGTGCATAGTAGTTGGCCATCTCCACTAGCTGGTCCAGCTCCTTCTCCGGGTGTTTCTGCTTCAGGTCCTTCAGGATACGGATCATATCTCTGCGAGATTCGTCCACCTCCTTGCCCTCAATCAGGCCCATCAAATTACTAGCAGCTCCTCCATCGACAAAATGAGAATTCATCATCTTTCCGTCCATTTCGATGCCTTTGGAGCGGTCACCCTCTGTCTCGATAATGACGCCTCTGTGCTTGTCCGTGCGATATTTCTTGTGCATGAACTTGTAGAAGAGCAGGCGGCGGTCGGCAACCCAAGCCAGAATGACACAGATGGGGAAGAACGCCAAGGTGAGAAGCCCTTCCCATACTTGGACTACGTTGGGCGAGAACACGGCCAGTATCATGTAGAGCCAGATGTAGGCAAACACGCTCCATGCTGCTGTCACGAAAAACACACGCAGGTGTTTCACCTTCCGGACCTCCCCCTCTGGAATCACAGACACGCACAGGCCGATGATCACAAACATGTTGAAGGCGGCGCTGCCTACAATGGTGGATGGGCCGAGTTCGCCGGCATGGAAATCGTGTCCGCAAACCTCAATGACAGAAAGCATGATCTCAGGGGCAGAGGAGCCCAAGGCCATGAGCGTGAGGTTGGACACGGTCTCGTTCCACACACGGATTGTCGTGGTTGTCGTTTCACCATTCGGACGCTTGATGATGATTTCCTTTTCCTGGGAGGTGATGACCTCAATGGCGGCCATGAAGCGATCTGCAATAATCGACACCCCCAGGAACATGTAGATCATTGCCACGAAGTACACAATGACCCTTGCGATCTTGTCACCCATGGAAGGGTCCTCAGGGTACCAGATGGGTAAGATGATGCCAGGTTGGCATCGGCCCGTCTCCTCGAAGCATGCGGTGTTGTTCAGGGGGGGCGGGCTTGGCGTGACTCGCGCCTCTGCGCAGAGGAAGGTTGTTGCCACGAAGACCACACCCAACCAGAGGTAGGCAGAAGTCTTTGTCCTTAAGCGATCCATGCACCCTCCTTCACCTCAAGGGTCTGTGATCTCTAGCTGTCCTTCGGGAATCCAGCACTGGGCTGTCTTTGGTTCCACACTCCACCTATGAGAGAAGAAAAGCAGGTAGTGAATCGGAGGACAAGAAACCTGTACTTCACCCATCACAACACCTTCCTAATGGCAGAAGAAAGACACCTGACATCAGTGGTCGGGACTATGAACAAAATGTAATGTAAGCAAACTCATCTGAACATTCTGCAAATAAAGCCATTATTCTTCTTTGCTAGATTTGTGAGCAGTGCGTGTGTGATATAATATGGTGAAATACTAAAGGTCCACACAGCAGAAAGCTAAAAGGCCTCACTCAGCAGGTGTGAATGTTGCCAGAATAAGCAATGTCCAAAATGACGCACTGGAAAACAAGGGCAGCGTGTTGCTCCGTTCCAACATGCTGCCTATTGAAGCAGCATTTTAAGGCTCCTGTTTCAAATAGCTAAATTAATAATGCAGTCTCCCTTTTTTGGGGAGGGGGAGGGGGTTGGGGGTAAATACTGGCAAAGCAACTAGTTCGCCCTCATTGAGAAAAAAAAAAAAAGCCAAGATGGTGTGAGTCTGTGTAAATACTGAAAAGAATTGATAAAAATGGTTTAGGGTAATAAAAGGATGTTTCTATCAATTTTTGTGTATTTATTTATAGAGTATACTACTGTTATAACATGTTCTCTATTAAAATAAATTGACCTTTTAGTGTAAAGAGTGCCACAGTATGTGTGTGGCACACAGAATTACTGCCTATGTAGAATATTACAAACCAGATAAAGGGACAGTTCACCCAAAAATTTAAATTCTGTCATCATTTACTCACCCTCATTTCATTCCAAACCTTTATGATTTTTTTCTTCTTCTGTGGAACAAAATAAGATATTGTGAAGAACTTCTGATGTACAGAAGAAAGCAAATCATATATGTTTAGAACGACATAAAGGAAAGTAAATTGACAAAATTTCCATTTTGGGAACTAACAAGATTGAGTATAACCATCATGTAACTAAGAGTTTGGTTTGATGGAATGCCAAGGTATGTAGTGAGGCAGCTCACTAGGTTGTGTAACAAAGCTTCTGTGTATGTTCTTAAAATTAAATGTGTGCAGGTTTCACCCAGAGAGCTGGGAATAATTAACTAATATGGACAAAGATTATTTCATTACATTTTTATCCCACTGCACCAGATGACAGTGTGTATGTGGGAGTGTGTGGGAGCAGCTCTGGTGAATCCACATGGAGTGGTGGTGTGTGAGCAGTTCATTTGCTCTCTCTAACACAGGAACACACCCAGAGGAAATCTGCATTGCTCAGGGGTTGCTCTTTGATAACTGATAATGGATGTCTCATTTAAGTATCAACTATGTTTTGTTTCTTATCCAATTTCTTAGGAGAAATACAAATTTGACTCAAATATACTACTGTTGAAAAGTTTGGGGTCAGTAAGATTTTTTTATTAATAGTTTCATTTAGCAAGTATGCATTATATTTATCAAAATTGACATTTATAATGTTACTAAAATATTTCAAATAAATACTGTTCTTTTAAACTTATTTCATCCTGATAAAATGTTTCACTGTTTTAATATATATTAGCCAGGACAACTATTTTAAACATTGATCAAAATAAATGTTTCATGAGCACCAAATAAATCAGCATATTAGAATGATTTCTGAAGTATCATGTGACACTGAAGACCGAAGTAAAGATGCTGGAAATTGGAATCAAAGGAATACATTACATTTTAGAGTTTTAATATTATTTTTCACAATATTACTGTTTTACTGTATGTTTGATCAAATAAATGCAGCCATGGTGAACAGAAGAGACTAGTAGTAAAGAGTAGTGTAACTTTGATATACATTTGATAAGTATAGAGCTATAAAATGTACATGCAATGTATATGTAAACATATATATAACATTTTTCAGATAATTTGGTCTTGAGAGAATCTGATGAGAAATGTTTGAGTATATACTGACTCTCTTACTTTTTGAATGCAGACTTTGGTATCTTGGCAAATATAAGCACAGTCTCTAGAGGATAGATAGATCTTAATTTGTCAAAGTCTGTATTTAATCTTAATTCTTCCTTCCTCCACATTAAAGAACCGCTGGACTAAAAAGAACCGTTAAGCAACCAGAATCATTTAATATCTTATGATTCCTGCAACTAACATTGAGGAAGCAGTTTGACTATGTTGCATGATCAAACTCCCAAAAGTCATAAACCCAAAAGATGTTGCAAAAGAGATGCATGAACATAAGTGGACTATGCAAGAGCCATCAGGCCAGACCTGATTATAGTAAGTAAATCAAACACTCTCACACTCACACATATGCAGCGGGCTGTAAGTAAACAGCACAGTGTAGAAACAGAAGGCCTAATGAGGAAAAACTGTTTTGTAAAGCAAAAGAGCCCAGCCTGAAGCCTTGAACTGCCCCCAACTCTCTCTCTCTCTCTCTCTCTCTCTCTCTCTCTCTCTCACAAACCATCCCCTCCTCTGTCTACACTACCACATATGTATACAAAAAAATGGAAGAGAAGAAAAGAGGAAGAGGAGGGTGCCTACAGTCACATGTTATTGCCTGTAGTCACAGCTAGTTTTTCAATCTAAACAACTTTTAATTTACAATTCTTATCACTCAAAGTCTGTGATTTCATGTACCGATTCTGACCGGACTAGCATCTCCGTGTTTATTACAGAAGTGGGAGTGTGTTTTCTAGATGTGGGCGTTACAGAAGGTCATCTGCAATGCTTGTGTGCATCATGTACAAACCCGATTCCAAAAAAGTTGGGACATTGTAGAAATTGTGAATAAAAAAGGAATGCAATAATTTACAAATCTCATAAACTTATATTTTATTCACAATAGAATATAGATAACATATCAAATGTTGAAAGTGAGACATTTTGAAATGTCATGCCAAATATTGATTTCATGAGAGCTACACATTCCAAAAAAGTTGGGACAGGTAGCAATAAGAGGCCGGAAAAGTTAAATGTACATATAAGGAACAGCTGGAGGACCAATTTGCAACTCATTAGGTCAAATGGCAACATGATTGGGTATAAAAAGAGCCTCTCAGAGTGGCAGTGTCTCTCTGTGCAGCAATATCAGAAAGGAGTTTCTCAGAGAAACATTGCAAAGAGTTTTAAGTTATCAACATCTACAGTGCATAATATCATCCAAAGATTCAGAGAATCTGGAACAATCTCTGTGCATAAGGGTCAAGGCCGGAAAACCATACTGGATGCCCGTGATCTTTGGGCCCTTAGACGGCGCTGCATCACATACAGGAATGCTACTGTAATGGAAATCACAACATGGGCTCAGGAATACTTCCAGAAAACATTGTCGGTGAACACAATCCACCGTGCTATTCGCCATTGCAGACTAAAACTCTATAGTTCAAAAAAGAAGCCATATCTAAACATGATCCAGAAGCGCAGGCATTTTCTCTGGGCCAAGGCTCATTTAAAATGGACTGTGGCAAAGTGGAAAACTGTTCTGTGGTCAGACGAATCAAAATTTGAAGTTCTTTTTGGAAACTGGGATGCCATGTCATCCGGACTAAAGAGGACAAGGACAACCCAAGTTGTTATCAGTGCTCAGTTCAGAAGCCTGCATCTCTGATGGTATGGGGTTGCATGAGTGCGTGTGGCATGGGCAGCTTACACATCTGGAAAGGCACCATCAATGCTGAAAGGTATATCCAAGTTCTAGAACAACATATGCTCCCATCCAGACGTCGTCTCTTTCAGGGAAGACCTTGCATTTTCCAACATGACAATACCAGACTACATACTGCATCAATTACAACATCATGGCTGTGTAGAAGAAGGATCCGGGTACTGAAATGGCCAGCCTGCAGTCCAGATCTTTCACCCATAGAAAATATTTGGAGCATCATAAAGAGGAAGATGCGACAAAGAAGACCTAAGACAGTTGAGCAACTAGAAGCCTGCATTAGACAAGAATGGGACAACATTCCTATTCCTAAACATGAGCAACTTGTCTCCTCAGTCCCCAGACGTTTGCACACAACAGACCAATAAAAAAAATTAAAAACAATTCACAAAATGATAAGCATTTAAACCACACTTTACCTAAGGTGTTTCCAAACTTTTGGAGGGCACTGTATGACGTTTAAAGGGACAGATCACCAAAAAATTAAATATGGTCATCATTTTCTCACCCTCATGTTGTTTCAACCCAAATCTGAACACAAAAGATGATGTTTTGAAGAATGTTGGGAATCAAAAAAATTGTGTTATCATTGACTTCCATTGTATGGACAGAAAAACACGTTGAGACACTTCTCAAAACATCTTTCATGCTGGTTTCATTTTAAATAATTTTTGGGTGAACTATCCCTATGGAAGCTTGTTTCTGCCACAGAAAAGCTTGTTTCTGCCTTTTTATCTCACAATTCAGACTTTTTTTCCTCAAGTTAACATCTCGCTTAAGACTTTTTTTTTCTTAGAATTGCGAGTCAGAATTGCGAGTTATGAAGTCAAAATTGCGAGTTATGAAGTCAGAATGGCGAGTTAAGTCAGAATTGCGAAGTTATTAAGTCAGAATTGCGAGTTATTAAGTCAGAATTGCGAGTTTAGTCAGAATTGCGAGTTATAAAGTCAGAATTATGTGATATAAAGTCAGAATTGCGAGTTATTAAGTCAGAATTGCGAGTTATTAAGTCAGAATTGCGAGTTATTAAGTCAGAATTGCGAATTTAGTCAGAATTGCGAGTTATAAAGTCAGAATTATGTGATATAGTCAGAATTGCGAGTTATGAAGTCAGAATTGCGAGTTTAGTCAGAATTGCGAGTTATAAAGTCAGAATTGCGAGTTATAAAGTCAGAATTGCGAGTTAAGTCAGAATTGTGAGTTAAGTCAGAATTGCGAGTTTAGTCAGAATTGCGAAGTTATAAAGTCAGAATTGTCAGAATTGCGAGTTATGAAGGCAGAATTGTGAGTTATGAAGTCAGAATTGCGAGTTATGAAGTCAGAATTGCGAGTTGTCAGAATATGCGAGTTATTAAGTCAGAATTGCGAGTTATGAAGTCAGAATTGCAAGTTAAATCACAATTGTGAGTTATGAAGTCAGAATTGCGAGTTATAAAGTCAGAATTGCGAGTTATAAAGTCAGAATTGCGAGTTGTCAGAATTTTGAGTTATAAAGTCAGAATTGCGAGTTAAGTCAGAATTGCGAGTTATTAAGTCAGAATTGCGAGTTATGAAGTCAGAATTGCGAGTTAAGTCAGAATTGCGAGTTATTAAGTCAGAATTGTGAGTTATGAAGTCAGAATTGCGAGTTAAGTCAGAATTGTGAGTCAGAATTGCGAGTTAAGTCAGAATTGCGAGTTATGAAGTCAGAATTGCGAGTTATGAAGTCAGAACTGCGAGTTAAGTCAGAATTGCGAGTTATAAAGTCAGAATTGCGAGTTGTCAGAATTGCGAGTTAAGTCAGAATTGTGAGTTATAAAGTCAGAATTGCGAGTTATGAAGTCAGAATTGCGAGTTATGAAGTCAGAATTGCGAGTTATTAAGTCAGAATTGTGAGTTATGAAGTCAGAATTGCGAGTTAAGTCAGAATTGTGAGTCAGAATTGCGAGTTAAGTCAGAATTGCGAGTTATTAAGTCAGAATTGCGAGTTATGAAGTCAGAATTGCGAGTTAAGTCAGAATTGCGAGTTATTAAGTCAGAATTGCGATTTATAAAGTCAGAATTGCGAGTTGTCAGAATTGCGAGTTATAAAGTCAGAATTGCGAGTTGTCAGAATATGCGAGTTATTAAGTCAGAATTGCGAGTTGTCAGAATTGCGAGTTATTAAGTCAGAATTTTGAGTTATGAAGTCAGAATTGCAAGTTAAGTCAGAATTGCAAGTTAAGTCAGAATTGCGAGTTATGAAGTCAGAATTGCGAGTTATAAAGTCAGAATTATGTGATATAAAGTCAGAATTGCGAGTTATGAAGTCAGAATTGCGAGTTGTCAGAATTGTGAGTTATTAAGTCAGAATTTTGAGTTATGAATTCAGAATTGCAAGTTAAGTCAGAATTGCAAGTTAAGTCAGAATTGCGAGTTATTAAGTCAGAATTACGAGTTATGAAGTCAGAATTGCGAGTTATAAAGTCAGAATTGCGAGTCAAGTCAGAATTGCGAGTTATAAAGTCAGAATTGTGTGATATAAAGTCAGAATTGCGAGTTAAGTCAGAATTGCGAGTTATGAAGTCAGAATTGCGAGTTATTAAGTCAGAATTGCGAGTTATTAAGTCAGAATTGCGAGTTATTAAGTCAGAATTGCGAGTTAAGTCAGAATTGTAAGTTATGAAGTCAGAATTTTGAGTTATGAAGTCAGACTTGCAAGTTAAGTCAGAATTGCGAGTTATGAAGTCAGAAGTGCAAGTTATAAAGTCAGAATTGCGAGTTATGAAGTCAGAATTGCGAGTTATTAAGTCAGAATTGCGAGTTATGAAGTCAGAATTGCGAGTTATGAAGTCAGAATTGCAAGTTGTCAGAATTGCGAATTGTGAGTTAAGTCAGAATTGTGAGTTAAGTCAGAATTGTGAGTTATGAAGTCAGAATTGTGAGTTATGAAGTCAGAATTTTGAGTTATGAAGTCAGAATTGCAAGTTTAGTCAGAATTGCGAGTTAAAAAGTCAGAATTGTGTGATATAAAGTCAGAATTGCGAGTTATATTATATTAGCCGTTATATGACAGGCATCAGCAAACAATCCCAAACAACAACATTTTAAAGCTTTGAAACAAGCTGCTCCTCTGAGAGCATAACCAAAAGTATGTGTGTCTGAGGTGGCGCTGTGTAGCATTATATCTGAATAGCCGCTGAGTGTCTGAAGCTAAAGATCCGTCTTATCCCTGCACATGAAGTCAGCACCTGTTACCATAGCAACACCCTGGAACGCGTGGGACAGGAATATTTTTATGAGTCTCTGAAATCATGCTCATAAAAATCAAACAAAGCTCGGATGTGTGTGCGTTTTGGGGCCAGGCGGGGGTTTGTATCTGCTCATCAGAGAAACTGAATCCCATCCACTGGACCACAGCGACCAGACGGTTTATTTACTGCAAAACAACCAAACTATCACACAACATTAACATCAAAGCATAGCGAGCGTCACATACAGTTGACATGAAGTTACTGCTGTTTCACCACAACTGCTAAATTCATATACATGCAAATGCACAAGCAGTTACATTTTTATGGGAGCTTGTATAACCAAAAGACATTTGACAAAAGCAGGATCTAATCAGGATTGACCTCATGACTGAAAAATCTACAACCTGCAAACTTGGAGGAAACTTATTTTGGTGGTTTCATATCAATAAATATGTAAACGATATATAGTAAAACTATATATATATATATATATATATATATATATATATATATATATATATATATATATATATATATATATATATATATATATTATGACAGTAGGATTTTTAATAGAAATTAATACTTTTATTTAGCATGGAAGGACACATTAAATTGGTAAAAATGACAGTAAAAACATTTATAATTTAATTTATAATTATAATCATTTATAATTTTGAACTTTCTATTCAAAGTCTTCTGACAAAAAAAAAAAAAAGTATCATCGTTTCCACAAAAGGATGATACTTGAAGCCTAAATTGTTCTGATGTTTTACATAAGAGACAGGAGTCATGATTAATTGCATTCATTTTAATGATGTTATTTTTTTATATAACTACACGTTAAGCTGACAGCATTATTGAACAAAATCCTGTATTCCCTTTTTACCTCCAGTGTATTAAAAAAGTTGCCAGCCAGCTCGAGAATTTTGGATCATTTTCAAAAAATTTATGGCCCCAAAATATTTAATATGAATATCTGAACATGCACTATATCAAAAGAAAGAACAGAGCATCAGAGATTCATACATTCATTTTTTAAAGCAAGTTTTATTTATTTATTTATTTATTTTTTTAAGCAACATTTTGAACAGAAGGCTGGGAAAATCACGTTTTTATCAAACACTATGTACGGATTGGATTCAGAACAAAACAGAGTAGATCGAGTCCATCAACACCCCCAAAGCTTGAACAGTCTTTACCTCTTATTGGGTTGACATCTCATTCGGTAACATTAGGCAGTATTGATTTATATGCTGTTTAAAGTGCCCCTATTATGGATTTTTGAAAATGACCTTTCATGTAGTGTGTAACATAGTTCTAAGTGAATGAAAACATCTCGCAAAGTTTTAAATCGGACAGTGCGCTGTATATAAAGTTATTGTCTCTCAAAAGTAAAAGTCAATTAAACAAGTAGTTTTTTTAACGAATCCCAAGCCATTTCGTTGTGACGTCAAGATGAAACATTAGCATATTGTTCGTCCACTTATTGCAGGAATCAGCTGCAATGTTTGAGGGGGTTCAAATCCCTGGATACTGGATAGCATCATGTCGAGAAGACGCTGTGCTCTACAATGTGTTTATTGTGTTTCATATTGTGTAGGTATCTAGCTAACCGGTTAACTCACGTTATTACTGTCTTACTAAAATACTACTGTAAATCAGCTGTGAGTTGCAGTATTACCTAAAACGGTTTCTATTAATGCAGATTGTCTGTCATTCTACTTTGAGTAAAGATAAAGGATGGAGCAAGATTTTGCAAACTTTAATTTTCCATCAGTCATTCACGTTAGTGCTGGGCTAACGTATGCGCTGTTATTGATACAGTTCCTGCATTTCACCGCAATAAATTAGAAACACACACACACATCCATGGGTTTGTTGATGGATGCACACTTGTTAATGCTGATGGTAAGGAATTTCATTTAGTTGAAATGTATCTCATAATGTACCTCAAACTGAGTAGCATTACTGAGAAATGTCCTGCTCAAGGTTTGGGATGAATAACTAGTTCTTCCAATGTTTCATCATCGGACTCACACTGGGATTGGTGTAAAATCGACGTCATTGTTACTGTCTTTACACACTGTAATATTGCTGATCTTTAGGAAGCCTCCAAACAGAGCTGGAGTTCAGATATGGTAATGGGCGTTTAACTTCTGAAATATGTACTGTAGACCAATCACAACAGACTGGGCCGTCTGACCAATCAGAGAAGAATAGGCTCGTGGAAAGGAGGGATTTAGAGAGACTATTCTCATTAATAGACTACTCATTATTTTTTATTATGAACATAGGGCTGACCTGAAGGAAAATGCTATGTCTAAATGCAGGTAATACACTCGCTCAATCAATCTTTCTCTCACAATACTCTACATAATACTGTAAGCTTCAATGAACAATATCAACGAGAATGGTTGCTAAGGGTGCTGTGCAGTGATGCACAGAACTGTTGAGTGAATTGGTCATAGCCGTGTTTTACTGTGAATAAAACACAGCTAATGACCAATCAGAATCAAGGACTGGAACTAACCGTTTAATATAAATGTTCATAAACAATGTTTCTTTTGCTTGTTTCTGCTTCTTCTTTGACTGTGTTTTGATCCAGAGATTCTGTTCTCTTTAAAAAGAATAATAGCGCCTCCATTTAACAGTGAAAACATAGATTTCCGGAATATTCTGAGGAACCGTTGTGTCATAAATGATGAAAAATTCTGCCAATGGTGGGGAAAGAGTTAATGTGCCCCATTATGCTTTTTCAAATATTACCTTTCATGCCATGTGTAATAGCTGTTTATGAACGTAAAAGGTCTGCACAGTTCTGAAGATCAAAGTGCACGACAAATGACAAGTTTTTGTCTCCTAAAAGAAAGAATAAATTCTGAACTGCTAAAATGGGTTGTCAGCAATTACAGTCTCACTTCCTGTTACAAACCTACATAATTAAAGTAACAAATCTGCATAATACCAGCTTATGGTCTTCATTGGCTGTCCACGAACGACTTATACTTTGACACGCCCCTTAAACACTGCAGTTGTAGCTGAGACTGGAAGAGTTTGGCTAGTGTTGTCGACATGTCAAGACAATGCTGTTTTCAGCACAGCAAATCCACTTTTCAGAAATGGTAATAGGCTTTTAGTTTCCGACACGCGCTGTAAGCAGTAGACCAATCACAACAGACTGGGCCGTCTGACCAATTAGAGCAGCTCCTAAAGCAGGGTAAAAAAGGTGTTTAAAAATTAAAATGTTTTTTGACCTTGGATGGCCCCAAGACCTCAACATCAGACCTATAAACCTATTTTAGGAGACCTCCAAAACAAAATTAAGAACCTTTAAAATAGCATAATAGGGGCACTTTAAAGACCTGCATGCTGTGGTGGACAGTAACAAAATATTTTTACTTTGTTACTGTAATTAAGTACATTTTTCAAGTATCTGTACTTTTTATTTTAGGGAAATCACACTGATCCGGTCAGAGCGAGTCTCCAGTTAACAATTCACTGAATTCACAAGTCTGACTCAAAATGCACCAAGAATGGGAGATCCTCTAAGCCTGACTGACAGCACAAGTTACTAATGCCAAATTTTAGGATTTATTATTGTAAATGAAAATCATATTGAGGACAGGTCACGACTCTCAGTTGTATGTGAACTAAATCCGCTGTAAAAAGGCGAGCTGTTTAAGCAAAAATGTGTGAATGTGGACATGTTCATATTTGTATATTACTGTCTCAACGGGGTAGGTTTTATGTAAAAACTACACATTAAAACAATGCATCTTCCCATCTGCCGTAGCAATTTCAAATGATATAAAACTAGTATGTTTGCATAGCATTCTGCTTAAAACATTAACACATTTGACTGTTTTTATATTGTATGTTTATATTTGTCAACACATTTGCACACATTTTGTTTTACCTCATTTTTATATATGGTATAATTTGTTATCTTCACTTGTTTGCATACTTGAATTAACAGTAGGGTAGCTATCAGTATATGACAAGTTTTGTTAATAAAATTAAAAGTTTTTAAATGTCTAAATAATCTTCCTTATTGCCTAGTGCTGACTACTTGAAAATGCCTAATAATTCATAATGAAGCTAGACTAAGCTGTAACCTAAAAGCTCTATCTGTATGTCTAGTACATTCAAAAATCAAGTACTTTTGTACTTTTACTCAAATACAATTGAAAAATACAATACTGGAGTAATATTTTATTAGGTACTTTAACTCAAGTTCTTGATTTGTGTACTTCATCCACTGCATGCTTACATGTTTAATAATGAGAAAAATTAACTAAAAACCTTCAGATCAAGGCATTATATTGTGAGTAGCTGCCCACAGGACCGGAAGTAAACATCTCCCTGCTAAACACCCACACAGAGGACCTCAGGAGATCTTCTGCTCTGGTCAAACACACTCATATCTGTGTAAGAGTGTAATCCCGATTTGACCCTCCAAAAGCACTGTGTAATAAAACCACAATTTGATTCTCCAAGTCTCAAGCTGCAGGTCTCCTGTGTGTGTGTATGCGTGTTGATGCACTCTTGGTGGTAAGCAAACACACTTGAAAACATGAAAAAGATCTTATACATTATTCCAAATACACCCATGAGATGGCAGAGTGCTGACAGAGACGACAACACACACGCATACCGTCTCTTTCACTCTCTCAGCATCAGAGTCAATGCCAGCATGAAAAAGTAATGCACTAAAAATACAGCAGAAGAGACGACACACACACTTTAACACAGCATTGCTTGGAAAGCCCACACAAAAAGAGATCTGAGAGCAAGTAGCTCTTCCGCTCTTACAATTACACATTTTTCTTACATCCTGCTCCTGCTCTTGGTCTGATTTTCTCACTTTTCCTCTGTCAGAAGTACATTGGTTTAAAATAATTTGATTGCGTGATACTCAATGACTATCAGCAGCATATCATGTCTTTTGGGTGAGTTGATGAGAATATTTATGACTGTATAACTTAAAGGTGCAGTGTGTACTATTTATGTGTGTACTATCTATTGACAGAAATGCAATATTATATACATAACCATGTTTTCAGTGGTGTATAAAGACCTTACATAAGGTACCGTTATGTTTTTATTACCTTAGAATGAGTCATTTCTATCTCCATACACCGCAGGTCCCCTTACAGTAAAATCGCCATTTTGCGCCATCATGTTTCTACAGTAGCCCTAAACAGACACACTGCTCTACAGAGCGCTAGTCACTGTCTGCTCTTTCTGACGACGACATTTTTGTCCTGTGTCGGCCACCGTAGCTTCTCTATGTGCTTCAAAAGGGAGGGGTGAGTGGTGGGTAATTACAATTCACAACCTCACCACTAGATGCCGCTATAATTCATATACTGCACCTTAATAAGTATATAAGTATATTGTGGTCCAAACATCACAGGACCAGTGTTATTTTAGTGTTATTTACAGAGGTTAAACGGATCATAGTTGATCTGCCCACGGTTCGGCATACATTTGATTTGCGGATTAATTGCAAAGTTTAACCTTCATAGAGTGAAAGTTTATCATTTGCACATGTTTTGTCTTGTCAATTTACACATTAAAGCAATTTTAAACCATTCCTGCGCTAAAAGAGAACTAAATTACTTGCGCACTGTTATCTGTGTGCACAGCACACACACAGAGGCGCGTCTCAGACAGCGCACAAACACAGAATTGATTCCGCTTTCGCATTTCCTTGTGCTTGAACTGACACATAAAATTGTCAGGTCTCAGCAAGTATTCTCGTAAACAGTCTGTTATGTCTTAACTGTTGAGAAAGAAATGTGTATCATTATATTGGATCCGTGCATTCGGTCTTAAAGTGACAGCAGCCTATAGTATAAATACCTGCTGCTGTATAAGTCATTAATGTTAATTAAACAACAAAACACAGCTTTAACAAATATTAATTTATATTTAATTTATACAGTGAACACTATAGTGTTATTTTACATTTAGGCCTAATTATTACATTTATGTACCTGAAAATTCCAGTTAGACCTTACTTTATTTGTAACTTTGTTATATTGCTTGTAATTAGTGTATTTGTTTTTTTTTAATAATCTTTGAACTTTATTAGGTAGGGTGGAATTCATTGACACACTTAAAGAGTTGGGACACTGTACAAATTGTGAATAAAAACAGAATGCAATGATGTGGAAGCTTCAAATTTCAATATTTTATTCAGAATACAACATAGATGACATATCAAATGTTTAAATTGAGAAAATGTATAATTTTAAGGGGAAAATAAGTTGATTTTAAATTTCATGGCATCAACACATCTCAAAAAAGTTGTGACAAGGCCATGTTTCCCACTGTGTGGCATCCCCTCTTCTTTTTATAAGTCTGCAAACGTCTGGGGACTGAGGAGACAAGTTGTTCAAGTTTAGGAATAGGAATGTTGTCCCATTCTTGTCTAATACAGGCATCTAGTTGCTCAACTGTCTTAGGTCTTCTTTGTCGCATCTTCCTCTTTATGATGTGCCAAATGTTTTCTATGGGTGAAAGATCTGGACTGCAGGCTGGCCATTTCAGTACCCGGATCCTTCTTCTACGCAGCCATGATGTTGTAATTGATGCAGTATGTGGTCTGGTATTGTCATGTTGGAAAATGCAAGGTCTTCCCTGAAAGAGACGACGTCTGGATGGGAGCATATGTTGTTCTAGAACTTGGATATACCTTTCAGCATTGATGGTGCCTTTCCAGATGTGTAAGCTGCCCATGCCACACGCACTCATGCAACCCCATACCATCAGAGATGCAGGCTTCTGAACTGAGCGCTGATAACAACTTGGGTTGTCCTTGTCCTCTTTAGTCCGGATGACATGGCGTCCCAGTTTCCAAAAAGAACTTCAAATTTTGATTCGTCTGACCACAGAACAGTTTTCCACTTTGCCACAGTCCATTTTAAATGAGCCTTGGCCCAGAGAAAATGCCTGCGCTTCTGGATCATGTTTAGATATGGCTTCTTTTTTGACCTATAGAGTTTTAGTCGGCAATGGTGAATGGCACGGTGGATTGTGTTTACCAACAATGTTTTCTGGAAGTATTCCTGAGCCCATGTTGTGATTTCCATTACAGTAGCATTCCTGTATGTGATGCAGTGCCGTCTAAGGGCCCGAAGATCACGGGCATCCAGTATGGTTTTCCGGCCTTGACCCTTACGCACAGAGATTGTTCCAGATTCTCTGAATCTTTGGATGATATTATGCACTGTAGATGATATCTTCAAACTGTAGATAACTTCGGTAGATAACTTCAAACTGTAGCTCTGAAATCCAAAATGAGCCAATATTTGGCATGACATTTCAAAATGTCTCACTTTCAATATTTGATATTTTATCTATATTCTATTGTGAATAAAATATAAGTTTATGAGATTTGTAAATTATTGCGTTCCTTCTTTATTCACAATTTGTACAGTGTCCCAACTTTTTTGGAATCGGGTTTGTACCTCTTTTGCTCACCAGCCACTGTGGCTAGTGGTTTTCCAAAGTTACCAGCCACTCAGCATTTTCACTGGCTACAGTTCTGACATCGATACCATGGGGAAAAACTGCCATATATGTATATTTTTAATATTATCTCATAATTTAGCCTAATATACCTGCTGTCACTTTAAGACCTGACACACAGATCCATTATATTGTTACACATGCGTTTTCTTTCTCAACCGTTTATGTTCACTTAAAACTGACTGTGTTTATGTGAATAAACCAAGACTTGCCAAGGCGGGCATTTTGACATTATTTTGTGTGTATTTGACTGTTTAAGCACTACAAGCAGCGAAAAAGAACTCAATTTAGTACTCAGAGGCGGCTTTATGTGCAGGCACTTTGGGTGTGAGCACAAAATCTGTGTGAATTAATAAAATTACGAGCAATAAACACGCAGTGATCCCACGCCGAAATTTAAGTGAGGTAATGAAACAAAAAAACAAGTGAGGGAGGGGGGGTTTTGTAGAGCGCGAGAAAGTGCAGCTGGTATCGTGTCTATTCTTCACAAAATTAGTATTGGAAGCGTTTCATATATTTCAGTATCGATATGTATCCGAAAAACTATATTTTTGATGACACTACATTGCACTTAGTTTATTATTTCAGATGACTTTTTAAAAGACTACAATTGAAAAATGTGTATTATAAATTTCAACCCACCAAAGAGGCTAGTAGGAGTGACTGCATTGCACTGCTGAAATCCACCCGCGTGTTAATGTCAAGCCCTGAATATTTATATTTCATATTATTTTATTATTTTATTTTATAAAATTTGTTTTAGTTAACAATAACAACAGTAATCCATTACTTTTTGTGTCACTCCTTATACATTTTCAAAATATCTTCTGTTGACTTCCATAGATGTGCAGGTTTGAAATGATATTCTTCTGAAGACAGAATTTTCATTTTTTGGTAAACGATCCCTTTAACTACTTTTAATTATAAGTAGCTTATAGCTTGGAAAGCCAGCCAATTCCGTTTACGATAGTCCTCCAATGAAACTCAACAGGTTAAACTTTAAGCCGTTGGCAATGTCTGGATACAATCACACAGATGGTGGGTTTGAATCTCATTCATACCAAGATCAGGTCAGATCTCTCATGAAACATGACTGGCAGCATTTCAGGGTGGTGAGCCAATCGTGGGTAACCTCCTTTATTCCGCCTCAGCTGTTCCCATGGCAATGAGATGCCTGTGGGTTGCAGGATAATACGATCATGTAGATCTCAGCATGCGTTAAAGTACCTCGTTGGCACCTGTAAGCAATGGGCAAATAGCAAATAGCTGCCTTGTGTCTTGGAGCACACAAAATTCTCCACGACAAGGACTTACTAGTAAACAGGCCACATGCTAGGTGTAAATCGTGGGAAAAAAAGTATCTTTGGAAACTTCTGTCCTCACTCCTCCGCTCTCTCCCTCTCGTATATCACACCTCAGCCTGCGTAGCAGAACCCTCAGCAAATCCGTTCATACGCAACTGTTGACAACTGCCGCTGAGAGGCATCTTAGTGTTCTCACTTCAGACAATAAATAGACTACAAATATTCACACAAAAGGCCTATGAACAACTCAGGCTAATTAACATACTAATGAGGCCTTTAAGCTAACGAATTTCGTGTGCTCATTAGAGAAAAAATTGGAGGCAGTCAGCCATGTCTCTGAGTGTGTATACAAATGTATGTATTTTCATCATACACACTCATACGCACAAACAACACTGTCAAATCTAAATACCACACAAATGCACAACAGCAAGTTTGCCACTGGCAGCATATCTGTTTCCCAAAGTTCTGACAGTCACCGGTCTGGTGAAGAAGAAGCACACGTCTCTCAGGGTAACAAGAGACAGGCCGAACTAGAGACACCCACAAACACGAGCCTCCCCCCACCCTATTTTAAGAAATACCCAGTTGGGGCGACACCTGATAGGGATATAAACAGAGTGTAGGAGAGTGTGGCAGGTGGCAGCTGTCCTGAATTAATCACATATCTCAGCAAATTCTCTGTACCTGTTCAGACCCCCAAAAGAACACGAGGAACTCGGATGACTAACTCTACAATCCCATATGTGTATTTTACAAAACCCCTCTGCCTCATGTATGAGTTTTATCGCCATGTTTGACATAAATACAGCTTAAGGGACCAAATCTGATGTGTAGGATGCTGGGATTCTGTGAAAGCATCACGTGCTTGAGCTCTGATCGAGAGGGACGTGCAGATACGTACGTTGAAACGCACAAATCCTCCGTTAAACGGCAAGTAGAGGAGGAACCGTCAACAAACAGATCATAAATGGTTTCACCCGCAACGAACGACACTTATCCTCGTAATTGATCCATAGGGATGGGAATAGTAAGGAATTTAACGATGCTAGTTCAGATTCCAGCTCTATGATCATTTTTAGTGCCATTAAGCGGCGGCGGCGGCGGAGGTTATTTATTAGAAATTGTTACATTTACTACAATCAGCAGTCAAATGAATAAAGCAGGACATGGTGAAACTAATAACTTGGGGTTCTGTAATAAATTCTCTAAAGATTTCGAGTGATTCATCAAGAACCGGCTCATATGAGTCATTCGTTCGGGAATCGAACTATTGGCCGTGCTGTGTGTTGTGTTTTAGATTCACCAAGAACCACCGGCTCACAAGAGTCATTTCTTTGGGAATCGGACTACCACTAGATTCAGTGTTGGCGCTGAATAGTAGTGAAGGAAACACTGTCAAGAGTATTTTAGTACGGTGATCTGAAGAATGCATGTTCGAAAACCCAATGTCAGGAAAATCCTTCGTTTTTTTAAATTGCGTTCTTATCCCAAATGAGCCTCAGACTAAATCACCATAAACTAAATCCACATATTTTATCGTTGCAATAAATGCATCGCGATCATTATGGTCCTTCCTGTAATAATTTCAAAGACGAATTCAACACTGACAGTGACTGTTTTATGTTTGGGTGGCATGCTGGAAATGATTCTGTGACGCAAATTTGGAGACGTTCTCTCTCCACAGTTCCACGTCGCACTGATCACATCCACTCTGAACAGCTTCAGCCGTTTACCGAGGCAAATTCACTACATTCCAACTACTCTTAAATAAAGCCGGCGGCGGCTCGAACTGCACTAATTATCGCTGACTAACCAATAGCGACGCACAAACGCATTGAACGGAAGGTACGTACCTGTGATTTGAGCAAATGAGGAATGCTTTCCTCCTAAATGTTTTTCGGTAACGCCAAATATTCCAGCCAGATCAGTTTCCTCTCCGTTAAGCGTGCAGCTGGCTGCTCCTCGGTGGCAGAAATACCCCAGGGCCGCTTTCGCCCTCCTCACTCCTGCGCACACGCACACACGGACCGACTGCCGGTGCCTGCCCAGTTCCGGCAGATCGATGGAACCGGCGAAGTGATGCCTCTTTCCCTCGCGCGTCTCTGATGGATGCGCCGGTCACCGGGGCTGTCAGCGCGCGCTCAGATCGAAGCGCCGTTGAAAAATGGAACCTTGGAATCCATGTGATCGGTTTTTCCGCGAGCCCCGAGCAACAGCGGCGAACGAACGCTCGCGCCCCCTCCTCCCTCTCTCTCTCTCTCTGCCCGTCTCACGTTATAGCGCAGGAAACAAGTTGGTGTTCTCACAACCGAGCGGGCCTCGTTTCATTTCATGACCAAGCATCCCGATTCAGCACCAGTGCAACCGCTGTATCTGAAAGCTTCCCTCCATCAGCATCTGTGGCTTTCATCTGCAGGCATCACGCACCCCTTGCTTAACTACCGCTTCATTTGATCATTCAGCTGAGAGACTGCGCTCATTGCCCTGCACGTTTTTCAGGATCACGAGAGGGAGAATTTTAAGATGGCAAATATTGAGAATTAAAGTCACCTCTCCACCTCCCCCCCACCCCCAATCTCCGCCTCCCTTCTCCAGATTTCGCCTTGGAAACACACCCTCCGCCGAACGCACGCGGACACACGCGTCTACGTCATCGCATCAGCTGGGACTGTGAAGATGCACCATAATTCATGTGCATGTAATATCACATCTGCGCGCGTGTCTTGAATCATTGTTAAAACGCCACGTATGTCCATATGTGGAATAACTGCATGCAGCAGGAGGTCAAAAATATCCTATTTGGTCTTTAGAGAGCTTTTAGCCTTTAAATGTTGCATGCTGTCCATGTTGCCCTTCAGCTTTCATCTGTGCACCTAAAATTATACTCCACAAAATTTGCTTTTTTTAATATATAATTTTAGATATCTAATTTAATATCACATTCTGCACTGCTGATACATTAGTCAGGCTGAATAATCAAATAATATTGGACCATTTTGAAATATAGCACGGAAACTGTGGCAGAATTGAATTTGTTACAAAATCTACTGGTAGCCATCTCAAAGAATACACAAATTTATGTAAATGCCGTCTCTTTTGCTATTATTAAAGACATAGTTCACCCATAAATGAAATCATTTTGTCACCCTCATGTCGCTCCACACCTGTATGACTTTTTCCTTCTTCTGTTGAACACAAAATTAGCTATTTCGAAGAACGTCCAAGCAACACTGGACCCCATTATATCTTTATTTGTGTTGGAACAACGTGATGATGTATGATTGATGAAATAATTGACATTTTGGAGTGAACTTTTAAATCGCTTTTTAATATTAATATGATTATTGGACCCTGCTCTTTAGATTTCACTATTGACCATATATAACCATTGACTTACTGTGAATTATTAATCAAAAATGTAAAAACTTGCTCCACTAAAACAACATTTCATTTTCAGTCAGCATCACCAAACCCTCTTATATTTCAAAAACCCTCTCTTTCCAACCTGTCATAGAGAGAAAAATCAAGTCCTGTCCGACCTTTTTCTCAATGCCTTACATTATGTAACTATTTGTTCCTGGGACTGCAATGTCAAGGTTAACTGCGATACATAAACTGATAAAAAAGTATACATTTGCTTCAGCTGAATGCATCAATGTAACAAAATGGGTCACAAACAGTTTTTCATGTTAACTAAAAAACTCAGAGATTATACACAACATATTCTGAGGGCATGTATTTATGGTCATAAGAACATTTAATAAATGGTTTTGAATCTAAGCTCAATTTTGTTGACAGTGTATAACAAATGATCTCAGATCAGCTGTTCGCAAGTGAAAATTTAGAGGCCTCTTACTGACAATCAGATCCAAAACATATCAGTCACCTAATCTGTGCTCCTGCAGATATCATTAATGCTGATATTATCAGTCTTACTTTCAGCCAAGGAAAGTGCGCGCGCGTGTGTTTGTGTGTGTGTGTGTGTGTGTGAGAGAGAAGGAAAGAAGAAGAGAGTGAAAGACTGTGCCCAGGGTAATCAGCTCACTGTACCAGCCTCTTCTAATTATGGCTGCCCTTCACATGACCAAATCATTTATCACACATATAACAAAGTTAAAACAAACCAGCACAGACATACACACAAGTAATGGCCTGTTAACACACACACCAGCTGTTCTGTTGAGGAGGATTGTGGGTAGAGTGAAGGACAAATAAGCTGAGGAGCGAATCAATCAATTAATGGACCCGATAACCAGCCATCTCATTGGTGTTTGTGAATACAACCTCAATTTTTTTTTTCTTCTTCTTTTTTGTTTGTTCCCAGTTGCTTCCAAATCTCTGGATCTTTGATGCTTGGCTGCCTAATGTGAGTCTTATTATTTATTTAAATGAACAACACACACTATACAGACATAAACCAACTAACAAACCAGGGGTTTGAAAAAAACTACTAACCTGAAGTAGATCACTGTCTGCCAGGGTTGTGGGTAAATTTGGCCACACCCACAAGAAGTTAAACTGGGATTGGAATGGCAGGAAGAGAAAATTAGCAATTTACTGAATTACAATTCAAAGAAATACAACACCAGGTATGCATTGGAAATGAATTGTTCTTCTACCCTGGAACACAAAAGCTAATTTATTAAATATGATACACACATTTGGGGTAAAAAAAAAATGCTCAGAAAGCATATCACGGTTTCCACAAAAAAAAAAAAAAAAAAAAAAAAAAGCTGTTTTTAACAGTGATAAGAAGAAATGTTTCTTGAGGAGCAAATCAGCATATTAGTCATGATAATCTATCTATCTATCCACAGCAGTCACGGAGAGGCTGATGCAGCGAGAGCCAGAGAACAGCAGATATAGACCTCAGCTGTCTGCCTCCTCTTGCAGTGAGACAGGCATGTGGCAGGCAAAAAGTCCATCAGCTGAATCAGCACGTCTGTCCACCCTCTACCTACTGGGGACAACACCTTAGTGGCCAGCTCTAATGCACACTGATGGGAAATTAACACACAGACACACACACACACACAATGAAGGGACATTCATCTCTCCTGTCAAACTCAAACACAGGTCAAACTGTGTGTGTATCCTCATCCTCTCCTCTGACTCCTCAAAACCACAGCTGCTCCAAAGCCAAGGCTTTCTAGATCATCCTAGGACATCCAGAAGCTATCAAACACACACACACAAGTCACTTTCCATAGTCATAGTTATTTTTATACTGTACAAACAGTATACACTATCCCCTAAACACAACTCTCATAGCAAACGTTTTTACATTTAAAAAAAAAAAACATTGCTTATTATTTATAAGCTGTTTTCCTCAAAAATGTCAAGGATGTCGGATATTGCCATCTTTGTGGGGACTTTTTATACTGTACAAACTGTATCCCCTTACACTAACCCTACCCAGCGCAGAAAACTTTCTGCATTTTTACATTTTCAAAAACATAACTTAGTATGATTTATAAGCAGTTTTATAAGGACAAGGATCTTGGATACTGCCATCTTTGTGGACACACACACACTTAATGCTCGTGGATAAATTAGATGGATAATCAGTGTTTAAGTTGTGTAATTACATTTGCACTGAAGAATAAATGGTTAACATGAGACATTTTTCACATCCCTTGGACATCCATAATGCAGTGTTATTATCGTTCAAGAAAACTATAAAGTGAAAACTAAATAAAAACATGTTCATCAGCCTAAATTAAATCAAAATAGAACTATCATAACTAGGACAACTGAAATTAAACTAAAATAAACCCCAAAATACAATAATGATGACCGAAAATTGATTTTATTTGTTGAAACATGGTAAAACTGGAAACCTTTACAAACCATCTGCATTAAGCAAAGCTAGATAGCAATAACAGAATGTGAGAAATGAACAACATTCAATCTTTTTAAATGATAGCCGTTAGCACATTAACTTGGCTGCTCCTCTAACATATTAAAAAGTCAAATAAATTGAACTGAAACTAAAACGTGATTGCAAACAAATGCTAAACTACATCGAAAAGTATCACAGCTTCCACAAAAACAGATTTCAACATTGATAAGAATAAGAAATGTTTTTGAGCACCACATCAGCATTTCTGAAAGATCAAGTGACACTGAAGACTGGAGTCATCACAGGAATAAATTGCATTTTAAAATAGAAAACATATTTTCAATTGTAATAATATTTAAAAATGACTGGTTTTACTGTATTTTTGCTGTAATAAATGCAGCCTTGATGTGAGAGACTTCTCTCAAAAACATGACAAAACCCCAGACCTTTGAAAGGTATAGTATGTTATATACGAAATATATGACAGGAGAGAATATTTAATGCCCTCATATTTAAAAAAAATACGAAAGCTGTTTAGAGGTAGAGCAAGTTATTTGAATTTGATGGTTTTCTATGGAATGTTTACCAACTGATTCAAAATAAGTCCAGGCATATTAAGAGAGAAAGGAGATTCGCTTTAGATTTCATGTCGACTTAAAATGATAATTACTCTCTAAAAAGCAGAATGACATCACTACTTTCCTGTGTATTTGTGACGTGTATATCTGTGTAGTGATGCCATGGAGTAGCGTCTGTGCTCTGTGCGTTGGTGCCCAGCTGGCTTCTTAGTGCCAGTATGTTTGTGTGTGCAAACATGATTGGCAGCTGAAACTTGTGTGTGTGTGTGTGTGTGTGTACGTGCTGAAGTATGAATGAATCTGAGATTGTGTGTCCACGAGATAAGGCATTCGTGTGTGTGTGTGTGTGTGCTGTGCTGTAGTTCTGCCAGAGGGTGTGTATGTGAGTGTATTTTCTGCCTGAACAGTCCTTCTGCTGCAGAGCATCAGGATATTTATAGAACACAGAATTATGACAAAGAAAAACAATAAGCTATGCATATACATACAGCATCACACAAAAAGGGTTATCAGTCAGTAATGGTGTAGTGCGAGTGTAATTTTGTTGGATATAATGGTTTGTGTGTGTGAGATACTGATGTTATCCGTTTCAGTGTGGAGGTGTGTGTCACGCTAATTACACAGTACAAGCTCTAAAAGACAATTACAATACTAAGAGTTCATGTGGGTGTTTGTTCTTTGAGGGGGTAAAGGGGTTTTCCTCTAAACGTTGCCGATTTCACAGCAGGGCCCCTTGTGTAACCTTCACACACACACACACACACACACACACACACACACACACACACACACACACACACACACACACACACACACACACACACACACACACACACACACACACACACACACACACACACACACACACACACACACACAGTTCCGTCCTTTCTGCCATGTGTTTTGCTAGCTCAGGAAGTATGCAGTAAATATTGAATTTGATTTCTTCTTTTCTTAGTGCTGCGATTAATAATTGATGCCGTTTTCTTGCAGTTTGTGATGAAAAATTGAAGCACACGTGTGAGGGAGTCTCAAACCACCAGTCTGAGAACACGACTGCACACTTACAAATACGAAATGCTTAAACGCACACTATACGCAAGTAACATAGTATACAAGTACATATGCCACTTATTGGTTACTGTGCTTGCAAGGCAGCATTATACTGATGTTCCTCAAACATTCTGAACCCCTATAAAGATACCTGTAACAATAACTATATTAGTGCCCATACAATGCATGATATCATTCTGTTTATAAGCACGCTGCAGTTTTGTCGTCTGCTGCTTAAACCCTCAAGCTCTTTAAAGCAGGATGGATTCTGATCAGCTGTCAAAGTTTTTATTGTTCATCAGCTGTAAAAAAAAAAAAAAAAAATTTATTCTGAAAGTGATTCCAATGATATTATTTCTCTGTGTCATTAACGTTATGGTCTGGACTTTGCTATTCTTTTATAAGGTTTTTAGAATATGTTTATCGTTTTCGACCTTGGTCTGAACAGGCCTTTAAACTTCTGATTTAAATGCCTAATATACAGACTTTACTCAAACTAGGTATTAATTTCAGTTATAATCTCTTAGCTGTGCAAATTTTGCTAAAGACCTCAATTAGTATGCAAACAGATGTAGAAGCAAATATTGGATAGATTGTGTGTGTGTATATATATATATATATATATATATATATATATATATATATATATATATATATATATATATATATATATATACACACACATACACATACATATACATACACTCACCTAAAGGATTATTAGGAACACCATACTAATACTGTGTTTGTCCCCTTTCACCTTCAGAACTGCCTTAATTCTACGTGGCATTGATTCAACAAGGTGCTGAAAGCATTCTTTAGAAATGTTGGCCCATATTGATAGGATAGCATCTTGCAGTTGATGGAGATTTGTGGGATGCACATCCAGGGCACTTAAGCTCCCTGTTCCACCACATCCCAAAGATGCTCTATTGGGTTGAGATCTGGTGACTGTGGGGGCCATTTTAGTACAGTGAACTCATTGTCATGTTCAAGAAACCAATTTGAAATGATTCGAGCTTTGTGACATGGTGCATTATCCTGCTGGAAGTAGCCATCAGAGAATGGGTACATGGTGGTCATAAAGGGATGGACATGGTCAGAAACAATGCTCAGGTAGGCCATGGCATTTAAACGATGCCCAATTGGCACTAAGGGGCCTAAAGTGTGCCAAGAAAACATCCCCCGCACCATTACACCACCACCACCAGCAGCCTGCACAGTGGTAACAAAGCATGATGGATCCATGTTCTCATTCTGTTTACGCCAAATTCTGACTCTACCATCTGAATGTCTCAACAGAAATCCAGACTCATCAGAACAGGCAACATTTTTCCAGTCTTCAACTGTCCAATTTTGGTGAGCTTGTGCAAATTGTAGCCTCTTTTTCCTATTTGTAGTGGAGATGAGTGGTACCCGGTGGGGTCTTCTGCTGTTGTAGCCCATCCTCCTCAAGGTTGTGTGTGTTGTGGCTTCACAAATGCTTTGCTGCATACCTCGGTTGTAACGAGTGGTTATTTCAGTCAAAGTTGCTCTTCTATCAGCTTGAATCAGTCGGCCCATTCTCCTCTGACCTCTAGCATCAACAAGGCATTTTTGCCCACAGGACTGCTGCATACTGGATGTTTTTCCCTTTTCACACCATTCTTTGTAAACCCTAGAAATGGTTGTGCGTGAAAATCCCAGTAACTGAGCAGATTGTCAAATACTCAGACCGGCCCGTGTGGCACCAACAACCATGCCACGCTCAAAATTGCTTAAATCACCTTTCTTTCCCATTCTGACATTCAGTTTGGAGTTCAGGAGATTGTCTTGACCAGGACCACACCCCTAAATGTATTGAAGCAACTGCCATGTGATTGGTTGATTAGATAATTGCATTAATGAGAAATTGAACAGGTGTTCCTAATAATCCTTTAGGTGAGTGTATATATATATATATATATATATATATATATATATATATATATATATATATATATATATATACATACATATATACATATATATGTATCTGATACATATACATATATATACACACACACACACACACACACATACATATTGATATTGGTTACATTTTGAATGCTGAACATTCTATCCGTGTTAATCAATGGGGATTTTGTAAAACTTCAATCTTAAATTCAAGATTAAAAAACAATAGGTCAATAAGATAAAAATAGCTTAGGGACCTTAACTTTTTGAACAGTATATATATATATATATATATATATATATATATATATATATATATATATATATATATATATATATATATATATATATATATATATATATATATATATATATATATATCTCACAGCACCTGTTAGTGGGTGGGATATATTAGGCAGCAAGTGAACATTTTGTCCTCAAAGTTGAAAAATAGACAAGCGTAAGGATTTGAGCGAGTTTGACAAGGGCCAAATTGTGAAGGCTAGACGACTGGGTCAGAGCATCTCCAAAACTGCAGCTCTTGTGGGCTGTTCAAAGTGGTCCAAGGAAGGAACAGTGGAGAACCAGCGACAGGGTCATGGGCGGCCAAGACTCACTGATGCATATGGGGAGCGAAGGCTGGTCCGTGTGGTCCGATAAAACAGATGAGCTACTGGAGCTCAAATTGCTCAAGAAGTTAATGCTGGTTCTGATGGAAAGGTGTCAGAATACACAGTGCATCGCAGTTTGTTGCGTATGGGGCTGCATAGCCGCAGACCAGTCAGGGTGCCCATGCTGACCCCTGTCCACTGCCGAAAGCACCAACAGTGGCACGTGAGCATCAGAACTGGACCACGGAGCAATGGAAGAAGGTGGCCTCGTCTGATGCTAGCTTTCTTTTACATCACGTGTCTGCATCGCTTACCTGGGGAACACATGGCACCAGGATGCACTATGGGAAGAAGGCAAGCTGGTGGAGGCAGTGTGATGCTTTTGGCAATGTTCTGCTGGGAAACCTTGGGTTCTGCCATCCATGTGGATGTTACTTTGACACGCACCACCTACCTAAGCATTGTTGCAGACCATGTACACCCTTTCATGGAAACGGTATTCCCTGGTGGCTGTGGCCTCTTTCAGCAGGATAATGGTTCAGGAATGGTTTGAGGAGCACAACAGTGAGTTTGAGGTGTTGACTTGGCCTCCAAATTGCCCAGATCTCATCTCAATCCAATCGAGCATCTGTGGGATGCGCTGAACAAACAAGTCCGATCCATGGAGGCCACACCTCGCAACTTACAGGACTTAAAGGATCTGCTGCTAACATCTCAGATACCACAGCACACCTTCATATATAGGCATGTATATAGGCTATATTCCCCCAATCATGACAACTAATAGTTTTATATATAATAGTTTTAGCATGTTATTGAATAAGGCATTTGGTTTTTTTTAACATTACAACAATCCTTTTTAACAATATAAATGTCTTTACTGACACTTTTGATCAAATTAATGTATCCTTGCTGAATAAATGTATTAAGTTCCTTTAAAAAATGAGGCTCTGCGGGTGAGATCTAGTGGTTTTGTGGCAAACGTACAGTCACATTTACAGCTTACAACTACAGCATCTTCCACAAGTCATCTTTGTGCGGGTGTAGCTTGATTGACTTCCTGTGGGAATTGATTAATTTGTGCCACCATTGTCCAGGTCACAAAGCTCCCACTGACCTTCGACATTAGGATTGGTCCAATTTTGAAGGACACTGGAAGAAGATACTTTGGCTGCTTTCAAACCTCTCTAACACTCACTTGGCTTCCTAAAGCACGTCTTAAAAAAATAATAAATTCAATGAATAAATTCATAAATTCAAACTGACACTAACAATTAACAAACTGTAAAACAAAGTAGTGTAGAACAGAGTGAAATGTCGGCAATGCCTTATTAGTGGTGTTTACTAAAGTATTACTAGCCAGACTATCACACTAGCAACCACAAAGCAATATCCAACGGTTCTAACAGCCTACAACGCCCTAGTGTTTTAGTGTTGAGTTTTGCAACGGCAAAAACATTCTTTTTATTCAGGAAAAATAAGGATATTCACTATTATTTCATTTTAGCATAACAACAGGTGAAATGAGGTTATAAAATGTTCCCTCCGAAATGAGGGATTTACTAATCTTAAAAGCACACAAAAACCTAGGCAACATCATACATTTAAACATTTGCAGGCCCATTTAGAATTTTCTCTGCAACAGTAAAAGTGGAATGAATTAGGCTGAAATGTTCATCTCTGCAATGAAGAATAAAAAATAAAGATGTTTAATAAGGCTATTGCTCTGTAGTTCAAGAGGACTAATTTAAATGCAAGTGCCGCTCTTAGTGGAAGAATCAGATAAACTGCTCAGTGTTTGAGTGAGAAGTGGCTTCCTCACACTGCAGTAAAGGATGCTTGTGCACATAAATCTGTTAGAGGGTTGTTAATCTAATGGTTAAGGGTCTGGGCGGAAGAGGTCACGGGTTCAAGTCGCCACTACATGTCAGGTTGAGGCGACTGAGATCACAGTCCAGCTCTGTCATGTCTGGATTTTTGAGCAAGGCATTTAACACTCTGCTAACATCTAGCATACTTTTTATCCATAGCAACACACAGTACAGTACAGGCAAAAACAGTCTCTATAGCAAAAAAAAAAAAAAAAAAGGAATCCACTAAAATACAAACAAGCATTGAGGTTAAAGTTGATGAGTTTAAAAATGTTTTGGTTAAAAGTGTTTATTGCAAATCTGCTTTTCATATTTTTGGTGTTGCTAGTGGTGCAGAAATTACGCTTAAGCTTTAAGCTCAAATATCAGCTGTTCTTCTAACCTTCCACTAGACTTGGCTAATGAATTATATTGCCTTTAAGCATGTTACTTCAAAATAGCATATACAGTAAATGTACTGTATTGTGCACACTCACAAACACTGTTCAAAAGTTTGGGGTCAACAAGATTTTAGCACAGGACTGGCTACTGCCAAAGCGCATGACATGCTGCTGGTGTATAATATAGCGTACATGAATTACCCATACTACGGGACTGTTGAATGCTTGAATCTGATTGGTTGACAAATGTTCTAAGGTGTGCAAATAAGCTATAGTATTTCCAGACAGGTCTTGAATGCGTTACAGTTCCATATCACTTTGCTAAATTATTTCAGTTATTTCAAAGGCCCTTACAGCCTAACAGCAAAAGAACCAAAACCCACAATGACACTGATCAAGCAAATAAATATAGTACACAAACAAATCATTGTTTTTTTGCCACAAAATTACATTTTATTAGGCTATGTACAGTTTCTCCCACTCAAACGCACACACACACACACACACACAGAAATGTGCTGTCAGCGCTGCTTTGGTGATTTTATCAGCAAAATAGTTTAACAACTTAAAAACGCTACATGATATTTCTCTCTAGCGACGAGAGAGGTAAAAATGGCGCTGTTCTTGAGTAGATTAACTTTTATGGGTTTTAAGATGAACAGTTTCGCTATTAGTAGAGATGCTGGTGACGAACACGGTTGAGAAACGCACAGACTGAGGTAATACACGCGCTTAATCTCTCTTTCTCTCACACTGCATTAATAACTGCATTAGTCTGCCATCAATGGCTCAAGCCTCCGTTGCGAGCTCTAAAATGACGTTTTGGAATTAGTAACTTGGGATGAAATGCGTAAGAAATTAGTCCTACACAATGTTTTAATGATAAAAACTTGTCTTGAAATAGGATAATCTGAACAATGTTTTGAGGTGGGTAACCATAGTATAAATGGAAAAATTGAATTATTAAAAAAATAATTAAACGGCATGTCGCCCAATTATTCTTTATGTAACAGATCTATACAGGCGGATCTGAGGAAGGTGAAGGGTTTTTGAAAGCACACTGCACTGCTACAGCAAATGCTAACCAAGTATGTGAAGGTTGAGCAGCGAGCTCATTGGCTACTGATACAGCAGGAACCAATCAGCTGTGCCCTATAGAGAATTAAGTGATTGTAGCAGATCGAGTTAAGGCTATCAGACTGCACCAACTAGAGTTTCATGACAGAACTTTGTATTTATAATGTTACAAAAGATTTCATATAAATTCTGCTTTTTAACTTTATGTTCAAAGAATCCTGAAATATTAAGCAAAACGGTTTTCAACATTAATAATAATAAGAAATGTTTCTTGAGCATCAAATCAGCAAATTAGAGTGATTTCTGAGGAATCATCTGATGCTGAAGAGTAATAATGCTGAAAATTTAGCTTTAAGGAAGAAATTGCTTTTTTTTAAATATTCAAATAGAAATAGGTTATTTTAAATTGTAATATTTCACAATACATCCATTCTTTTTTTAAATCACATAAATGCAGCCTTGGTAAGAGTAAGAGAATAATGTTTCTTCTTTCAAAACATTACAATTTTACTAACCCCAAACTTTTGAGTGGTAGTATATATGTTAGTATTAATATAAAATGTATAATATACAAAAATCAAGAGAAAAAGATAACCAACCACATCTTCAAGTACCTTATTCAAAGACAAAATCATCGCAAATACGTGGCTACAGTGCAAAATAAAGAACAAAGGTCAAATTTTATTACTAAATTAATATCACAAATCAATATTCTAGTTAATGATATAGGCTAATATAAAATAATGATAAATGATATCGACATTAAAGTTTCAACCAGCATCAAAATAATGCCCTGTAAAGAACTCACTGCAATAAAATCACTTTTTTGCTACAGCAACACTTGTCATGACAAATTAATTAGTCACTGTTTTTGTGCTCCTCACCTGACCAGCCAAAACATCTCAAAAGTTTAGTAAAACATACTAGAGCCTTTCCCCGTCAACTCTGTTTTGACTTGGACTGGACACATGAGTGGCTTTAATGCCCCCTGAGGATATCTGGACTCCTGAAGCCAGATTTGTTGACTTGTTCCCTTCGGCCCCTGAGGATCATTCCCACTTGAGCAATTAAAGTGACAGAGCACATGATATGACAGTGCTGGAATTTCCAGTAGGAGAGTGACGAGGGAAAGGAAGGAAAGTCAGCAGGGGCTTGTTAAAATGTGCCTCGGAACAGAGCTTCACATCACGCAGATGAGTCAGTGCTGGCGTTAACATTAGCCTGAGAGCGGCAGCCTGTGCCCGGATCCTGTCGGAAATACACGTGCACTCCAGGACAGAATCAAGACCGTGTGCTGCTTCACAGTTGGACGCGATGTATCCCCAAAGACTAAACCTTTTAAATCACACAACCATAGGTGTAGGCATTGATTAAAGCAGCAGGTGGTGATATTTTGCCCAGACATTAGTGCATGCTTCAGCATGCTCTGTAGCATCTCACTGATGCGTTTATGCTATACAGATGATGACGAACAGATTGCATAGAAGCACAACAAACACAGAGAAAGACATGGTGAAGTTTGGGGTGAAGAGGATTATTACCGTAAATGTGACCCTGGACCACAAAACCAGTCATAAGGGTCAATTTGTTTAAATTGAGATTTAAACATCTGAATGCAGAATAATTAAGCTTTCCACTGATGTATGGTTTTTTAGGATATGACCATATTTGGCCGAAATACAACTATTTGAAAATCTGGAGGGTGCAAAAAAAAAATCTAAATCTTGAGAAAATCACCTTTAAAGTTGTCCAAATGAAGTTCTTAGCAATGCATATTATTAATAATAATAAAAAAATTATATAGTTACGGTAGGAAATTTACAAAATATCTTCATGGAACATGATCTTTACATAATATCCTAATCATTTTTGGCATAAAACAAACAAAAAAAAACAACAATAATTTTGACCCATACAATGTATTGTTGGCTATTGCCACAAATATACCCGTGCGACTTATGACTGGTTTTGTGGTCCAGGGTCACAAATTATAATATAAATCGCAAACACATCTCAACAACTTGGGCCAGTGTGAGAAATTTTTGGGCCAGTTGACAGAACAGTGGTCGACAGTCACTGGTCACTTCAGGCTAGTTCTGCAAAGCCACTGAAATCTTGCACATACATTTTTATGCCTTGCAAATTTGGTTTTCTGAGATGTTTTGTACATCGTTGTTGCAAATTCTGCTTTTGTGCCACCAAGACAATAATATTTAGCTGCCTAACACAGATTGTCAAAATTGCAAAAATGACTTGGTCTTACTGAAAGCATCATTAAAAATGTGTTCAACTTCAAACCACATAATACATTACAGTTGTTTAATATCCAGCTTGTTGCACCTTTTTTCTTTTCACAAAGAAATATTTTTTGTTAAAAATAAAATAAAAAAATTAGGTAACACTTTACAATAAGGTCCCACTTGTTAACATTAGATAAGTTAACTAACAATGAAAAATACTTATTAATCTCAGTTAATGTTAATTTCAAGATTTACTAATACATTACTAAAAACTAAAGTTAATATAAGTCTCTTAATATTATTTAATGGACCTGCGCTTAACATGGACTAACAATGAACAATTTCATTTTTATTAACTAAAGTTAGTAAGAAATGTATTGCTCATTGTCAGTTAATGTGAGTAAATATATTAAATAATGTTATAATGGGTTAAATTATAAAGTGTTTACAATCATTTTTGTAAAGAAAACTTTAAATATGAAAACACACCGCTAAAAGCTATTTTAAGTTCACACACAAAATATAACACCACATTGCTAAAAATGATTTACTTATTGATTTATAATTGATTCATCTTTAGGGGTACTGTTGAACCCTGTTACAGAGGATTTGAACATTATCATAATGTTAACGGTGAAGGGTCATTTCTGAACAACTTTAAGTCAAGTTCAGTTCAGATCGGTTTCAAGTGGTAAATGGTGCCAACACTGAAAATAATTTCACCAAGTTGTCAAAAACCAACAAACAACAAATAAATTTAGCAGCAGCACTATGCACTTTTTGCATAAACTTTAAAATATCAACATAAAAATGATGGCACCGGATTTATGGTATCCTACTAGCCAATGGTAGCCTACTAGCTACATGAAAAAACAAGATTTATAGAATGATAAACCTCACATTTTAGCTTTTAAAATCAGTTTTACGCAAAGGACGAGTCAAACGTGCTTTTGACTCACGATTCGATTCTTGATTCAATGTATGCATATTTGATTTTAATCTTTGAATTGTATTATTATTATTTTAACTCAAATTAAAATGAAACTGAATTCCCATATGTTATAGATTACTTCAATATCTAAATATTTTATATTGAGCTATTTTATTCATAATAAAATTACATTTCCTGCCTTTTATAGGATATGAGCAATACTAGTTATATAGTTTATATTTGTTCCCTGATACAGTTTTGCCATGTCTGCTTATTATATTGTGGTTTTAGAGGGCATGTTTTGCTTTTTTAGTGATGTCTAGCTACCCTTCACCTAGAGCTAACTGAAGAGAGGGAAGAGTTCAGAAGAGAGTAGGAGAGCACTGCAGCAGCATGAAGTTAACAGCAGCTATTGCCGATTGGTCAGGAGTTATTTAATAAAGTAGTTTCAATTATACACACTTTGTTATTATTTTCCTCAAGCCCGGGGGTCAATGAGACAGCCGCCGCTCAGCCTTTCATATTCCCATCTCACGGCGTGAACTGTGAATGACGCTTTTGCATCATTAAAATGCGAAGACAGAATTGCGATTCATATGTGAATAAAATGTTCCTCCACCCCTATAAATTATAGGTATTTTTATCAGCTACCAATGGAAGCCCGTTTCCGCCACTAAAGAAAAAAGAAAGAGTAATTGCGACTTTTTATCAGAATTCTGACTTTATATCAAGCAATTGCGCGGAAAAAAAGTCAATTCTGAGATAAAAATGACTCTTTCTTTTTTTATTTAGTGGCGGAAACGGGCTTCCATAGCTACCTTATTATCCGAAGTGTTGAGATTTTTTGAATGCACATTAATTTATATATTCTTTCATATAATTTCTCACAAAACACGTTTTCACACAAAACCAAACCTACGCTGCGCATGAGTGAGATTGTTGCTAACTTTGCTTAATTCTGGACAGTATTCACTGCAAGTTTATCAAATCGCGATAATCAAATGCCGTTTTAATATACAGAAGGTCATCCATGCCTACTGCGATTAGACCGTACACCATTCACCCAGCATGTGCACAGGCACCACTGATTCTGTTTGCACCACTGAATGAACATGGAGGTATCATCACTCAAACGCACTAATGGGTCTTAAGCTATGCATTACTCTGAATGTGAACTGACAAGGTAACACACATGGCATAATAGTTAGATACAGCTTGCCTGATGCCATAAATAAGACACTGTACAGAGAACATACTAAAAACATATCAGCAGCACTATTATGTTGTGTATCACTATTGATTGTCACTGCATAATATTATATTGAGATATATATATATATATATATATATATATATATATATATATATATATATATATATATATATATATATATATATATATATATATATATATATATATATATAGTGACAATCAAGGTATACTGCACTGGTTTTTGTAAGTGTCTTGCATCTTTGGGCTAGTAGAGGGAGTTTAAACTTTAAAGTTCTATGTGCCTTTATTGAGTCGCGCTCGCTGCTGCTCCTGGTTCTCCTTGGAATCCTCCCAGGGACGAGGGCCTCGAATGTTCTTCCATCCACCCAAGTCCATATCTTTCAATTTCTGCGGCAAAAAAAAAGATTGGATTACATTGGATAAAATTACGCTTTTTTACAAATAAAAATATTGTATGAACTCCATTACGCTCACGAAGGCTACAGTAAAAATAGTATTCATTTGAATTATGACTACATTTTAAAACAAATGTTTTCTATTATAATAACTTTTAAAATGTAATTTATTCTTGTGATGGCAGAGCTGAATTTTCAGCACCATTACTCCAGTCTTCAGTGTCACATGATCCTACAGAAATCATTCTAATATGCTCAAGAAACATTTCTTCTTTTTCATTCTTTTTTCAGGATTCTTTGATAAATAGAAAGCTCAAAAGAACAACATTTATTTCAAATCTTTTGTAACATTATAAATGTCTTTAGTGTTACTTTTGATTAGTTTAATGCATATTTGCTGAATAAAATCTTCATGACCCAAAACTTTTGATCGGTATTGTATTCAGTTACTAAAGAAGAGTCAAATCAGCTGAAACAGAGCGTTTGTTTGTTTTAAATGATTCATGGTTGGTCAATGTAAAAATCTATTATAAAATACTTAGGATGACATTAATCATCTAATGAAGAGCTGTGAAGTGCCTTATAATAACTAAACTTCCATGGTTCCACTTGAGGGCGCTCTTCTGCTTCTCACCTGCTAGCAGAAGGTCATATTTAATGGCATTGTAACTTCTTATAATGGCTCTGGGGCTAAAAATAAAGTTTAAAAGTCAGGGAGAATCACCATTGCATTATAATGACAGTGTGTTTTTGCAGCGCTGTGGACAGCCTCAACCACCCACAGCCTGAAATGGAGATGCTAAATGAACCAAGTGCCATCTAGCGCACTTAGTTGGGACTAAACAGCTAACTACAGTAGACACTTTCCTTCCAAAATAACTTATAGCACACTTATAGCTGGAGCAACCTAGTGTCATGTGTCCTGCTTGATAAACTGCATGACAAAATTGTGCTTACAATTCCGGAGTCAGATCCAAACCTGCACCCATTGCATTTAACAAGCCAGATGTTTAACCATTAGGCTACCTCAAATTCACAACCGAGTAAACATAACGTCCATGCTGCAGGCAACAAAACAGCAGATGGCTCTTCAAAACATTTTAGCACTATAAAACGGTGTACACAAGCTCTCTCAATACCTCATACTCTTCCTCAAGGATGACAGACTGTTTTTGAGTGTTCACCCGGGCTTCCAGTGTGGGGTCCAGCTAAAACAAACATGCCAAAAAAAAAAAAAAAAAAAAAAAAGAACAAGATGACACGAAAGGAGTATAATAATAACGACATGTTAAGAGGTTGTATTGAACAACACAAATCAGTTCTGTCTGTTTGGCAATTGATCTGTAGATGGAGAGATTGTATTTCAGATGCTATATTGTAGTCTGTTCAGTTTCACATACCTTTCTTTTGATCTTCTGCGCATCATACCTAATCTGAGTGAATTCTCTCAATCCAAACGACCCTCCCACGACCAGAAGCTTCAGAAAATATTATACAAACATTAAATATGAGCAGAAATGAGCACCAGTCTGCATCATTATCTACAGAATCATTATGTTCAACACTGTTCAGTGTTAAATATATTAAAAATATTGCACATTGGAAAAACTGAGATATCAATATCAACAATGAGAAGAAAAAAAAAGAAAAAGAAAAAAACACAATACTTACTGTACAATACCACAACACAAAATATGAAACCTAGAACTGAATTATCTGAGAATATATTCCTGTATTTTTATTTATTTGTTTTTAGACATTAATGAATTGATTTACATACGTTTTCATTTTACTCACAGTACACTCTTATAAAACCTTTAACTGAAAAACCAAAGTAAAACTTACAAAACCCTTCATTAAATATTACTAATATTGCACAAAAATTGCATCACACCAAACATTAAAATATAACATTTGCTTTGACGGTCAATAAATCAACCGCTAAATTAGGCCTAGTATTTAAAATACGATCTCAGTCTAATAATTACTAAAGTTTACCTCACAAATATTTAAAACATAACTGTAAAGACTATAAGTCATTTAATAATAACAGCTCACCCAGCATGCACGAAGCTACATTTAAACGCTCACCAGCATCGGGATTCCATATTTCACTGTTTTGTTATTTCGCAGTTTTCGAAGTTGATTCCACATGTTTAGTTCATGTACGTCATTTCACAGTTTCATATTAGTCAGAATAAAGTCAGTAGGATATAATTCAACATGGCTTTACAGGGCGCAGCCATGTAAACCCACAATCATCGAGGCGGTGTCGTACAGCCTCATATTCCGTCCGTGTAAAACTGAGAAAGGAGTAATTGGTTCCACTTTGAAAACGAGAGCATAGAGATAAAATAATTTACTCTGAATAATTACAGTTGAAAGTACCTTATCAGGTTTAGTTGTCAAGGAAATCAAAATTTCTAAATAAAATTAGCAAGAATCTTCATGCTTCATGAAATCAGAATAAGAGTTTGTGACTTTTAGCGTGTTAGCTCTGAGGCAATCTGTAGGCTGGTAACTTAACGTACTCTCTCACAATGCACTTTTCGTACGAGTCCATTTAGCTTAACCCTTACGAAAATGAGCCATGGTTTTACTATAAATAAATTGTGTTTTGCTACTCTAACCATCGTTTAACCATGGTATTTGTGGTAAAACTGTGGTTATATAAATGGTAATCAATTAGCCAAAAAAACATGGTTACTACACTTTACTACAATAAAACCATGGTTATTTTTCGTAAGGGAAGAGCCGTCAGATTCGAAGCAGTTAAAATAAAAATAAAAATCATAGTCATGTAATTTATTGTAATTTAATTTAAAATAAATAAAAAAATAAATAAAAAACTGTTTACGTCACGGGTCAAAGAACACACGGGTGACAACGCCAACATCCATGCTTTAAAAAAATTCTGAAACGTTATTTCTTAAACGTTCTCGCAACGTCCATTTTAAAATAAAAATCTATTTTCCTATTTTGCAAGTATTATGGGAGCATTATAGTTTAATGTTCTCTGAACCATTTGGGGAAATCTTCTGCCAAAAATTCCTGTTTAAATAAGAATTGTCACAGGAAAAAAAAAAAACTGCTCATCAAGCATTATCATGGGCTCTTCACAGCAGATTGAATTACTGAGTTGAGTAAGAGTAATAATGAATAAATTAATTTGTCAAAATGAGTTTTGAAAATGATATGCCTAAATGTTGTCTCTGCATTTTACATTAAAACGCATCATCTTAAGTTCAAAGAACATAGAAGTTCATTTCTCCTTCATACAAGCAATTAAAAAAACACAAACTCACACAATTGTGGTTGTTTCTTTATTTAAATTGTCATTTTTTTAAAGTTTTTTAATAAGGTGAAGAAAAATACCTTTTTGTTCTGTATAATAAAATATGTCAACTTTATTCCTTTATGAAGAGGAAAAAAACAAAACAAACAAAATTATAAGTAAAAATACAGAAAACGTTCCTCTGGGGGGAGGGAGTTTTTCAATGTTGCGCTTGGAAGCAGAAAGGGGAAGATCTGTTCATGAAATCTGACTCACCGTCACAAAAGAACGATCGAAAAACAGTCTCATTAACAAGCATTTACTGCATGTAAAAAAGTGTATCAATCTTAACACATGGTCATTAAGTATCACATGGGTCGTAGGTCACAAAGATAACATGATGCTGCCTACCACACGCTAGTGTGTATATTTGTAACTGTTTGTTGCATACTATGTTTACACAGAGAAAAGAGTATTCATGCCCCATTTCCTTTTCTCTTTTTCAATGTGACATACTCAATTATGACTTCAGTGGGAAGTAGGATCTTCTGACAAGCATGTGAAGGCAGTATTAAGCTTCATCTTTGTGACACAATTCCCAAGACGGGTTAGACAGACTTCATGAACACAGCTGGAAAAAGAGCAGGAAGTCGTATATGACACACAGAAAGGCCTGGGCTGAGAGGTGGATATAAAAGTGACCGAACATCATTGTGTGGTGCTGATGGAAGCTGCTCTGATTGGCTGATCTGGGACCAGTTCTGCTTGCTCTGCTTGTTGGTGCTAGATCAGCACTGAAGAGCCACTTTTACTCTCATAGAGTGCGAGCTATGTGTGTGTATGAATATGCGTATTTGTGTGTGTTTGTATCAGAAGGCAGGTTGACCCCACACCCGGGAGTCACGGTTCAGAGGTCACTCTCCCCATAGAGGGCAGTGGAGAAGGACATGTAGTCAAGAGCTCCTGGGATGGCGTCAGGGCCGCTGTAAGGCGTCATGCGGGCGATGCAGTACTCAGCCTGGTCAGGGGGGAGCTCACGCCTCAGCTCATCCGCCAAGATATAGTTCTGCATGGGAGTTATTATTTTCATTATTCATTTAGACATTTTAACACAGGAAAATGTCTTTTGAACATTGTATATATACCTTGTCTCCAGCAAGGACTTTAAACGATGCCATGACCTGATCAGCGGTGTCCGTGTCGGCCGTCTCGCGAGACATAAAGTCAATGAAGGCCTGGAATGTGACCAGTCCCAGTCTGTTAGGATCCACAATGCCCATGATGCGGGCAAACTCCGCCTCTCCCTACAGAACAGAATTTTTTTTCTTAGAAATCACTATGAAAACAATATGAAGAGTGGCTACTAAGTAACTCTTTCTTAATAACTCTAGACAGTTATAATGTCTAATCAAGTAATTTACCCAATTTTAATCCATGTAAATCATAAATATTACTGCATTATAGATGAAATGAGAAATGTAATTATAATTCTCGGCTTTTCCAGATTATATCCCATGTTAACTTTCTGTTTATGATTTCTATTCCATGGGGATTTTAATTTAGTTTGCACATAAAAAGGGTCAAGTATGCACATCCAAAGCGTCTTAGCCAGGTGCAATATCAAAAAAAAATATAATATTATAGATAATCTGCACACTGTTATTGTCCCTTTATTTAGAAAATATTTTATTTTATTAAAGCCTTTATTTTTGACAACATGCCACTTTTAATCTTTTTTAAATAAAGGGAGAATAAAAGTGTGCAGATCCCTTTTGTATTATCATATATTATATTATAATTTAGTTTAACATATCCCTGGACAATCCCTGGACTTTTCCTGGACCAGTACATGCTACTTTCTAGTAATTTCTTGTATAATAACCACATTAGAGTTGATACTTTTAACTAAAACAAAAAACATTTTTTTTTTTTTTTGGTCATTGAAAAAAAAGCTGAAATAAAATAAATTATAAATATTAGATGAACTTAAAAGAATATCCTAAATAAATAAGTGTATGTTGAAGTAATAAAATAGCTAAAACTGAACTGAACGTATACTATGTGCAGAGAGCATTCACTCAGTATCGTTAGTATATATATATATATATATATATATATATATATATATATATATATATATATATATATATATATATATATATATATATATATATATATATATATATATATATATATATATATATACACACACACACACATATACACACAAGTTTATATATATCTGCATACACACACACACACACAAAACTGTAAAACTATTAATGCTACAAACCAATGTGTTAATAAATTAAAGGGGTCATGACATGGAATTTTTATTATTATTTTAATATGTTCCTTGAGGTTCACTTATAACGTTAATAAAGTTTTTGTTCACAAAAAAAAAAAAAAAAAAAATACAGAAAAACTATTATTTTCAACATCTTGAAAATAAGCTATAGGCTTGTCAGTAAACAGACACTTATGATGGGCTGCTTCATCTTTCAACAAAAGTTCTTTGCCAATTACACTGTGCCTCGATTACAAAACGAAATGTTCCGAACAAACATATAATCCTTCAATGCGATCTGTGACGCCATTAAAATAAACCATCCACTTGTTTCTGACGCTAGGATCCTTCTGAAGTCTGTACAGAGATGCAAACGAGCTGTTTAAACTCGACAAATCAAAGCAAACGTTCTTTCACTTTTCCATTTGTTCTGTTGTCGGCAGACTCAAGTGTGTGAAAACTGAACAGCCTAAGTGATTATAATGGGTTTATTTGCTTTTGACACAATGCAATGCTCACATCTAATACAGGTGATCTAACATCCGTTAAGCGTGAAGTCATAATAACCTATAGTCATATTTTGTAGAAAGAGAATTTTCAGTTTGAACTTTATTCTTATTCATTTTTTTAAACTGCTCTTCTCATGATAGCTGTATGGAACATGTAAAGACAACCGTGTCTAAGGGCATGAAGTTTAATAACGCATTACATGTATCCAATAACATAATAATAATTATTCTTTTAGGATTTATAGCACCAGTGGTCACTACATGTTAAACTATGACAATGAATCATGTGTAGAAGTTTGTATCAGTGCCCTGTGTGGATGTTGTTTTCATGTTTTGTTCCAGTCAAGTCCTGACAAAAACTCAGTCTTGAAGGGAAAAGATATTGCCTATGTTTTATCTAATTGTCTTACTATGATAAACATGTGACCATGTCTTCACAAGAATTCAACAGCATCCCAGAAGAGTCGTTCTGGAACTTATGACTCGCCTGTGACCCACACCAAATTTTCTTACATAAATAGAATGAAGTGTGTCAAAGATAATGTCTTCAAATGACCCCATTTGCGTAAAGAACAGAATACCCTGTTCGGATGCTAGAATGATCTGTACTGTTAACCTATCAGAACCTGTAAACAATGACATGAACTGATTATAAATATGACTATACTGGTCACTTTATGGGGTCTAACTTTAATTCCTCAACAAGCGACTGGATGCTAGTGGGCGGGGCCTACTGTGCGACGATGTAAAGCTATTCGTTGATGTCTTGCACTGGAGGCAGGCATATGCAAAAGTATTTTCCTGTTTGACGTCAAATCATCCAATATCAAAACGACCAATTTTTGGAGCTTGAATAAATAAATGCTTTGTTTATAATGAGGAGGAAGTTTTAAGATATGGAAATTGCAGGATGTTTAAATGGACCTCTTAGATGCCAAATTTGCACATTTGATTTCTCATGTCATGACCCCTTTAAAATAATATGAGAACCTTTATCAGTTTGCAACAAGCAGCATAACAGACACATTCAAGTTACAAATGGCCACACCTACTCTTACATTAAAAATAAGGTGAATACCCCATGTTGATCGTATATCTTATTTTTTCCAGGTTTATACCATGTAGTAGATTATAATCTCTGTTTTACCATTTATATCTTCTATTTATAATGAATTATATTCCACAGGGATTGAATTATGCTACAATCCATGGACCTTTTTAGTAGTTCATGCTGCTTTTTCCAGAAATACTTACAGTAAGTAACTTTCACATAAATGTAACTAACCAAGAGTTCAGGAAATCTGTCCTAAACCAGATTATAACTCTGCTTTAACAGAGAACACATGGAGATTATAACTGCTTTACCATATTAAACCACATTCTGAACATAAATCTATAATTTCTCAGGTTATACCATTTAGATTTAAAATCTGTTATACCAGATTAGTCCAGAGGATTATAACTATCAATTTATCCATATTACAACACATTCATATTATATCATTTACCAGTTCATTATCCATGGGGACCTAAACTCTTAGTTTAACTTGATCACAAACCATGGAGATTTGAACTCTCTGCTTTACCATATTATAACCCATGGAGATGAGGCAGGCTCTGAAGTCTTCCGCATCCATCATGCCTGTTCTCTTCTACGGGAACCCACGAGGGACAAACAGAGCCAGGTAGTAGTGGAGAGAAAGATGAAGAGCGGAAGAGGATGGGAGGAGTATAGGTGAAGGAAGTCATTTTAGAGGAAGAGTTAAGAGAAAATTGTAAAAAAATAAGACGAGAGCAAAAGGAAAAAAGAAAAGAGTAGAAAGGAAAAAAACAAAACAAAAAGAGTGTGGTTAATGGCTGAACTCCCTGGCTGGTGTCGGTGTGCGTGTACCTGTGCGTCGTTCCCGATATCGAAGCCCAGACTGATAAGGCAGGCTTTGAACTCCTCAGCGCCCAGTGTGCCCGAGTGGTCCTGGGTGTCAGAGCCGTGGGCGGGGTCAGAGGTCAGCAGCGTGGACATGCAGCACACACATGGGAGGGGTGAGGGAATGTCATGCAGACATGTGGAGGGGTGGAAGAGGGTCCATGCAGAAGAGAAAAAAGAGAAGACAAAAGAAGAAAAAAAGTGGACAAACGTTAGGTCAAACTGTGCAGTACTGTGCTGTGAGTGGGGGAAAGTGACTGTGAGGACAGATCTGATATGTGCCGCTCAAAATCTGGGCCTGCTGTGCTTCGGTTAACTATGTTGTGCTGTTTAAACGATGTTAAGGTGTCTTGGGTGGCACTGCGTGGGTTTTTAGTGCAGCGTTAGGTTTCAGCATGGCAGCCTGTAATCTGGGACATGTGTGGGTGACATATACTTTAATTTCACTGTATGCAAATCAGGTCAATTATACAAATGCATTTCTATTAAAGTCAAAACTTTTTTTGACTTTTTCATTTTGACTGCTTGAGATGACAGATAAGTCACATATTTGAGCAAAACGGGGACTGCAAGGTACCAGGGTTGTGCTCCACTAAGAATTGAAATGAGGTCTTTTAAAAATAAAATGCAATGATATCAGTAAAGGTAGCAAACATGACATAGAATTGAAATTTGAATTAAAGGATGTAGAATTAAAATGAATTGTGATTTAAACAAATTCACATTTCCAAGTCTGTAAGGCTTAAAAATCCTTTTTAAATCCATTTTTGACTAACAAAGTTTATCTTGCCCAATTTTACTTTTTTTCATTTTGGCAAGATAAACTTTGTTGGTCTTGTCCGGAAGAAACAAAGGTTTGAAGCAAAACAATTAATTTTCCAGAATGCCATTACTTGCTGAATTTGTTTAAATCACAATTCAGTAAATTCTACTTCCTGTCATTCCAAATTAACTTAATGTGGCGCATGATTAATTAAATTCAAATGATGATTTATTCTTAAACTCTGAATTTGCAAGGTACCACCCAAAGTATCAAGAAAAAAAAAAAAAAAAAAAAAAATCACAAAATTACTAAATTAAATCGGTAACAACCCAGATGAAATGACCAAGTTACGGTCTCAGACTTCCTACTGCTCTTGATGATGTTAAACTGTGGTGTTGGACTGTGCAGTGTTATACTGACTCGGTCGAAGTGGTTGAACGAGGCTCTGAACTCATTCATTTGTTCCTGGCTGATGCCTTTGGCATCACGGGTCAGAATCTGGTTCTCGATCTCGTTAATGGTGCGAGCGATGGTGGTGAGGAGCTGCTCCCAACCTACACGGATGTGCTAGAGGAAGAAAAGAGATGTCAGGAACATACAAATGCCCAAGGGGATTTGGAAGTGAGCATTTGAGAGTTTTTGTTTGTATATACCTCCATTGTGTAGTTAGTGTGTTTGTTGTCAAATATAAGTGCTTCCTGTATTAGTTGATGGTCTCCCTCTAGCTGGTCGATCTTTGGTTTGTAGTTTACGATGCTCTTTTCATACTGCCGCAGGTGGGTCAGCTGATCCTCCAGGGTACCGTGCATCTCAATAGAGATTCGGCCAATTTCCTGAAGATAGAACATTAAAACTGAATCTCTGCCACCCAAATTATATTTCAGAACTAATTTAGCAGTATTGGACGCATTCTTTTCCATGATTGACTTCATCTCACTGTCTTCTACAAATGTCAGTGTTGATCTCAGGAAAATCTCAGGGAAAATACAAAGTATCTTAAAATGTATGACTTAAATTGTAATTTATTTCTGTGATGGTAAAGCTGAATTGTCAGCAGTCTACAGTGTCACATGATCCTTGAGAAATCATTCTAATGTGCTGCTCAAGAAACATTTCTTATTATTATCAATGTTGAAAACAGCGGTGCTGCTTAACATTTTTGTGGAAACCGTGATACATTTTTACTGTCACTTTTGATCAATTTAATGTATCCTTGATTAATAAAAGTATTACTTTCCTTTAAAAAAAAAAGTTTTATCCTCGCCCTACAGTTATCCTCGCCCTTCTTAAAAAAGTTTTAAAGAGTCGCCCTAACCCCAAACATCTGAACGGTATTGTATGTAAATCAACATGTGACCATGTATGTAAGCTACTCACCAAGGACATTTCTGACATCTTTTCTCAGTTCTCTGACAGTACCATAAGAGAATGTGATTAATTTTCTGTTAATTTAGCTCATGTCCCACCTCCATCTTGGTCTGGATCCAGGGCCCAATAACATTTGCCTGATTAGCAAACTGTCTGCGCAGTCTCTCATTATTCTGCTGACGAGCGTGTTCTTCAATCAGGGCCTGATCTCTCTGGGGTACTAACTGCCTCACCTGAGAGGAGAGAGAGAGAGAAAGGGAGATTGAGAAAAAGCAGTGTGGAGGTGAATTAAGCCTCTCATATATGTGTAAGCATATATGTATATATGTGTCATAAATGTGTCTGAAAACTCTGATTCCCTTCTGTTTTACCTGCACAAGTGTATTTTCTGAAACAGAATTGTGCTCAAACCTTATCCCATTTGGCATTGATCTCCTGTGGGTTGATGGTGGTGTAGGGGTTGGTGCCGGCCATGTTGACATGGTATGTCTGCACAATTTTAGCAATTTCATTATGGATGCCCAGGATGGCCTGTCGCTCCTTATCTGCCTCAGGCAGTGTGGCTTTAAACTGCTCATGGGCTGTGCTGAGTCCCTGATACACACACACACACACACACACACACAAGAGATGCTATAACTTTCTGAAACATTCCTCCTCTGCAGTTTTTCAATTTGACTTGACTTGACATCAACTTTCGTATGAAATGCACCAGAACACTTTACAGTCCACCAAATGGATGATTTTACAGACAGATTTAATTTCATGCTTTGCGTGTTTTCGGCTGATTTGCACAGACATGCATAACATGCTGAAATCATATTTAAAGACTGTCCTTTTGTGGTTTTATAATCATAGACACTAGTCCATCTCGTGATATGATTAACTGTACAGCCCTACTTTTGATACTTTTGACTTCATTCATCCATTCATATTTTGCCAAAGTCCATGACATTCCACATTATATAGTCAATTCCATTTTTATGACTCAATTGCACCATTCCATCTACGTTAGTGCAAGCAGATTACACAGATTGGATGAATGGGAAATACCTGTATCTCCTCAATAGTGTGGACGATAAAAGTGTCCTGCAGGTCCTCCATGGCTCCCTCCATCCAGTTGTTAAAGGGTGCCGCCCTTTTGGCGAACTCTAGGTAAAGCTGATCAATCGTTTCCAACAGCTTCTCGGTCCTCTGAGGGAAGAGATAGAGCCAAGAAACACACATATGAGTGCAGTGCGCTTACAGCACAAAAACACACACAGTGGCAGACAGTGTATCACAAAAGATGTGATACAGCCATTTTCTGCAGGTCAGAATAGAAATTATTAACTCAAGGTGTTTTTCGAGTTTTTTACCTGCAAGGCCTCGCTGCGTTTCTGAGTTAAAACTCCCAGTGAATCCCACTGATCGCAGATCCGCTGACAGCGAGCGTTTACACTGGGAGAGTCATAATACTCCAACTCGCTAAAGAGAGAGAATAGATGTGAGAGTGAAGCTATTAAACTACTTCAACCAGCATTGTCTGAATCAGGTTTTTCTGTTTACTGACTTAAGCTCCTGTGCGATGGCAGCGATCTGTTCCACTCTGTCTTGATGAGCTGCGAGGTCACTCTCAAACGCCTCGTGCTTCTTCAGCAGAGCTTTGATCTCTGAGAGGGTTGCTGTCTCAAAGTCTTTCTCCTGCAACATCTCCTCCTTACCTACAGGGTGCAGCAAAGATCAGCCATACCGTAGCGAGAATGATGAACTCTGCATACTATCCATCCTAAATAGTATGTGAGATTAGAATAAGTGTGACCCAAAATGTAAATTGTCTAATAAATAAAGCATAGTATGTTGAAAAGACTATGCCAAAAGTCTCATTGCTAGTGGAGGATCTGATCCAGAACTACAAACATGAATAAAAAGAACTACAAACACATCCAACATCTGCCATGACGTGAGGTTCTTTATCTTATTGTCATTATTTTTTTTTTTTAAATGCTACAGTATTAACTTTTCCTTTTATCGTCCAATGATGATTCTGAAAGAAAATGCACCAGGTGTCTACTATTGCTATAGTAACGAAGGTTTATCTGATTGACAGATAAACCTCTTACTTCAGTGTTGTTGTTAATATTGTGGTTATTTCAGCAGTTTCCTTCGTACATACGGTTTAACGACATTTAGTCATTTATCATTCAACGGAACGGTGCGTATGCATTTTAAATACTTGCATTATGTTTTTCCATGCAATAAATGCGCATCGAGCAGGGTTTTCTTTAAACTGCTTAACCAATGTCAATGGTATGAGCTATTTCCTGTAAAATGTCAGTACTTTAACTTATAGAAAATGCCAGTGACATTTCCATGCAATGAAATCGATTTATTTCAGCAGTAGTGGCCATGCATTTTCAAAAATCCATGTTTCAAGATCGATGCATCGTCAGGATTTGTAATCGATGCATAGAGAAAACACGTGAATCGGTACACCCCTACACAGGATTGGCAAATCAACGTGCTACTTTTTCTGACATGCTAGGAAGAATTGTTTGAGTAGTGTAAATTTAATTAAAAAAAATTTGGTGTATATGAAGATGTTAACTGTGGCAGGATTATTGACAGGCTGGTTTACAGTGACAGAATACTATGAGACAAAATGCTGTTTTATATGATAATATGGCCCAAAGCTTGCCTACTCTTCTGCTGCACATTTTATCTACTTTTTCTTCACAAAAAGAGTTAGGACTTTAAGGCATAGCATAAGTAGGCAAACTGGATACTATCCATCCTAAATAGTATGTGAGATTAGAATAAGTGTTCTAAAACAAAGCATAGTATGTTAAAAAGAGTAAGCCAAAAGTCCCCGGATGATCGGCTCTAACGGCTGATATTGCCAAAAACTCATTGCTAGTGGTGAATATGGTTCAGAACTGCAAACATTTAAAAAACTACAAATATGGCAGCTGTTTACAAGCTCTACTGTTAGTAGAGACACCCTGTAAGGGGTTTGAGTTATTAATAATCAATATCTAACGTGATGAAAATTATTGATTTAAAGTTATCTGTGTTATAAGCATAAGTAGGCAGGCTGGGATGCAGCATGTGTGTTTCTGCTTCATATATCTGTTACCGTCAGTCCAGGATTCATGGATGGCAGCTTTTTGGCGAAATTTCTCTGCAAGATGGTCGAGTCTCTCCAGTCTGCGAATCTCATTCAGTAGCCACTCTTCATAACCCTTCTCTGCTCCCTCAAGACCTCCCCAAGCATTGGAGATATCCTGCACATGCAAACGATCCATTACTGACCAATATTACAAGAGCAAATTATTAGAGTTGGATGCTCTAAAACTTGGGTTGATACATGTCCAAAGTTCTCACCGAGACCATCTTCCCCTCTGAGGGCATGAACGCAGGCCGGTTACTGAGGCGGAGTTTGGTCTGCAGTGTGTTGAAGTTGATCTCCAGCTGACATTTCTCCTGAACTTTAGGCGGCTTGTGAAGTCGTCGGTAGTCCCGGAAATCCTCCAACTTCTGCTGCATGGCCTGCATGGTGTTCTCCGGAACGCGGTTCTCCAACCATGGGATGGTCCTGCGAATCCATTCCAATAGCTGAAGAGAGCGAGAGAGAGAGAAAAAAAAAAATGGGAGGAAAGGGGTGGGGGGGAGAGGATAAAACACATTAGGAAAAGTTGGGATCAGACAGAATGAGATAAAGGATTTAGAAAGAAAAAGAGATGAGATTGGGTTTTAAATATGGTATACATTGTTTTTTATTTATTTTAATTTTTTAATTTATATATAATTATTGTGGAATTATTACTTTATTTAGAGATTGCACTCAGAAAAAGATGATTGATTAAATATTTTAGAGCTGAGCATAAAATAATTAATATTCAGTTTAGAAATTTCCATGATCTTTTAATGTTTTATTAATTTTCAATTAACTGCCTGCCCTGGAAAGCAGTATTTTAAAATTCCCTGTTTTCCATAACCATAGGAACACTGTAGAGTAAATGTGCTAGTTATTAGCTGAGTTTAAATTACTGAAACTTCTCACAGGCCCTAAATGAGCACAGTCCCCTGACGATAGGAGAGGAGAGGCGAGGAGACAGGACAAGAGGAGGATGGGAGTGAAGAGGACAGAACATGAATGAGTGTGCTCACATCACTGGCTAGTTTCTCATAGTCTTCCATCAGTTGCTCGTTCTCCTGATTGACAGCCAGCACTTTGCAGATCCGATTGGCTGCTGTCTCGGCCTGAGGGGGTAAAGGACAGTGAATCTGCTTCTGTTTCTGTGGAAACCACATCAGCGCCATGGCAACGCTGTTAAGGTTTTGTGTGTTTAAGTGTGTTGAGGTGCTCAAGTCAATTTATTACCATTACCAAAAGCAATCAACCGCTACATCAATATCATATAACCCTTCTGCGCGTGTTTAATTATAAATGTGTGTATTTTTGGAAGGGTAAGGGGTAAGGAAGTGAGTTGCAATTCTAAAAGCCAGAAAGGAAGAGGTGAAAACAATGATAAGCTCAGTTTATCGTTGTCAGTGACAGAGTTCATGCAGTGACTCTCAATTTTGAATGCTAATCTGCAATGTTACTTGTGTTGGCACATAATGCTTATCAATAGAGTATAAAAGTAGTTTTTTTATTGGAAAATCAGCTGTGAATTTCTGTTGAGTAGTGCAAAAGTAAAGCTTTATTTAAAAATAAATAAATTTAAAAAAATAAAACACAACATGAATATCATATGCTCTTTCAGTTTCCATTGTTCAGAAAAAAAAGAAAGAAAAAAAACCTGAATCAACTTTTTGTTACTAGGCTTATATTGATGTGTTATTAAAAATATAAAAATACATTATAAAAAGTGCTTTATAAATGTTTTTAAATGTATATTTTTATGATTAAAATCCAAAAATAAAGTGATATTGCCTTCTACAAATAATACCGAACTGGTCATCAAAATATAAAAATTCTGTCATCATCTACTCATACTCACGTCACTCCAAACCTGGACTTTTGATTTGTTTTGTTTTTTAACACTTTATTTCACAGTGTCTTTGTTACATATATGTAGTTACTATAGTAATAACAGTAAATTATGCATAGTTACATGCAACTAACCCTCAACCAAATCCTAATCCTACCCTAACCCTATAGTAAGTACATGTAGTTAATTAATATTAATCAGTACTTAAATATATAATTACAGTGTAGCAATGACACCTTCAAATAAAGTGTAACTGTTTTTTTGTGTTTTTTTTCTGTGGAAAACGAGTCTGTGACTATCACCAAAACAATACAATTGTGCCTTTTCTAATTAAATGAGCGTGTTTTGTCCTGATACAGTTACTGGACAATGATGACACAATAATGTTGAATGGGTGTGGATGTGGTTGTGTTGGAGGACGTTTTGCAGAAAACAGAACTGTTTTGTGGGTTTACAATCAGACTCATGCCTTATAAGAGCAGACAGGATCTGAGTGTGCAGAGAACACACACCCAGCATGTAGAAACTATTTATCGAGGGATGTTAGTCATCAGTTCAGAAACGCTCACACAGAGTTGAGGAAACCCAGCTGTATGTGATGAATCAGCACAATGAAGTAGTAAGGTTCACCCCGTCTGTGAGAAACATGCTGCCTCTGAATGAACTTTTATTGTGATTTTAGAGTCTGTCTAAACTGATTTAGAATTGTACATCTGTATGAAGTGACTCGTGAGCATAAAATCTGTGTGCACAGAACAGAAAGCTCTCAAGATGTCCACAAAATGGGAAAATACATAAAGTTTGCGCCTTCTTAATTAAATATTTTAATTAATTTAGCTATAAGTTGTTAGCAATATGTATGTTGCATACATAAAAGGTAACATCTAAATTGACTGGTTTCATTCAAGTCAAAACTCTATTTAATAGAACTGAATCATTCTGACTTAAATTACATTAAAAAAAAATGTATGCATTGTTTCTGCCAATCTTGATTCATGAGCAAATATGTTTATGCCGGCTTTGTGTCGTATTAAAAAGTGCAAACATATTATTTTGCAGTATATGCTGCTTATGTGGCTTCTGGCTTAGGGCTTTTAGGCTCATAAATTAAGCTCATGAATCTATCCGAACCGACTCAGATTCTTGAGTCAGATTCACTGCTGTGAATTTTCTAGATCAACTCCCTACTGACACAATGAATTATGAACAATAAAGATTGTTGGATTAGAAATGAACCAGCTGTCCCAGTGATGTCTGATGCTAATTTTACCTAGACATCTATTTCAACACCTATTCCAAAATGTAAAGAAGTTTGATGGTTTCTATACAAGAGCTGTGTGTGTGTGTGTGTGTGTGCGTACAGATGTGTGGAGAAACAGAGCTAGGTGTGTTATGTAATACTACAGCAGGGTTGCCCGGGAAACAGCCAGAACTGACAAAACCAAAGAAGGAAAGAGGAATATCACAGCCAAACAAGAAATGAGAAAGAAATCACAATGAAGTTTCAGAGCAGACGGGTTCTGACCCGTCAGTGACATCAGAGACTGACCCCACCATAATAGTCCTTGTGAAAAGAAGTGTGCTTGTTTATATTTAATAAGCAGTTGCAGTGTACTTCAAATCTTAAAAGATATATTTTTTAAACTTTATTTTCAGATAATGTAATATTAATAAAGGCCACTTAAAATAAGTGAACAAACTGATTTTCTTAACACACTTGAGTACACTTTTAAAAGTGCACTTTGTAAAATGTAAACGTGTTGACTAACATTTACACAAATGTAAAATACTTTATTATAATTTTAACTGTAGTATGTTATTGGATAAAGTTAATACATTTTAAATGTAATAAATTCCAACTTCATTGAAACAAATTTGTAAATTCAAATCAATAGAATTGTGAAATTATATATTAAGATGTACTTAAGTAGGTCAAAAGGCACTTTTAAATAACTAATTGCATTTAATATGAATTTACACAATAACACATTTTCATTTAATTGCAAATCACATTCAATTAAGTGTCTGAAAATATTACATCCAGTTACAAATTATTCTTTTTAAATTATATTATTTCCTTAAGTACTTTTTTTGAGTACTTCTTTTTCACTGTATTTCTTTTTCACAAGGAAGTTCGGGTTCAGTGAAGAACACGTAATATCACATCTTTTTCAATCTAGATTTGACTGGGATTTTGATGTGGAAGCTGATTGGCTGATGTCGGTCTGCGCTCACCTTCTGTTTGCCTGAGAAGGCATGGTAGTAACATGACACATACGTCATGATGGCCTTTTCATCGGGACGCAACGTACTAACGATATCTGCCCAAGGAAAGAGGGAGCGGGAACAGAGAGAGAAAAGGAGGTGGAGAACAAGGGAGAGAAAAAAAAGCACAGAGTAAAAGACTGCATAGACAAACGGGGCACAGTCCTACAGAAATGATACAAGGCATGAAGAGGTCTCCAGGAAGTCTCATTGATGCCGTGAATGTTTGGGTATTTGTTTAGGAGACTGAAGTGGAGACACACTCATGCCTTCATCATAAGAATTCATTTCCTTCATGCAACAGGTGGAAAGGCTCATGCAACTGTAGGAGGAGCATGAGTCCTGAGGGGCGGAGCTTAGCACTGCAAAGAGTCAGAGAGAGGCAGACTGTTAGGCGTGTAGTCATGGTCACGGGAAACCAAGACATCCAGTAATCACTGCTACTGGAGATCACAAAAACCAGTGAGCAGAAACAGAGTGAAGGGAGGGACTTATTGGGTGAGTGTAGAAGTTCATGACATTGGGAGGGGGTGCCCTGCGATACCTTCTGCGCCCCAGAGAAGGCATGGTAGAAGCTAGAAACGTAGGTCATGATGGCCTTCTCATCGGGACGAGCCGTACCAACAATATCTGCAGAGGAAGAAGGGGGTGATATTAAGTAATGAGAGGAAAAATTAATCAGAGCACATCACACACAGTCACACACTTCAGAGGCCCATACGAGGGGACTTCCTGTGTAAAGAAAGAGTTATTAATGCGAATGGAGATATGAAATCATTATAATCAGAGCCGGCACCAGGGTGCATAAATCGGGGGATATTTATATTAAGGGGGAGGGGGGGCTGCTAAAAATCACATTCACCCTTGCCTTGGGGATGGGTTAGGTGCGTGCGTTTGTATGGGTTAGGTGCATTCATGTTCACTTTTTGCTTTCCAGTTTGCTCGCAATTGCGGGTTGGGTTTTTTGGTTTCACAGTAACTCACAGTAAAACACAGCCCCCTCCTTGCCACAGGCCCTGATTATAATCAACCTATAATGAAACCATTTACAAATTGCCTAACAACAAGATTTGCATTTCCTGAAGGAAATACTAGTGCTTTTGAGCAACAGAAAATGAGTAGTGGTTAAGTTTAGGTTTCTGGCTTTTTTGTGTAAATGCAATATTCCATTCTAGCCACTTGACATACTTCTTTTGTTATATGTTGTTGCAAATTGTGTTGGTTTAATTATGTCACCAAAACAACATTAACTAGCTTGTGGAAACACATTATAGCTGCATATTTTCAAGCTTTTATTACAAATAATAGTATAATGAATTTAAATAAAATGTTACATTTATTTATATATTATAATAAATATGATCTATTTTAATAAATAAACATATTAAGAGGGTATTATATTAAATACATAGTAAAATACTTATAAATATGAATATTTTTCTGGGACATATAACAAAACATTATTTAGAAAATGTAACTTTTTGTGTTAGGGCCTGTAAAAATGTGTACTATATTTTATCCATGTGAATATACGGAGACACCGTCTTCGCAGTGTCAAGTGGCTTTATATTTAAATAGAAATAGTTGCAGGAAAGAAAAGACAAAATTCAGTATGCATTTAGATGTAAGAAAGAAGACCCAATTTAATTCATTATGCACATATTATGACAACAACGTGGTCTTGCATGCTAAACATTCTATCCATTTATGAAATTGAAAACTATAACCAGGGTCCCTACACATTTTCCATTTCAAAATTCCATTCTTTTCAGACTCAAATTTCCAAACCTCTCTGTAGATTTTCAGACCATATTTAACATAAATTGTTCATACTATGAATGCACTATATATCGCCACCATATCAGTAAAGAATTATCAGTCATCAGTAACGGCCAAAATGTTCATATCGGTGCATCCCTAGTTTATACAGCATTATTTTCAGCTTTATATCTGGTATATAGTAGTCATCTATAAATATTTTTTTATTTTCTCAGGGTTTTTTTTATTGATTTTCTTGAAGTGACAACATACAGAGCCCCTAAAAAACAAGACTTTTGCATGCACACAAGAAACTTTTCGTGCCCTTGAAAAACTATTTACATGCACACAGAATTTGTTTTCCTTTGTGTGTCACTGCCATCATACTATGAAGAAAACAGAAGCATGGATGCACATGAATTTGCCAAGTTCAAGGGTCTATAAAAAGACTGGTACTATAAAAATAAAAAAAAAGTGTTCAAAATGTGGCTTTCGTGAGGCCAGTACATCATATTTCAAGGCCTTAGGTCTGCTTTAACGCACACTCTGCATTAACGCAACCAAGAATCCACAGCGAAATGGACTGATGGTGCAATAGGTGGCTCAGTGTGCATTGTCCTATATGCCAAGTTTAATGGTTTCTCATGCTCACACAAAAGTCTGTATATATTATATATATATATATTATAGTAAACTAAATAGGGGCAATAGTCTGGAATTTCAAATAATTTTCCATACTCTGCTTTCTTTTTCATACTTTTCCAGACCTGGAAATTACTCTAATTAAATTCCATACTTTTCAAACTGCATAGGAACCCTGTATAACGTTCACAAAAGCTAAAAACAGCACACCTAAGAATGAAATTATCTGCAAAACAAAGTTTAATTGCAGACTGCATGTTAAGCGGTTCAGGCTGAATGTAGTTTAAAACAAACCTTAACCAGAATGTTTGACGTACATCAATCCAATGCACGCACTGCAACAATCTCATCACGAAACATCACAGACAATTATCCTAAAAATCCCTCCGAACAGGCTAAATGTTAAGGAAACATCCACAATCACACCTGCAGTAATGGGGTGTAATTCAACCTACACACATACCTGTGTGCCTCCTACAGCTCTATATTTAGACAGAAGTCTAACCTAGTTTCACAGTGAAATGGAACAGAAAGAAACCTGTCCTCTACATGTCTTACCTTCTGCATCCAGCATCTTAGGGATGTCTAGGTACTTCTCAGCAACATCAAAGGCAGTGTTCAGATTAGTCATTGGGTCATCCTGAGTGAAAGCAAACATCAAAACATAGGTCATTGTCTTTTATATTGCTGGTCTCTAAATATGGTCAGAGGTTTTCGTAATGCCTCACCTTGCGCAGTTTACCGTAATCAATGAGCTCTGGACGATGTCTGTGAATGAGTGCACAGAAGCCCAATCCATCCTTCCAACTGACGGAGAGAGACAGAGAAGCGTAATAAATTATGCTGTAGCTCAAGATTCAGTTGCATTATCTCTGTCTTTTCCCATCATTCAATCTGTTGAGATTTAATGCTCATTTCCTGTCTGCTCACCTGATGTGGAAATTCTGAATGTTGACATTTTTGTAGGGAGCGGTTTTCCTTTGGCACCACAGCAGCAAGCCTTCTTTAGCTGAGGTCTCTGCACACACACACACACAGTCGTATCAAATGTAATCTCAGTAATGGAAATACAATGTTGTCATTTAAATGACTCACACATTCCTGACATTGCATGTATTTAACAGTGAATATTCAAGAAATCCAAAAGACCAGAACCATATTTAATTATGCTAAATAAGTCATTCATCATTTGTTTACTCTCATGGCATTTTACCTACTGTCTTTTTCGTCAAGATCTAATGCATCACTTATAAACTTAAATGTGTGTGTGTGTGTGTGTGTGTGTGTGTGTGTGTGTGTGTGTGTGTGTGTGTGTGTGCTATATATTTATATATATACCCTCCACTGAGATGTCCTGGATGGCGAATCGGAGGATAATGGTCCAGATCATCCCTAGAGTCATCTTAGCATTTCCATCAACAATCTCTGAGCAGAACAAACACATGCACAACAGCATCACATTTACTGTAACACATTTACTGAGATCACTTTATAAACTAAAGCCATATCAGAAAATTAAAAAGGGGATACATTTCAGATAATTCTTCATTTATATATTTATATATATATATATATATATATATATATATATATATATATATATATATATATATATATATATATATATATATATATATATATATATATCTATATATATATATATATATATATATATATATAGAGTAGTCCATGCCTCAATGGGTCAGGGCTGTTTTGGCAGCAAAAAGTGAAACCAACACAATATTAGGAATGTTATGCCTGATCAGTGTATGACGTGTATGATCATAACACGAAGGATAAGATCAAACCGTCTCATCGATATACGATGAAGAAGGCAGGAGAAAGTACACCACATGTATTCATAGACGAGACCGAACAATGACACAAACAGAACTGAATTTAAGTACGTGTGATTATTTCTTTTATTTATTTATTTTGCATTACGGTAAAGATAAGGTAAACTGCTTAAAGGGATAGTTCACCCAAAAATTATTTTGTGGAAAAATTACTTTTTTGGGCTTCAAATTCTGGGCTGCCATTCACTGCCATTATAAATGGCTACTTGCTTCACTTCCTTTGCTTCCCTTCCAAAATTCCTCTGGCATCCCTCCACCATCACAACTCCACCCTTATTCCAAGTAATTCTATTATTATTCTATCTTAAATATTATACAACCTTCAATAATTAGGACCTTAAAGTGAGCAGGCTGTGGATATTAGTGAGTGTTTAGCAAGGTTTTAGTGTCTAAAGTGCAGGAGAACAGCTTTGCCAGATTGTTTTCTTGATATGATTAAATTGTTCTAAACCTGTGTCCTTTTGGAGAAATTCTCAAAAAGGAAAAATAGGTCATAAAGACTAAATAATATAAAGACTAAATAATGTCTGTATTCACTTTTAAATATGCAAAAGTTTTATTTTAATTATCATTCTTTCTTTTTTTTCTTTTACTTTTTACGCATAATTGTATATGGGAAGTCCCCATTTAAATATCTAGGTAAACATGCATGTGTTTCCTCTCCATCTTCTTAGGCTAATCTCATAATACACTCCACACACATCCCAGTATGTGCTTGTGGGTATGTGGATCCCAGCTTTGCCAGATAAACACACACAGACACACAGACACACAGACACACACACACACACACACACACACACACACACACACACACTAGTAACAGTATGTGACCAAGGCAAAAGCTTTGGTAGATGGCTAATCTGTCTGGAATGCCGCTCTGGATTAGAGAGAGAGAGAGAGAGAGAGAGAGAGATAGAGCGGGTAACAGGAAAAATACACACACTTTTAGATAGGTCTAATATATGTTAGGTATGTACTGCATGTCTAACCTATTTAACTGTATTGGAAGGGGGAGGGACTTCAGTGACATGGGATACAAGCACATATCACATACAGGCAGATTGTCTGATATCCATTGATCCCACATGCTGGAACACTGAACCCATGACCCTGAAAGCCTGCAGGATATAGGTCACTGCTGGAGGCCGGGGGGGGCGACCTACCCTCTGCTCCAATTGAAACCAGTTTGACTCCTTTGCTGGTGATGAAGTTCAGAGCTTTATTCACATTGGAGATCTTATGGACTCTCATTTTTCCTCTCTCTGGTTTGGCCAAGCGTTCTCCTACAGAGAAAGACATTTTAAATATCCAGGATCATAATATTTCATCACACACAACATCACACTGTCCTTTGGTGACTAAAACAGGTACACAATTACTTTTATTTCATACTTATTCCTGAAAGTTATCAACTAGTTATTATGCAAATTCTATTTTTAGAAAAAGGCTTTTAAATGTATTTTATTAAATTTTTATGCAAATTCATATGAATAGAGAGAAATTCTCTCTCAGCTGATGCTATAAATTATACAGGCAACTCTCTGTAACTAATCTTCATAATCTCAATCTCAATTTATATATAAAGCACAACAAAACAAAAGTAGTTGACCATTGTGCTTTAACAAAATCAATTAAAAAAGTTATGAATATGAAGAATATGTACAACAGTATGACAGCGTAACACAACATAAACACATAATTGAAGCTTAAACTAGCCCCATTTGACTCAAAGATTATAAGCCTTCTCAAAGAGAAAGCAATCGGCTGTTCCACAATTTACGGCCACAATTTTCTTCAACCAGGATCTTGGTCCTGTTAAGACCTGGAATTAGGATGCATTTTGGTCAATCATATCACAAGTGGATGACGCTAAATACAGGTGTAAACAAGGTTTATGGGAAGCATTATGGGTAGTGCACTACCCAGATCCAAGTTTGGTTTGAAGACGAAAAATGTGCCAAGTACAATGTTCTCGCAACATTCCTGATTTCTAACATGCACTCACAGCGTTCGACACAGAAAAAAAAAACGAAAGCTGTTGCTCTCCGTTTGTTTTTTCATCATCTCCTGGTGCGTTCATATATAAATTGCGCAACCTTATTTTGTCCATTAGATCAAAAGATATGAAAACGCCCATATAATTACCCGCCCATAGACCCTCCCCTTGAATAAATCAGGACAGAAGTGGTTGAAACAAGCGGACGAAAGAGACTGATTAAAACACCGGGTGTAAACGGAAATGTGTCTCCCTCATCTACTTGTGATCCGATTGACCAAAACACATCTTAATACCAGGTGTCCCTGTTGAAAAAAAACAGCATATGCTGGTTAGGTATGTTTTGAAGCATGGCAACTGGTTTGAGCTGGTTTAAGCTGGTCCTAAGAAATTAGCTCCAGCTCAGGACCAGCTCAAACCAGCTGCCAGGCTTCAAAACATACCTAACCAGCATATGCAGTTTTTTTCAACAGGGATAAACAGTGATAATATCAAAGGAGATACAAGCTTCAAAAGGTTCAAGGTGGAACTGTGGTGAGAGGTCACTGACCTGAGATGACCTCTAGAAGCAGCATGAGTTTGAGCCCATCTCTAAAATCCTCCTCAATGTTTTCGATCTGCGTCCCCGCCTTCCGTAGATGAGAATTGCACCATGCAGTAAACGTCTGAAAAAGAGTGGTTCATAAGTTGAGAAGAGAAATAAAACCTAATGCAAATTTAAATGCAACAGTTGCCTTTAATATGCAAATAAGACTTGGAAGAAATACTGGAAACCAAAGAAAGAACAGCATTAAATATGAAAATACAAAATAGTCACTTAAAACATTCACACTTTACTTGGAAGCACAGGTGGGTGCACCTATAATTTTTTTAATAATATTGTTTTTATTGTCAAAGTTTACATTAAAATGTCAGTTCTTCAGTTTTTCACACTCTCTACCATTGCTTTGCTGCTGTCCCTTCACACATGAAATAAGAAAAAGGTTCAAGAGGTTCACAAGATTGTTAAGATCAAACTGAAAGGATCAGTGACATTGTTGAAAATAAACTTTTTAATGTTGGGATTCTACAGAAGGATTTGCAGAATGGCAGCTGCTACACAAAGACTGAAAAAGCACAAGAAAAGTTATTAAAAAGCCTTTAACCAATTTTATTTATTTCATACACCTGTGCTATACATGCACTTGAATACTTTGGCAATTCTTTTTGCGTGCTCAGGATTTATCATGGATTCACTGCATTTACAGCCAGCATAGCAACATTTTTTTTTTTTTTTTTTTTTTGATAATTATTACAGATCGAATATTCAAATTTATGCACACCTCTATCAAAAATGCAGCAAAAATAGTAATACTGTGAAATATTATTACAATTTAAAATAACTGTTTTCAATTTTAATACAAGTAATTTATTCCTGTGATGGGAAAGCTGAATTTTCAGCATCATTACTCTAGTCTTCAGTGTCACATGATCCTTCAGAAATCATTCTAATATGATGATTTGATGCTCAAGAAACATTTATTATTATTATCGTTATTATTATTATCTGTAAAGGTCAATGTTTACAGTTTTTCAGGATTACTTGACAATAGAAAGTTCAAAGAACACCGTTTATTAGTAAATATTTTGCAACATAATTTTTTTTACTGTCTCTTTTGATCGGTTTAATGCATCCTAGCTGAACAGAACAAAAAGGGCATTCAAACATGCACATATTTAAAGATATGCATGGCCATGCAAATGTATACCCATACAAATGCATGTAAATATAGTCAATCAGGCAGCAGATCTCTGCTCACTCAGCAGGAATGCTGCTAGATTTCCTCACACCTAGACCACAAATATTTCTTCATTATAGCTCTTTTTAACCCTCTATTTACTCTATTCAATCCTTCTCTTTCTTTCTTTCTTTCTTTGCTCTCTCTCTTCCTCGCTCTGGTGTGAAATACAGCACAGCTCAGCTCGTCGTCATGGGGTTGCCATAGCAACTACGAATGCCAGAAAACCTACAAACAATCATGCGGCATTAGACACACACATGCACACAAACTCCCTGTAAGCCAAGCAAATGACCCGTTTATTTACTGCTATAGAGAGAAAACTCTGTTTTTATAGATCCACCTGCAAAATCTCTCACATGCATGGCATATGGTAGCTCCTGTGAGCACTCAAATCTTTAAATATCAGTGCAAACCAATCTGCAAACTAATGATACTAGATCTTTCTCAGAGCTAACTGTACTTTAAGACATCTTTCCAATTTCCTTTAACAAACCCTCAAATTAAAATGAGCTGCCCTAGAAGAGAAACCAGTTGTAGTTCATCATATAAAGGGATAGTTCACCCAAAAATGAAAAAAAAAAAATTACATCTAGATTACCTTTGCTCCCACTTAAAACGTTTTTTTTTCTTCAAAAACACTTATTATTTAGTAACACTATTAAATGTAATCTTTTAACGGATCTTAACATGAACATCCACTTTCATACTTTATATTGCTATGATGTCTAAATTCCCTTGTAGCATAACAATAACATTTTTGCCATTTAATTCTTTAAACTTAATATTTAAATGATAATCTAATTTAATATTTAATCATTATTTCCGTGTTATGCAAGATAACCTATAAACATGACCAACTTCCAGCATCAGCCAGAACTTTAATATATGTACATCCCTAACCCACTGCATCAGTGTGAGGACCAGAGAAAAACATCAGGAATAAAGCTTCTCACAAGACACAATGGCCTGTGTTCTCCTCATCTCTTCATTAGCTCAGCCTAGTCAGGTGTGCACGTGTGACAGCTGTTACCCGTTTTAAAACAAAATGCTGACACACACACACACAGACAATGACATCATCCCCATTCAACAGATGAAATGCCTGTCTGTCTCTCTTATACCCTTCTCATTAGTGGTGTTGGCTAAGGCAACTTTGAACAAACCCCAAACCCTGAGTATTAGCCTAAACTTTGGCTTAGCTTAAACTTGAACTCTTCTCACACCTGCACATAAAAAGAAGGCAAAAAGTACTGAACATACTTCAAGTACCAGTAGTACCATGTACCAGGTATATTTGGTCCCCGCTGAGAGACGCTGCTAAAAAGCTCTACACTGCAAAGTTTCTGGGTTAAAAACGTCTTTAAATGCATGACTGAATTGGACACTGCGATGATTGACAGTGATGATGACCATGTATTTAATACAGTTTTTGCTCTGGTAAACTCAATTGGTACTAAGAAGAACTGCTAAATTTGACTGGTATTAGGGATGTATTAACGATACCCTCATGTCTCAATTCGATACATGTCACGATACTTAACTCACAATACGATATAAGACATACACTCACCTAAAGGATTATTAGGAACACCATACTAATACTGTGTTTGACCCTTTTCGCCTTCAGAACTGCCTTAATTCTACGTGGCATTGATTCAAAATGGTGCTGAAAGCATTCTTTAGAAATGTTGGCCCATATTGATAGGATATAGCATCTTGCAGTTGATGGAGATTTGTGGAACGGGAGCTTCCAGGGCAGGAAGCTCCTGTTTCCACCACATCCCAAAGATGCTCTATTGGGTTGATTGGGTTGAGATCTGGTGATGGTGCAGGGGGCCATGTTAGTACAGTGAACTCATTGTCATGTTCAAGAAACCAATTTGAAATGATTCAAGCTTTGTGACATGGTGCATTATCCTGCTGGAAGTAGCCATCAGAGAATGGGTACATGGTGGTCATAAAGGGATGGACATGGTCAGAAACAATGCTCAGGTAGGCCGTGGCATTTAAACGATGCCCAACTGGCACTAAGGGGCCTAAAGTGTGCCAAGAAAACATCCCCACACCATTACACCACCACCACCAGCCTGCACAGTGGTAACAAGGCATGATGGATCCATGTTCTCATTCTGTTTACGCCAAATTCTGACTCTACCATCTGAATGTCTCAACAGAAATCGAGACTCATCAGACCAGGCAACATTTTTCCAGTCTTCAACTGTCCAATTTTGGTGAGCTCAAATTGCAAATTGTAGCCTCTTTTTCCTATTTGTAGTGGAGATGAGTGGTACCCGGTGGGGTCTTCTGCTGTTGTAGCCCATCCGCCTCTCAAGGTTGTGCGTGTTGTGGCTTGCCACAAATGCTTTGCTGCATACCTCGGTTGTAACGAGTGGTTATTTCAGTCAAAGTTGCTCTTCTATCAGCTTGAATCCATTCTCCTCTGACTTCTAGCATCAACAAGGCATTTTCACCCACAGGACTGCCGCATACTGGATGTTTTTCCCTTTTCACACCATTCTTTGTAAACCCTAGAAATGGTTGTGCGTGAAAATCCCAGTAACTGAGCAGATTGTGAAATACTCAGACCGGCCCGTCTGGCACCAACAACCATGCCACGCTCAAAATTGCTTAAATCACCTTTCTTTCCCATTCTGACATTCAGTTTGGAGTTCAGGAGATTGTCTTGACCAGGACCACACCCTAAATGCATTGAAGCAGCTGCCATGTGATTGGTTGATTAGATAATTGCATTAATGAGAAATTGAACAGGTGTTCCTAATAATCCTTTAGGTGAGTGTATAGTAAAAGGTTAACAAAAAATTACTGTTGATTAAAATTATAAATTTGGTATTACATTGGGGTGGAAATGAATAGGCTTGGACTTGGTGCTGGTAACCCAATGCACAGGACAATAGTGACACTAGAATAAAAATATTCATGATTATGAAGCTGGAAATACAGAATTATTTTAGGACGATATGTTTACACTCTTGTCACTGACTAGATATATTTTAAACAATGTAGGCCACTTTTACTGGTAACATAAGACATTTGCATAATCAGGACCCACAAGTATTCCCCCATTGCATTATTATACATTATAATTTAACATTATATATATATACAGTAGTTTAATGTAGCACTGATACTAAAACTCTGTAAACTTTAATTTTTCTCACACAGTAATTTTCATTTTGGGTGAACTATACACAATAGAGATTGTCACTTATCCATGATACATATTGTAAAAAAAAAAATGATTGCGATATATTGTGACATGATATACTGTTACACCCTAGGACCCACAAACTGAAATTTTGTGCACTACATACAACCAGGGTTTGAAATTTACTTTTTCACTCACCGTCAATTTGGCTACTAAATTTTTAAGTTATTGGCCATACAGAACTTCTACTAGCCAAAAAAAGAAAAAGGGGAAAAAAGAAATAAATCAGATTAACTACATCACAGCTTAATATATATTATTAAATTTGTATTTTATACATTTTTATTCAAACAAAAACCTGTCATCCAGCCATCTCCTCCTTCCTCTTTCATCTCATCCTTTTAACCAAAAATGTATTTTAGGTGGACAGATCAATACAGTAGAAAGAAACCATGTGGAACAAAACAAACCTGTGGTCTCAGGATAAGCCAGGGTCTGCTAAAATTGTAGGATGTTGAAAAAAGTATTTTCTGTTAACCAAATGCTCAAGTGTCCTCAGAGCTCTCATCTTTCAGAGTCCTCTGTATCAATAAGGAAGTGTTGTTTTTCCAAGTATCACCTCATTATTGTTTTTTAATCTTCGCTTTTGCTTCAATGCAAATGAACAAGCATGCCGTTATTTGTTGCGTGAGTGACTTGTATATTCAAGTAAGCAGATATGCGCAGATTCTGCGCAAGTACACTGTATTTAATATATCATGATGACTCACAAGTTGAGTATCTGCACTAAATCTAAGCAGATTTGGAGAACTTGCAGATTTGGCTTATACTTCCCAGCAAAGTGAGGAAACATAATAAGTAATCCGCCAAATTGGCTAGTGATTTGACAGCGCACTCGCCACAGTGGGTTGGCAGGTGTTAATTTCAAACCCTAGTTACAACCCCATGCACAAAAATCTACTTTAGTTTCCATCTGTTTCTCCCTCTCCCTATCTGTCTTCTAGTGGGCTGTTTGTTGGTGTCTGCTGGCTTTCTCCTCCAGACAGGAAGTGCTGATCAGCCCCTGAGACGCAAGTGCCCACTGTCTCGGTTCTACACACATTCCACATTAGCCATCCCCCCACACACTACACCCTCCTAAGGTGAGCCTGTCTCCTTATTTTCCTGTTTCCAGACGCACAGTTTAATGGCTCATTAATAATTCTATCAACACAGCCAGTGGCTTCACTAAGAGCTAGCGCTGACTCTCGCCGGATCACTGCTTTTACGTTAATTAAAGTTAAAAACACACACAGTTTATGTGTGCACATCTTCCTCATTGCAGCCTGTTGCAGCTCTGGGCAATGTTTCATTATCTACACAGGTTATATATGGGAATAATAAGGCCTGGTTCCTTGGTAACTCTGTCAGATAGTCCCAGGGAACAACGTCCTTGTTTTGAGCACATCATCAGGTTAGGAGCGGCACGTGATGATTTGCATGAAGAGCTTGACTTTCATGAAGATAAAAAGTCTGACTTGACATATTTGACTTTGCAAACTGCAGAGCCACTGGAGGATCAAACACAGTCCATAAAATAAACTTTTTAAGAACACACACATCAATAAACTGCATCCCACAGCATCTTCGTCTGGCTCGAGCGCACAAACACGCACACACACACGCACGCACGCACGCACACGCACGCACGCACGCACGCACACACACACACAGTCTCAGTAAATGATGTGGCAGCATTTTCTGCACTATTGTAGATCTATTCAAGCTGTTCTTTCATTGGTTGAAGGAGCACAAGGAGGGATAAAGTATTCTCATCACATCCTGGCATCAAACTCCAGGACAGGAAATGGCAGAAACTGTGTTTTCGTGCATGTCATTCTGGTGGGGACAGCTGTGTGTGTTCACAGACGTGCTGGTTATGACGTGCATGAAATAGTGATGGATTATCTTATTGATAGTAATTAAGTTAGGCATGAAAATTAACATAAGCTTACTGTTTTGAATGAACAGTTTGTTCAATACATGGTCATGGCCTTAGAGAGCTGTGACACTGCCGCCATTGCTTTCTACCACTTATAACAACCACACTACACTGAAATGAGCATTAAAATTATTTCTAATGCTGTAATGTCACCTGCACAACACTGGCTAAATTAAAGCTTCAGCTCAAGAACTGAAAATGCCAGCTTTTCATTAAGTGGTAGGGACAAAATCAGGCATGCAATGACGCCTAAGGACATCACGTGTTATATGCAGACTCTACATGACATCTGTGCCTGCAGAACTCCACGTACTGGAAGCAGCTGCCATTCACAAAGTTTTACACATACCCTGCTGCCTGCATGTTGGTTTATTAGATATTCTGGCTAATTTTATTATGCTTTCACAGCAATAAGACAGCAGTACTCGCATTTTACCATGTTTCCGTGGAATGCTCATGGAAAATCTGCATTAAAAAAATGTGAAAACAGTCATGTATGTCTCCACAGAGAATTAAAAACCTCTTAGATCTGAGATCTGCATACAGATTTCAGGAACTCACCTCACACCAGCTAAAAATAGTCACTGTATCCTTGGGATACTCAGCTTACCCCCTCTAATAGGGGTGGGAGAAAGAGAACGAGTGAGAGAGACAGAGAGAAAACAGAGGATTGATTTGACGCATGTAAGCAGACCTACTTTAATTCCCTTAGACTGAAAAAAGGAGGGGGCTTGCCCTGCTTATACTAACCCTTTACCACCCTAAGAGACACACAACCAAGAAAATGCACAATGCAGATTATCAGATTTACATCTCAGACCCCAATGATATGTGACTGATTCAGATTCACTAGAGCTGAACCTGTTCCTGTTTCTGAAGATCTACATCTTTCTTATCAGAGCAGTCAAGACTTCTGCAAACAGAACTACTTTAAAACTCCTGCCCAAGGCAGACTGAACTACAGTACAAGGAAGCATTAAAATAACCCACTTCTATCCAGACTGCAGTACAGACAAATGACAAAGACACCCTAAGGGCTTTCCAGTACAAAATTTGATTTTCTACATTTTCAAAGGAATCTCACTAACATAATGCTAGGGATGTGAGTGGCTTGTTGCTAGGAGCTGCTAAGTGGTTGCTAGGGGGTGATTTTAAGTCTCTGAATCTTTGGTCCCCTGTATACTTAACAAGCAATTTAGAAATTGTTAAAACTACCATTTGAATGTATGAAAACAGTCTCAGCCTTTACTAAAAATGCAGTGCTTTTACAAATTCTGCGCAAATTAGGGATGTACCAAAATGAAAAACAGATTTTTTTTTTTGTATAATTGTATTTGATATTAGACTTTACAAACTAAATTTAATCATTTTAATGATACTGAATAAATTTTTTTTAAAAACAAGCCATAAAACAAAATAACCACACTTTATTGGAAAGTAACGCACTAAAATTGGACAGAAAATATTTTAAGTAGCAATAAGGTACGAGATGCTGTGCTGTATCGTAAATAAGTAACGCCTAAAGGTGTTGTTAGGCATGGCACAAAGGAGAGTAACCCTCTCTAACCATGACTAGTCTCTAGTACCTTATTGCTTTTATAAATGGTTACTACACAATACAAATATTAAAGCCAAAAAAATATATATCAATGCTACTTTCATGAAGTAAAAAATCACTAAAAGGCTTCCTTCCACTAGAAAAAGAAGTCCCTGACCGTGAACAGCAACAGAAGTTACATTATTACACCATTAGATGGGTGGCAAAGACTGGTCTTCAAGGAGTGAGTCACCCAGTAGCTAAGACTTTTATATTGAAAGGACTGAAACTTGTTGTGAAAATGGAACAAGACACAACTGACAAATGCTTTGACTAGCGCTGCAGTACAGTGCACAGGAAAAACTTCTTAATTGTTAAAAAGACAAGATATTGCAGCGAGTATTCAAACTGATTTTTATGAACATAGGACTGACCTGAAGGAAAATGCCATATATAAACAATATACAATGAATAATATCAATAAGAACAAACACGCTAATATATTTTTCTTTATTCAGTTCTATGCAATAGAACTTGATTTAACAGGTTTATTTTTGATCAATTATACAAACTTAGAAGTCCTAAAAGCTATTATATTATCAGATCAGTGAACTAAAGGGAGCGCTATTTTACTAATGTTGTTTAGTACGGCTATACTCACACCATGTTACAGCACAATAGGGCTAGCTTGCAGACAGTATACTACAGAAATTTCATGTTGCTATGCTATTTGAGCATATTTGTTTTTCCGATGAGCATGAGTGGTACATGGAGTGGAGTTGCCAGCATACGTCGGTAAGCGACTGAACATTCTAAACTTTTGAACAGTAGTTTAAATGTAAACACTGAAACTCTAACAGAACTCTGTCTTGTGGCAATACAAAAAGAACTGTGGTAACTGAAGACCCTGTAAGCCTTCTCTGTGGACAGAATAGAATGGGACATGTGTGGAAAACAATGAAAATCTGACTTCACAGATGGGGCCAGGCAAAAAGGAGAGAGAGTTCATAAGGTCTCTATTGAAGTTTTAAAACTGAATCACTCTCACACCTGTCCAGCCCGGAGGGCTTTTACCTCTCTGCTAAGTCGCAGACAAACTCATGCTGCAGACTTCTACACAGATGTTAATGAAAATGTGTTTCTGATTCTATTGCCATCCAGTCTGAATCCTGTTGAAATACTTTAACACATAAACATAAACTGCAGCCAATCTAGATGTTTTCACACGTATTCACTTTCAACACAAATTCCACCCCAGATTTGACTTATTCCTATATGTCTTTTTACGAGAGGGCTGCCTCCATACCGTGTGTGTGTGTGTGTGTGTGTGTGTGTGTGTGTGTGTGTGTGTGTATATTTGCAGAAATTTGCAGAACTTTATTTACTTCTCTATTGACCTTTCAGCCCTGTCAGAAAGCAGAACAACTAATTTGTCTGATATTGACACACACGCACACACTCACATCACAAAGTCACAGAGGGTGTTTAATGTAAATAAGTAGGCGGTGTGTGTGTCGGAAATGATGCCTCAAGTGTGTGTGTGTGCTCTAAATGATGCTCTAATCGTGTGTGTGTGTGTGTCAAAATTATGCTCTAATTGTGTGCGTGCTGAAATGATGCTCTAATTGTGTGTGTGTGTGTGTGTGTGTGTGCCAAATTATGCTCTAAATTGTAAAAGTGTGTGTGTGTGTTGAAATTATGCTCTAAATTGTGTGTGTGTGTGTGTGTGTGTGTGTGTTGTGTATGTGTGTGTGTGTGTAATGATGTCTCAATACAATGTAGTGCTTTATATCATGAGATTAACTTGAGAAAAAACACTTCAGGGCTTTTTCTGGTCTCTCATTTCCATTTGATTCACTCACACAAAACATACACATGCACCATTGCAACGTGGTGTGTCAAAAAACTCTAAATGATGATCCTGCACTAAAGCTACTAATGTAGAACTCTTTTTAATTTCTCTCTTAACACTCAGTTAAGAGGAACAGCATGTCTGGGCTGGTGTAAACTGCTGACACATGGTTTTGTCATGGGTTTATGGTGGTAGTAGGCTCAAGTGAAGGACTCTGCCCAGCATACCTGAGCATGAGTCTTTCTGCTGGTAGCTGATGACATCATTCAGAAGTCTACAAGCTTTCTCGAGGAAGGAAAAGTAACCTGCCGGGAAAGTTTTCCACAGTCGCAATGGTCTCATATTACTATTTTGGGCAGACTCGCGTTCCTGACAAGCTCCAGCCCAAACTACAGCAGATTCCAGCACTCTGTTCTTTTTCCTCCTGTTTTCCAAAAGGGAAGAAATGAGTGTGGAGCGACAAATGTTTCACCCATATTTCAAAGAAGTTTTAAGACTTCTGTGCAGAAAATCACATCAGAGAGTTTTTTTAAACACCCTCTCCCTGACTAATGGTCTGCCGGAATACGTTAACGAGCTGCCATGGGCTTAGTTAGCAAACCGAGAGCCGGTTCTTCAACAGACTGCTAAACATACTTGGAACTAAATGATTTTATGACGTTCGGCTCTGTTAACGCATTCTTCCAACCGATGGCACTGAACACCGTATTAAAAACACCTGACAGTGTTCCGCTAACAACTACTGTTCCTCACCGCCACCGAATCTAATCCTGTAGTCTCAATACCTAAGTGAACGAAGTTCGATTCTTCGAACAAACAACTCCTTAAACAAATCATGAACTGAATCAAAAGACTCTTATGAAATGTTCCTAAAAACACATATAAATTATTAGTTCTGTGAGGCGAAGTGAATCAAAACCTGCATTTTGATGTAACTGTTACTTAACAATTAGCCACTGACTAGATGTTCATTTGACAGCGTGTGGTTAGTAAAACCATTTTATAAAAATATGTTGTATACAAATATATTAAAAAAGGAAACATACCTTTACTAAACTGGCTGTATTTGTTATATGTTGTGGCCAGTAGTCTTAAATTGCCTCTATCGTTTGGCAACAGACTGGTTAAGAAAAAGTAGATGCGATAAGAATCGGCTCTTTTTAGAAGATACGCGTTAAGATAAGATACTTCAAAGAATCGTTAGAGAATGAGAATGGATTCTCGTTCTCTACATGGGGTACATACGTTAAAACAACAGATGGTAGGGTCTGCGTGTCCTGACTCGTGGGGCCAGCGAGCTCAGGCTCCAGCAAGCGCGCAGTGATCATATGAGCCGTAATCCACAGAGCTAAAGGCCGTGCTGTCAAGCTGAGCATCTGCTGCGCGCGAAGAGGAAGAGGATAGCGCACGGTGTCCGGGTGATCAGGTCTGACTCGTTTGACTGGGGCGGCCTGCCAGCAACGCTCAAATGAATGGACAATGCAGTGGTGACAGGAAACATGCGCAATCCTGCAAACAGATGTTCCTCAAGTTTCATATATCGAAGACTAGTGCTTTATGAAAACAGTGCGCTATACACGTTGCTGATCGTTCAAAATTTCGCTTGTTAGAGACAAACAAATTTGCAAGATTAAGCCAAAATAAATAAATTCATGCATGCGTCAAAAATGCAAAGCCTATTTTACCAGCAGCCTAAGCAACTCAATGACTTCGGATTCCGACGGGGCCTCTTACATCTCCCCTCAACTCGACATGGTATCGTTATTCTTTTTCTGCTGGCTTCCAGAAAGTCTCTGCACCCTCAAACCGGTGTGCGTGGATAGATTATGGCGCGTACCTTTCGCTGTTGTTTCTCCCAGGCGGGGTCAGGGCGAGCATATCCCTGATCCCAGCCATCTTCCCGCTGCATATAGTCGTTCTCCTCCATCATATTGATGATTTGATGATGATGTTGGTGGTGGTGGGATCCATTCTGAACTGCTGTTCTTGCCCCCTTCCGGTCCTCCGGTCTCTCTCTCCCTCTCTCTCTCCCACAGAGTGCTGCAGTAAATACTCCTGTGCGCATCTTCTAAAACGATGCTGGCACGAAACCAACGCCGCCGCTTCTCTGTTTTCCCTGGGCCCTGTTCACTCCTCCAAAGTCCGTTCCTCCCTTGTCTCTTCTCGTTCTGTCCGTTTTTCACGGGCCATCCAGAGTGGCGAGTAGGCAGAACCTCGAAGCACGAGCATCGGCAGCAAAAACTTCACAGTAACGGAAAAATAAAAGAGACGCATGGCGTCTGATTGGCTAGTAACAACCTTCAAAGTCCCGACGTACCAGGAAATGCTCGGTGATGATTGGTGAATACTGCTGTCCGTTAATAGATTTGGTGCAGGCTGTCTGCATCGGCGTAGGCAGTTAGAAAAGCTTTTAGCTAGGTTTTGAAGTACTGGAATTAATTGCAGTATGAATGTATTATTGTTTATTCATTTAAAGATTAGTAAAATAATAATATATTTATTGTGGCCATATAAAAATACTTTAACGTTTTCTCAGTGCCTCCAGGTGACCACACCCTAGGTTTGTTCTTTATCTCACTGTGTCTCAGGTAGCAGTGCCTTTACATTCCTCTCTTTAGGGTGGAGGAAGTGGTGAGGATACCACATCAAAGAAACTTGTTACAACTGTATTGGTTTGTAAATAATTACATCTATGCTAGAAAATCAATCTAAAGTTGGCTACCGTGTTTTGCACCATGGTAGCTGGTCCAGCGGGTAATTTCCTTAGTCTGGTAGAAATACCCTGACTAAGCAAACAGCACCATCTACCAATTCGTTCTATCAGTTTATAGTGGTCGGGTCCGGTTTTTTGAAACATGGCATCTTGGTCAACCAGATAATGACTCAGCTTAAAAACTCAGCTAAAAACTATGTTCAAACACAGTCACTATCTTATTTGGAGCCTATATGTGACTTTCTACACCATTATAATTTATGGGAATAGATAAAAGACTGAAAATGGATGCTGCCACTGCTTCCAGACTGGCAAGGCCACATGCGGTTAGATATGGGTTAGACTTTTTCCATGGAAGTCGCTGCCTGTCTGACTGTAGAGGATATCCTCTCATATTCATCATCTTGGGTAAGAAAAGCTGTAGTTTAAGACGATGAGATTTCCTCTGAATCCTTGCAAGGTACTTTGGGAACGGGATTGAAATGATTAGTTCTGTTTATGCAAAGGGCATAAGTTTGAACAGCCATTGCGTTGCTCTGACACAAAACAGATGTCTCTCCTTTATGAGTATCTGATGCTCTACATTGGCTGAATAAGGGTTAATAGTTCATTTCATGTGATGCACTACATGGAATATCTTACTGTACTGTGCTCATTGTTTCCTTTCATAAATCTATGAGGCATTTTTACTATTCACTTCTACTGTATAGTTTACTTTATTTTTAATTGCTTTTGATAAATACATAGACCCATCACATGCTCATTCTTAAAATATAATCTGTCACCTTACTGTTTACTATTTTGGCACACGAAAGTATATATTCTCCTAAATTTTTGTATATATAAATATTGCTGTTATTACAGTTATTCTATTATATATTGTAAGTTATGTTTGTTGTTTAGCCTCTCTGTCTGTCTGTCAATATTAAAGTGAGATAATAAAGTTTGAGCTGTGATTTTGACTTTATTTTTACTTCTGTATTTTTGTTATGTATTCTGTACAATATATGTAATTGTATTGTATATAATGTGTTATAGAATGTTATACATTTGTTATGTATATGTATTCTTCATATTTCATACATTTGCTACTGCTGCAAAACTTCACACCGTTAACATTCCCAGTGCATGCATGGCATCAGATCAAAGTGTCCACCCTCCTGCCTCCCATCCTCCCAACATTCCAAAGAAGGACGTGCTGTTTGGGACTGAATGCCTCTGCCATGCAGGGTAAAGCTCTCGCCTGGTAGAACAGAAGTCCTCTCTGCAGAGGAATAACCAGACAGAAGCTACTCCCTCTTGCCTTACATATTCTTAGTGTGTTTTACCATAGATATAAAAGTAATACTGCTTGAAAACTCCATGGTAAGTGATAACTTCAAATTTCTAAGTGCAAATTAGTAAGGCCTTATCTTTTTCATTTGATAAAATCTTTGTATAGGTAACTTGTGTGAGGTTGGTCAGGTAATCTATCTATCTATCTATCTATCTATCTATCTATCTATCTAACTATTTATCTATCTATCTATCTATCTATCTATCTATCTCTATCATCTTTACTATCTATCTATCTGTCTGTCTGTCTGTCTGTCTGTCTGAGTACCTAAAAGATGAAAGTTTTACTCTGATTTTTAATTCTAGG
>CM031955.1:21330717-21333217 GCA_018749465.1 Paracanthobrama guichenoti | reverse complement strand
TATATATATATATATATATATATATATATAAAAGATTTAAAATTATATATAATATATATTCTATATAAAATATATACAGTATATGCAAATATTTCAGTAATATATATATTAATATGTGTATTTATACACAGTACACTACATGTAAACAAACTTATTTTTGAATGAGATTAATCGCGATTAATCGATTTGATAGCACGAAAAATATCACATGTACTTTTAATAGAATATTAACTATGTAACTCTATAGTAAGTATACGTAATTATTATTACCTAGTAATTTATTTGAGTAAGTACAATGTAAATCTATGACACTTGAAAATAAAGGGTTAAATTTTTATTTTAAGGTGTTATTGTTAAGGTGTAATTATACATTTAAGTAACTAAGTAATATTTAGTAAATTCATGTGTAATTTTACTTATAGGGTTAGGGTAGGATTAGGGATTGGCTTAGGCTTAGTTACATGTAATCATGCATAATTTACATGTGTTAGTGTCAAGGACACTGTAAAATAAAGCAAGCACAACAAAGTGGTAACCAAAAATAAGTAGGCTGGTAGCAATGCATGTGACATCCAAAAATGTGCTACAACGAGAGGTAATAAACCTAGGTAAAACTAGACTAGAATATTATGATATTTATGAAAAATATAATGCCCCCACGCTTAAAATAAACTGGTTGACTGGAGATGATTCACTCAAAACAGGGGTCATGATGTGGAGGTCAATCTGGCTAATTTACAGGAGAATGAAGGCGCGTCTCCGTAGCTGTACTCGGCGAAATGACCTCAGCCAAATAACTGCCGGCGTAGCTCTTACCGCCGGGTGCGGAGCTTCTTTATCGCGTTAAAACAACAGAGAGACGATTCCATTTATGGCTGCCCCTGAATCATGCATCAGAGCAAGACTATGTCCGCTCGTGTGCATGTACAGTGGTGGGAGTGGAAAAGCTAAGCCAAACGCGCCCTAAAGGGCAACCTGTTTCATCCACCGGCTTGCATTAAACAAATGCTACAGTGATTCTGTGAATTCTCTGAGATGCCATGAGTTGAATCTGTTCATCATCTGCCGTGAGGAGCTGCTGCTCTGCAGTTGTTTTGTGTCAAACTCAATAACTGTACTTAGATTCACAGGGCTCTGAACAAAGTGTTCTCGCTCTTGTAAAACAATCAGGGATATCTGTGAGGAGTTCACTTCATTTGATTACTCGCTTTAGTTAACTTTAACGGTTCACGCTGAACAGTATAAAATAGACAACACCTAGAGTCAAAGATTAATGAGAATAATGGGATCTCTTTATACAAATACATTGCTATATAGGCAGGTCATATCTTTTAAAAGTTTGGGTGGTCTTTGTTTTTGTTTTTAAAGAAGTCTTATGTGTTCAGCATTTGTGTGATAGTAAAACTAGTAATATTGTGGAAACAATTTTTCATTTTAAAATGCAATGCTATTCCTGTGATGCATCATCATTACTCCAGTCTCCAGTATCGTATGATTCCTTCATAGAAATCATTCTAATACTGATTTTCTGAAGAAACAGTTGTTTATCATTATCAATGTTAAAAAAAAAAAATATACTTTCTTTTTTGCTATGAATTTTCATAAATAGAAAGATCAAAAGAATCCGTATCCTTTTGAAATATACCTCTTGTAACCATGTAAAATCTAACGGATCCCAAACGCTTGAATGGCATCATTTAATCAAGGCCGTTTCTTTAAAAGACATGAAAATAAACATGCTGGAATTTGCACATATTTTCTTACTGTAGTCGCGATACTGTTATTGTAATCTAAGTCACATAGCTTGCATAATTTATATATAGTAAGGAATCAACTACTTCTGAGGTAAGTAACTTAGTTGATTGGTAAAAATAAATGTTGACTTTGAATCAAACCAGGTGCCAGCTGCATAAACATAGCCATTATGTTACAAGATTCAGAATATGACCAACTAGGCAGTTAGAAGGTCTTACTTTCAGCATCAAATACCTAAATCTGCCTTTTATGTAACTGACTTAAAGTTATGACTGAAGTGAAAAAGAAAAGTGAAAAGAAAGATGATTAATCGTTAAAACTGGTCTAGTTCTTATGCAACCAGCCACTGATGCTTAAATGTGTGTAGTGAGGTGGTTAGTAAATGACTTTAGATGTTTAAAATACCCGGTTTAGCTAAATATGTAAGGTACTCTCAATCATGTAATCATAGAGGAAGAGTTTAAGACAACAAGTCTGGCCATGACTCAAAACATTATCATTTATGTTCTCATAAATCTTTCATTTGCCCTGCAAGCATCGCATTAGACAGATGGAGAGTAGATACTGATGCATCACGGGCGCAGTGACCACTTTCCTCCTCACATCGAATATCCACTATAACACTCACTCAGAAATTACAGCAGGCCATTTCTGTTTGATGATGATTAGAATGGTGTACCATGAGGAAGATGATAATCACAAAGATTTGTTTCATGAAACACTGAACAGAACTTTAATGCACAAC
>CM031955.1:21278667-21288928 GCA_018749465.1 Paracanthobrama guichenoti | reverse complement strand
ACACATTTGTGTCCTGATATGTCACAAAAACACACACACACACACAATACATCATCGCCTGTGGTTTCGACTCATGACCAGGAACAAACACACACACACTTGCAGAACTCTGTTGCTGCTCCGGAAAAAAAAACTGCATCCACTGTTTCCTTAATGCTGGGTTATTTGGGGAGCTAAAAAGATTCTTTCCCTCACAACCAGAAACACACTTCTTTAGTGACATTGTTGATTTCGTGGTCTAAATGACAGTGCTACTGACGACTCCCATAACCCCAATGAAGCTCGTTGATGGACGCACGCGCTCATCCGGGAGAAGTGCCCATACAAGGAATTCCACCCATTTTGACGTCATACATGGCCATACTCGGAAAAAAACGTTGCGGAATTTTAAATCCCGAAAGAGTGTATTTGGAACAGAAATTCTCCGTCATACATATATTTTGGCCATGTTTAGCATGAGAATCCAACTCTTTAACAGTGTAAATAAGTCAGAATGCATGAAATGGCATTAGATGCCCTTAAATCCTATCTGGCCAGTACCCTTCCAAAAATGTTTACACGTTTGGTCAGTAGGCGGTCTCTTGTGGCTGTTTGAACACATTTGACCATGTAAACACATGTAAACACAACCTACACTACAAAAGCAATCTGGTCGAATGCGTTTTCGTCTCCCTCTGGAAGAGTGGTCAAGCTCAAAGTGCTTTAGACCTCGTTTACATCTGTATTTAGCATCGTCCACTTGGGATCCGATCGACCAAAATGCATCTTAATACTCATTGTAAAGAGGGCCTAGGTTTTTGAACAGAGCTTTAATGTAATGCCTAGTGTTTGATTTTGTTCACAAAACTTTAGGTCAGTTTCAATCAGTACAGCATTTGGTGGTGTTCCAACTGCCCTTTTACCTTGTTTATGAAAGCTAAATGTGAAGACTCATCCTTTTTCAAAATTTCTCATGGCGCTTTGCTCAGGCATTGCTTACTGCATGCCAACGCATGATCGGTTTCACTTCTCCCTTCTTTCCTAACATTGCTAAAACATCTTTTCCGTTCTTTTCCTTTTCATTATCATGATGTTAAGAAGGGAACTGTTATTTTAGCCATCATAAAATGTTTGCCATGCACCAAATTGCCTGCCTGGTTAATACTGTACACATGCACAATTCTTTCAGCCAATTGGTGTGATTATTACCTACCCATACCACACTGACACCTCCCTGTGTTCTATTTTCTGTCCAGTTATGGAGTCCTCCTTTGGGAATTACTGACTGGAGAGGTTCCTTACCGTGGCATTGATGGTTTGGCAGTTGCCTATGGAGTTGCTGTCAACAAATTAACCCTTCCCATTCCATCTACCTGCCCCGAGCCTTTTGCCAAGCTCATGGAGGGTAGGTCTGCTAGTAGTGTATTGATATTACTCATTTGTTTATCCCATGGTTCACTATTTGTTATCAACACTCCATGAGATTGTTTGACATTTAGGCACTGATGCCCCATTCATACCCCAAGCGACTTTGTTGCTACATGTGGTTTGTCTCCGTACTTGAAGTTGGTCATGGGCATTCCTAGTGCTGTCACTATTGGTAGACTGCACATCTGGACGTATCTTTTAAAAAGGTGATTGTAGATTATGTATATTAATGGAAAAACTAAGATGATATTCCAATTTGACTAGTTTTCTTGTCGCTAAAGGAATATTCTGTAGTTTAATTATATAAACTACAGTAGTGCTAGTGTATTAAATCATTAACCAGATGAACAATCTATCAAAATACTATTTAAACTCACTCATACCACCGGACGATTCCAAAACGTCATTCATATTTAACAAATAATCTGTTTTCTTGTCCCTAATAATGAACATTATGCAGTGGAACTGTTTTAATGAACTGCATTAGTGCTGAACTAATCATTCCATCATTTCCACCTTATTTTGCAACAAGGAAATAAGCTATTTTATTTTGGAATGTGCAAGACTTCTGAGTCATTAGCAGCTATGGAAGAAAACTACAAATCAGCATAATGGACTTTAAGTTTTTGTACTGGTAAAATAACTGGAAGCGAATGACAATGGAAACCTTGCACATTCAAGTTACAAATAACCACTATGTCCGCTATGTTAAAATAAGGTGGATAATCAACAAAAACTATCAATATATGAATTCCCATGCAGTATTTTTTTTTTATATACATCATTATAGAACAGTCTTTATTGTCTTTATTGCACTCGAAGTGTGTGAACTCTGCTGACACAGACCTCACTCCTGAAAGTCATTTTTAATTTGCATAAAGTTAAACATTTCTCGACTTTGTTGCTTCTCTGGACAACATCATGTCTCACAATGGTCCCTCACAAAAATGGCAAACTCATTGAAGTGAATTGTATGTGAATGGGGTTTAAGTGTGAACCAGTACCACTGCAATCAGCAATGAATTAAAATGTCCCTGCATGGTCATTGTGATGATAACCTACAAGTTACAAAACAAAATGATTCATAGAATGCTGGGAGCAGGATCCCCACATCCGTCCGACCTTTGCTTCCATTTTGGAGCAGCTGACTGCCATAGAGGAGGCTGTGATGGCCACCATGCCACAGGACTCCTTCCATTCAATGCAGGAGGACTGGAGAGTGGAGATCCAGGAAATGTTTGATGAGCTACGCACTAAAGAAAAGGTCAGTTGATAAAGATTTCATTGACTTGTCCGTTTCATTTCTGAGCTTGTTACATTGAAGTTATAGTTTTAACAATATAGATTTGTTTTGTAATGAGACAGTGGGCCTATATTGTTTTATCAAATATGGTTCAGATTTTAACAGGTTAGCTCTATTTGGTTGAACTGATCCTCTTAAAGCCAGCTATTAGCAATGAAATGGCTTTAAGTTAATATGATAAGCTGCTTCCGATCTTTGCAGCTTATGTTGAAAAGGGTTTGCCATTGGTTGATCAAGAATGCCTTTTCCTGCAAGTCAGCTAAAACTTCATGTAGAAATCCTGTGTTCCACATACATTCTTTCAAGTCATTATTGATCAGTGAATTTTTCCACTCCTTTAGATACAGTCCTGTCACATATCTTCCTTGTTACCTTGTTTGCGCCACGTGAACTTTTACTCACTTATAAATAAACAAATTGTTTTTTCACTAAGTAATTGTCTAAATCATCTGTCCAAGTGTGCTTTTTGGCAGCATGCCCCAAAGCTTCTTACAAAATTTATTCTTGAGAGATTTGGCCCAACGGCTTTACTCCATGTGGGTGGAAAACCGTTTTGATTAATGCTTAAAAACGCTTCGTTTTTTTTATTTTTTTATATGTGGATTATTAAAGATATAGAGAGAGTTAGTTTACTCAATCACAAAGATGATTCTTATAAGGCAGGATTTCCATTACCATATTCATAGCATTACGTTTGAACTGTAAGCCAGAGCAGAAGTGGAAAGTAGAGAGAGAAATTTGAGTTTTTATTTAGTAGCTTATAAATGGTGCTGCTGTTTTGTGGATCACTCACTCACAGGTCTAGTGTTATTGTCGTGTTTGTGGTGCTCAAGGGTAAAACCAAGAAGAGAAGGCTGACCTAAAATGAGCAGTTCATGGCAGAGAGGAATCTGAGCTCTGTTCTCCAAGGCCAAAGGAAGTGAAACTGCCATTCATACTATTGATATCTGTTTTTGCTCGTAGACATGCAGGTGTTTCATAAGCATGAGAACGATCCGATTTTGTTTTCTTAGGCTGTGATTCAGTATATCAAAATCTTTATTTATTTGGTCGTTGTTTGGCCAAAGTTTGAAGGAATAGTTTATCCCAAAATGTAATTCTATCATCATTCACTCAACATTATGTAGTTTTTAAATAAACAAAATGTGCTTGATCACAAATGTTCTCGACACCAACAGGAGCTCCGTTCTCGTGAGGAGGAACTGACGCGGGCAGCCCTTCAACAGAAGTCTCATGAAGAGCTGTTGAAGAGGAGGGAACAGCAGCTGGCCGAGCGGGAAATTAACGTACTCGAGCGTGAGCTCAACATCCTCATATTCCAACTCAACAAGGACAAGCCCAATGTTAAGAAACGGAAGGGCAAGTTCAAACGCAGCCGCCTCAAGCTCAAAGATGGCAACCGCATCAGTTTACCCTCAGGTTAGAAACGTACTAGTCAGCTTATTAGTTTATGAATTTGTAGCGTAGCATATCACATTCACATTAATTAATCTCAGTAAATTGTTTATCATGTGTTTCTTTTTTCTAGTTGTGAAAAAGGTTGATGTGAAATTTTTTTTTTGTAAAATGTAAATATTAAATATTACTTATGGGTGAACTTATTTGTGTTTAATAGATTTTCAGCATAAAATCACAGTTCAGGCATCTCCAACTATGGACAAGAGAAGAAGCCTCAATAGCACCAACTCCAGCCCTCCCAGCAGCCCTACACTGATCCCTCGCCTCCGAGCCATTCAGTGTAAGTGCCCACTCTCTTACACATCCCATACAGAATCTGACAGTTATTTTACAGTTTCCCAATGTTTTTGAGATTCTGGGTAAAACATAAACCCATCAGACATGCTTTTTAGTAGGTTTAGAAATGTAAATATTTAATAAATATAATATTATTTTATATATATTTTATATTATAAGTTCCACCATTTATCTTCCAATTGCAAGATATTTATCTTAAAGTAATTAAACAAGTAACTGAAATTCAAACAGATTTCCATTGTAATAAGCTAATATCAAGATAGGCCCATATAATTTCTGTTTAAATGTTTGCCAGTTTCAATACAGTAAAATATTATGCTCATCAGTGACAAAAAAAGTGTCATCCAGGTCAGTGCCAATGGTTGCTGTCTGTCACACTTTTTTAACTTATGTTTTTCCCATCAGTGAGCCACCCAGGTGAGACTAGCCGAAGTGGCAGTATGTTTGTGTATCACCAAGATGTGGATATCACAAGCGAGTGTAAACCTCCTAGCGGGTTTAGGAAGAAAGGCAAGGACACTGTGGTCCTGTGAGACAAAGCCACCCCATCTAACTGTGTGTTGGTGTGATTGCTAATCACTATGGCTCTTACTTCATAACATCTCTAATTTGCTTTGATGCCTTTAGGATACAACTGGTTGTCATAACACATTGCTTGATGCTTATGAAGTTTTAATTGTTTGTAATGATTTTGCTTTGACTGCCTTTGAGGATCAAGGACATTTTGGTAGACCTTGAGCTGGTGCTGCCAAACGCGATCTGATGATTGCATCAATTGTAACACTTTTCAATGTATAAAATCTAAAAGGATTTAAAGGCACAGTATGTAAGTTTTAGCCACTAGAGGTCACTTATTTATAACAAAGACGTAGCTGGATGACGCTGTGAATGACTGTGGGATCATGGGAGTTGTTGTCTTCAGCTCCACAGCCGATGGAAAGGTCTCAGGCAGAAGTCATGTTCATGGATGAGCGAATGTATTAAAATTGTATTAACATCACGCTGGTATGAAGCAGGGCAGGCCGAGACCCGTGGGAGGGATTGCTAATGAAGACACCTGCGCGAAACACTGGTCTTGAGACCATCTGAGCTTTTATTATGCTTATGCTGAAGTCGGCCTCTACCGCTCTTTTAATTTGATGGCTAAACCTTTCTCTGATTATGCTATGTTAGCCACTTGACAAAATTAGTGTTGTCTCTGAGCAATGGTAAAAACATGGTACTCATGGTAAATCACTTAAGCAATTCAAACAATAAGACTATCCATGTTAAGATGTATAATAGCGATCAGTTTTTTGTTGATAAATGTATTCAAACAGTTGCTCACATGTCTTTATAAAACACATAATATATTAAAGCATCTTTAGTGTTTCTATGGAAATCTAGGAAGTGCTGAAATGACGGTTATTGACAAGTGACGCATGGGCACACTCCATGTTCTGGTTAAAATTGCTTATTTCTCTGGATTTAAACATTGCTGGAAACTTTTAGGATAATGTAAGTACACAAGCCAACAAAATATATAACATTGTTCTAGTGGTTTTTGGATATTTTGATCTAAAAATCTTACATATTGTGCCTTTTAAACCTAATGTTCTCACAATGTTCTTCCTGAAGCGCCATGTTTTCTAGAATGATTGTAACGATACACTTAACACTTGTTCTTACTTGATTTTAACATGATTGATGATTGTGTTGCTGGGGTGGTGGAGGTTGCCTTAATTCCCTAAAAACGCTGTTTCCGCTCTGCTGTGAAGGACTAATAGATTGAATCTCAGTCTGTGGTGTGGCAGATATTGGGACTAATGGAACGTTTCCATTAGTTTTAGCAATTCTGTTTTAAATTCTATGTATCTTCATCTCTAGTGACCCTGGACGAGAGCAACAGGACATGGGGTCGAAGCACCAATTACAAACCTGAGGAGTTTGAAGATGTTAAGAAAGGGTTCAAGAAGAAGGGCCGCACATGGGGACCAAGCTCTGTGCAGACGAAGGAAAGAGGAAATTGTGCTGAAAGGTTGGAACAGTTTATTTTTGTGTGTGTGTTCCTTTTCTTAAAGCTAAGACAAAAATATTATCTTTATGCACCATGTTCTATTTTAATTATTCAACAAATGCATGTAGTTGCTTTAGTATGCGTGCTTTAGTGTATTCTCATGAGTTATTAATTGTTGGTGCCACTGTCATTTTGTCTTCAGAGTTCGACCTCTCTCAGATGGAAGCAGTCCCTGGTCCACTAGTCTTATGAAGTCCCAGAAATCTGTTCCATTGGCTGCATTATTTGCAGAGCAGGGTATGTAAAGAGCGCTCATCTTCCATTTTACTTTTTCCATGTACTCAGTTTTTTTGTATCTTTAAATCATGTAAGAAAGAACAAGTTCCCTGAAAACACCTTCTTGACATGACATTAATCACTGTCTGCCCAGTTCATATTCTAAAGTTTTATTTTATTTTGTTGTCAAATTGCTTGTTCACTGCAGTCTTTTAGCATCTAGAATAAATTGTCATCACGTACTTACCCTCATGTTGTTTTAAATCTATATCATCACACAGAGACGCAGAACATGCAGGATTAATATTTAAATAGTATTTAGCAGTTTAATATTTGCAGACATTAGTATATATTCGACTACAGTCTGGAGCCCTGCGCTTAGATAAACACGGAAGCCACTGAACGCATCTGCGGGTACCGAATATACTCGTACTACCGGGACTACAGAAATGCTGGTATCGTCACATTTTAAAAAGATTTCAGTACCGACTTGGTCTCGAAGTACCGGTGACATCCCTACTTAACCGATCATGAAATTACACAATAAAGTGTAATAAAGATAATTTTTTATGGAACCTGAGAGATTTCTGCCCCTCCATTTAAAGTCTGTTCTTCTAAAACTTAAAAGATCCAAAAAAATGCATCATAAAAAAGGCATCATAAAAATAAATGGAGTGGTCTAATCCAAATCCAAGTCTTCTGAAGAGACACAATGGCTTTATTTGATGAACTGATTTACAACAATGTGCATACTGTAGTGAACACGGACATTCAAATGCTTGCGTGGTGCGCGAAAACAGAGTAAATGCAGAATAAATATCTTTGACTAATTCACTAATTTTGTCTAATTTTTGTATTTGTATAATAATAATGCAATTGGGGAATAATTGTAGGCCCTGATAATAATTATAATAATAATATTATTTTAATAATGTAATTTATTTCCGTGAACAACTTTAAATTGGACCAGATTCAAAGGAGCACAAATACACAACATTATTCCCTAGCTCCCCGGCAAGTTCTAGACCGAGTTGCTTCTAAGTTTTAAGGCTATATGGCTGTGTGATTTTCGTAAGTGACCTATATCTTCAATCATAGTTTTCTGGTGAGGAAAGAGCAAAGTGTGCTTTGGCATAGACGAGTAATTGAAACTAATGGAATAGATTGGATTTAAGAATATTGAAACTACTCAATAGATCATGAAATAACACAATAAAGTGTCTTACCTAACATCTGTAGTTATACCCGTCTTGTGTTTTATTCCCCCTCAGGAACCAATAAAGATGAAGTATGCTCTGCTGATGGATCTGACAACAAACCAAAGCAACTCAAGTTCCCCAACCAGGTGTATATTGATCTACCTCTGTGGAAAGATGAACAGGGGGAGAGCCAGGGGCCGCCTGGTGGAGGTGAGAGCCAGGAGGACCCAACTACATCCACAAGTTCCACTAGCACCACACCTCAGCACACACCCACCAACAGCCTGAAGCGCAGCACCACATGCCGGCGCACAGACTCTGTTCTCTATGGCTGTGCCTCCATCCTGGCATCTGTCGCATTCGGCTTTGACCTGCGAGAGGTCTGTAAGGGTTCTATCAATGAGGAACCAGAGCCACGTGAGGAGAAGAAAAAACGAGAGGGCCTGTTTCAGCGTGCTACTCGCTTCCGCCGCAGCACCAGCCCCCCTGGTGGCCGTTCACGCAAGGACGAGGTCACCACAGGGCCTGTAAACCTGCTCGCCATGTCATCGATTTCTGAGTGCAACTCCACCAAGTGCCTCCTGCAGTCTGATTTTGAGGGGTCTGTGTACAACCTAATGAACGAGACTCCAACTAACAATTCCCGGACACATCAGAATACAGGCACTAGTGATGTTCTGCCCTCAACCCCTGTACAAGATCTCACTTCTGGATCCAGCTCTCGGCATAGGAGAAAGAAGTCCAGTCCTGCTGTGTGTCAGACCAGTGAGTTATGTGCTGATATTCTTAAGGGCTGATCAAGATATCAGATATTAGAATTATTTCTGATAACCAATAAATAGATGATTTTAAATATCTACTTTTTTTGTCTAAATAATTAAAAATAATTAAACTTTTTAAAAAGAAATACTTAAAATATATAATCGATTTAAATTGGATTGTTTTAAATGCTACAAGTAAATTTAGACCTCAACATTTACGGTATGTAAAATGGACATTTTAGATAATTTACTTTAATAACAATGGGTCTCATTCACTAATAATTGTGTGGATTATTTCGTATTTGTCTACACCGGAGAACTTCTCACAAAAAATCTCAGCCTGACCATTTAAAATGGTTTTATAGCAATTGTATTTTATCTAAATATAAAAGTAGATGGAAATGAGTTTATAAAATTAAACTGAATATTGTTTATTAATGATGTTACTCTCTTTGCTTTAGTTAACGGCAGCAGTAACTGCCAGGCCAGTCCAACTGATTCCTCTACCACTACCACAAAAAAGAAGGCTGAGAGAGAGCCTGCTCAAGAGAAGGAACCAGTATCTAGACCCAGGCCGCTTTCTCTAAGAAGCAAATCTCACTCCTGGAGTCTTCTAAAGAGTCGCAATAAGAGCTATTCACTCGGGCACTACTCTGGGGAGAAGAGTGCCCAAAACTTGGACATGGTCCTCCCCTCAGAGGTCAAAATGGGCTGCTCTTTACTGGACATGGACACAGAGGGTCAAAAACGAGACTGCACGGTTCCCCTCTGTCGAATACAGAGCACACCAGGTCGGCTATCTGTCTTTGAACTGGAGAAAGAGTTTTTATCCTGAAATAAGCTGCATCTGGAACAAAATCTTACCTTCGTCTTGAATCTGCCTGTTCCACATGACATTTATTTAGTTGTTTTGTTTTTTCCAAGATTAACATCATGGCCTTTGATCAATATTTGAGCCATTGCTGCTGGAGATATTCTGTGGTACCTTTATTTATATGCTGTTTACTTTGATATGTAATTTAATATGAAGTGACATATATGAAGTGAATGATCAATATTCCACTGAACTTACAGTAGAATCGCAGTGATTTGATCAGTACACATGAACAAAATCTCAGATTCTGTTAGAAACTACTGATTTTTTTATTTTTATTATTTGATTCTGTATCATGTAATGTCATATGAAAGGCATAAACAGGGCCCACAGTGTTTGTATAGTATAATTATTAATAGTTGTACAGATGAAGTTCTATCGCTGATGTGATTGACCAAACTAACAGACCTTATGTTGCTAGCTCAAACAGCGCTTTCATGGGTCAACTTAGAATTTCCCTACATAGCTCCTTATTTTTCTTATGCTAATGCATTATATTTGAAAGGTTTTATTTTTAATGACCTTTTGAAATTGATTCCTGAATCATGCAGTGCACAATTTCTTTCTGCTCGTTTTTTCCAACATTCCTTAAAGCTATAATGGATGCCAACCTCATGGACCCTCTCCTTTTTTAGCTTTAATTCAAATGCATTTGATCTAATTATGTTTTTTAGGAGTGAATACATGTCT
>CM031955.1:21230650-21264773 GCA_018749465.1 Paracanthobrama guichenoti | reverse complement strand
TTCCATGCAATGAAATCGATTTATTTCAGCAGTAGTGGCCATGCATTTTCAAAAATCCATGTTTCAAGATCGATGCATCGTCAGGATTTGTATGTCGATGCATAAGAGAAAACACGTGAATCGGTACACCCCTACACAGGATTGGCAAATCAACGTGCTACTTTTTCTGACATGCTAGGAAGAATTGTTTGAGTAGTGTAAATTTAATTAAAAAAATTTGGTGTATATGAAGATGTTAACTGTGGCAGGATTATTGACAGGCTGGTTTACAGTGACAGAATACTATGAGACAAAATGCTGTTTTATATGATAATATGGCCCAAAGCTTGCCTACTCTTCTGCTGCACATTTTATCTACTTTTCTTCACAAAAGAGTTAGGACTTTTAAGGCATAGCATAAGTAGGCAAACTGGATACTATCCATCCTAAATAGTATGTGAGATTAGAATAAGTGTTCTAAAACAAAGCATAGTATGTTAAAAAGAGTAAGCCAAAAGTCCCCGGATGATCGGCTCTAACGGCTGATATTGCCAAAAACTCATTGCTAGTGGTGAATATGGTTCAGAACTGCAAACATTTAAAAAACTACAAATATGGCAGCTGTTTACAAGCTCTACTGTTAGTAGAGACACCCTGTAAGGGGGTTTGAGTTATTAATAATCAATATCTAACGTGATGAAAATTATTGATTTAAAGTTATCTGTGTTATAAGCATAAGTAGGCAGGCTGGGATGCAGCATGTGTGTTTCTGCTTCATATATCTGTTACCGTCAGTCCAGGATTCATGGATGGCAGCTTTTGGCGAAATTTCTCTGCAAGATGGTGAGTCTCTCCAGTCTGCGAATCTCATTCAGTAGCCACTCTTCATAACCCTTCTCTGCTCCTCAAGACCTCCCCAAGCATTGAGATATCCTGCACATGCAAACGATCCATTACTGACCAATATTACAAGAGCAAATTATTAGAGTTGGATGCTCTAAAACTTGGGTTGATACATGTCCAAAGTTCTCACCGAGACCATCTTCCCCTCTGAGGGCATGAACGCATGGGCCGGTTACTGAGGCGGAGTTTGGTCTGCAGTGTGTTGAAGTTGATCTCAGCTGACATTTCTCCTGAACTTTAGGCGGCTTGTGAAGTCGCCGGTAGTCCCGGAAATCCTCCAACTTCTGCTGCATGGCCTGCATGGTGTTCTCCGAACGCGGTTCTCCAACCATGGGATGGTCCTGCGAATCCATTCCAATAGCTGAAGAGAGCGAGAGAGAGAAAAAAAAATGGGAGAAAGGGTGGGGGAGAGGATAAAACACATTAGGAAAAGTTGGGATCAGACAGAATGAGATAAAGGATTTAGAAAGAAAAAGAGATGAGATTGGGTTTTAAATATGGTATACATTGTTTTTATTTATTTTAATTTTTAATTTATATATAATTATTGTGGAATTATTACTTTATTTAGAGATTGCACTCAGAAAAAGATGATTGATTAAATATTTTAGAGCTGAGCATAAAATAATTAATATTCAGTTTAGAAATTTCCATGATCTTTTAATGTTTTATTAATTTTCAATTAACTGCCTGCCCTGGAAAGCAGTATTTTAAAATTCCCTGTTTTCCATAACCATAGGAACACTGTAGAGTAAATGTGCTAGTTATTAGCTGAGTTTAAATTACTGAAACTTCTCACAGGCCCTAAATGAGCACAGTCCCTGACGATAGGAGAGGAGAGGCGAGGAGACAGGACAAGAGGAGGATGGGAGTGAAGAGGACAGAACATGAATGAGTGTGCTCACATCACTGGCTAGTTTCTCATAGTCTTCCATCAGTTGCTCGTTCTCCTGATTGACAGCCAGCACTTTGCAGATCCGATTGGCTGCTGTCTCGGCCTGAGGGTAAAGGACAGTGAATCTGCTTCTGTTTCTGTGGAAACCACATCAGCGCCATGGCAACGCTGTTAAGGTTTTGTGTGTTTAAGTGTGTTGAGGTGCTCAAGTCAATTTATTACCATTACCAAAAGCAATCAACCGCTACATCAATATCATATAACCCTTCTGCGCGTGTTTAATTATAAATGTGTGTATTTTTGGAAGGGTAAGGGGTAAGGAAGTGAGTTGCAATTCTAAAAGCCAGAAAGGAAGAGGTGAAAACAATGATAAGCTCAGTTTATCGTTGTCAGTGACAGAGTTCATGCAGTGACTCTCAATTTTGAATGCTAATCTGCAATGTTACTTGTGTTGGCACATAATGCTTATCAATAGAGTATAAAAAGTAGTTTTTTTATTGGAAAATCAGCTGTGAATTTCTGTTGAGTAGTGCAAAGTAAAGCTTTATTTAAAAATAAATAAATTAAAAAAATAAAACACAACATGAATATCATATGCTCTTTCAGTTTCCATTGTTCAGAAAAAAAGAAAAAAAAAACCTGAATCAACTTTTTGTTACTAGGCTTATATTGATGTGTTATTAAAAATATAAAAATACATTATAAAAAGTGCTTTATAAATGTTTTTAAATGTATATTTTTATGATTAAAATCCAAAAATAAAGTGATATTGCCTTCTACAAATAATACCGAACTGGTCATCAAAATATAAAAATTCTGTCATCATCTACTCATACTCACGTCACTCCAAACCTGGACTTTTGATTTGTTTTGTTTTTAACACTTTATTTCACAGTGTCTTTGTTACATATATGTAGTTACTATAGTAATAACAGTAAATTATGCATAGTTACATGCAACTAACCTCAACCAAATCCTAATCCTACCCTAACCCTATAGTAAGTACATGTAGTTAATTAATATTAATCAGTACTTAAATATATAATTACAGTGTAGCAATGACACCTTCAAATAAAGTGTAACTGTTTTTTGTGTTTTTTTCTGTGGAAAACGAGTCTGTGACTATCACCAAAACAATACAATTGTGCCTTTTCTAATTAAATGAGCGTGTTTTGTCCTGATACAGTTACTGGACAATGATGACACAATAATGTTGAATGGGTGTGGATGTGGTTGTGTTGGAGGACGTTTTGCAGAAAAACAGAACTGTTTTGTGGGTTTACAATCAGACTCATGCCTTATAAGAGCAGACAGGATCTGAGTGTGCAGAGAACACACACCCAGCATGTAGAAACTATTTATCGAGGGATGTTAGTCATCAGTTCAGAAACGCTCACACAGAGTTGAGGAAACCCAGCTGTATGTGATGAATCAGCACAATGAAGTAGTAAGGTTCACCCCGTCTGTGAGAAACATGCTGCCTCTGGAATGAACTTTTATTGTGATTTTAGAGTCTGTCTAAACTGATTTAGAATTGTACATCTGTATGAAGTGACTCGTGAGCATAAAATCTGTGTGCACAGAACAGAAAGCTCTCAAGATGTCCACAAAATGGGAAAATACATAAAGTTTGCGCCTTCTTAATTAAATATTTTAATTAATTTAGCTATAAGTTGTTAGCAATATGTATGTTGCATACATAAAAGGTAACATCTAAATTGACTGGTTTCATTCAAGTCAAAACTCTATTTAATAGAACTGAATCATTCTGACTTAAATTACATTAAAAAAATGTATGCATTGTTTCTGCAATCTTGATTCATGAGCAAATATGTTTATGCCGGCTTTGTGTCGTATTAAAAAGTGCAAACATATTATTTTGCAGTATATGCTGCTTATGTGGCTTCTGGCTTAGGGCTTTAGGCTCATAAATTAAGCTCATGAATCTATCCGAACCGACTCAGATTCTTGAGTCAGATTCACTGCTGTGAATTTTCTAGATCAACTCCCTACTGACACAATGAATTATGAACAATAAAGATTGTTGGATTAGAAATGAACCAGCTGTCCCAGTGATGTCTGATGCTAATTTTACCTAGACATCTATTTCAACACCTATTCCAAAATGTAAAGAAGTTTGATGGTTTCTATACAAGAGCTGTGAGTGTGTGTGTGTGTGTGCGTACAGATGTGTGGAGAAACAGAGCTAGGTGTGTTATGTAATACTACAGCAGGGGTTGCCGGGAAACAGCCAGAACTGACAAAACCAAAGAAGGAAAGAGGAATATCACAGCCAAACAAGAAATGAGAAAGAAATCACAATGAAGTTTCAGAGCAGACGGGTTCTGACCCGTCAGTGACATCAGAGACTGACCCCACCATAATAGTCCTTGTGAAAAGAAGTGTGCTTGTTTATATTTAATAAGCAGTTGCAGTGTACTTCAAATCTTAAAAGATATATTTTTAAACTTTATTTTCAGATAATGTAATATTAATAAAGGCCACTTAAAATAAGTGAACAAACTGATTTTCTTAACACACTTGAGTACACTTTTAAAAAGTGCACTTTGTAAAATGTAAAACGTGTTGACTAACATTTACACAAATGTAAAATACTTTATTATAATTTTAACTGTAGTATGTTATTGGATAAAGTTAATACATTTTAAATGTAATAAATTCCAACTTCATTGAAACAAATTTGTAAATTCAAATCAATAGAATTGTGAAATTATATATTAAGATGTACTTAAGTAGGTCAAAAGGCACTTTTTAAATAACTAATTGCATTTAATATGAATTTACACAATAACACATTTTCATTTAATTGCAAATCACATTCAATTAAGTGTCTGAAAATATTACATCCAGTTACAAATTATTCTTTTAAATTATATTATTTCCTTAAGTACTTTTTTTGAGTACTTCTTTTTTCACTGTATTTCTTTTCACAAGGAAGTTCGGGTTCAGTGAAGAACACGTAATATCACATCTTTTTCAATCTAGATTTGACTGGGATTTTGATGTGGAAGCTGATTGGCTGATGTCGGTCTCGCTCACCTTCTGTTTGCCTGAGAAGGCATGGTAGTAACATGACACATACGTCATGATGGCCTTTTCATCGACGCAAGCGTACTAACGATATCTGCCCAAGGAAAGAGGAGCGGGAACAGAGAGAGAAAAGGAGGTGGAGAACAAGGGAGAGAAAAAAAAGCACAGAGTAAAAGACTGCATAGACAAACGGGGCACAGTCCTACAGAAATGATACAAGGCATGAAGAGGTCTCCAGGAAGTCTCATTGATGCCGTGAATGTTTGGGTATTTGTTTAGGAGACTGAAGTGGAGACACACTCATGCCTTCATCATAAGAATTCATTTCCTTCATGCAACAGGTGGAAAGGCTCATGCAACTGTAGGAGGAGCATGAGTCCTGAGGGGCGGAGCTTAGCACTGCAAAGAGTCAGAGAGAGGCAGACTGTAGGGCGTGTAGTCATGGTCACGGGAAACCAAGACATCCAGTAATCACTGCTACTGGAGATCACAAAAACCAGTGAGCAGAAACAGAGTGAAGGGAGGGACTTATTGGGTGAGTGTAGAAGTTCATGACATTGGGAGGGGGTGCCCTGCGATACCTTCTGCGCCCCAGAGAAGGCATGGTAGAAGCTAGAAACGTAGGTCATGATGGCCTTCTCATCGGGACGAGCCGTACCAACAATATCTGCAGAGGAGGAAGAAGGGGGTGATATTAAGTAATGAGAGGAAAAATTAATCAGAGCACATCACACACAGTCACACACTTCAGAGGCCCATACGAGGACTTCCTGTGTAAAGAAAGAGTTATTAATGCGAATGGAGATATGAAATCATTATAATCAGAGCCGGCACCAGGTGCATAAATCGGGGATATTTATATTAAGGGGGAGGGGGCTGCTAAAAATCACATTCACCCTTGCCTTGGGGATGGGTTAGGTGCGTGCGTTTGTATGGGTTAGGTGCATTCATGTTCACTTTTGCTTTCCAGTTTGCTCGCAATTGCGGGTTGGGTTTTTGGTTTCACAGTAACTCACAGTAAAACACAGCCCCTCCTTGCCACAGGCCCTGATTATAATCAACCTATAATGAAACCATTTACAAATTGCCTAACAACAAGATTTGCATTTCCTGAAGGAAATACTAGTGCTTTTGAGCAACAGAAAATGAGTAGTGGTTAAGTTTAGGTTTCTGGCTTTTTGTGTAAATGCAATATTCCATTCTAGCCACTTGACATACTTCTTTTGTTATATGTTGTTGCAAATTGTGTTGGTTTTAATTATGTCACCAAAACAACATTAACTAGCTTGTGGAAACACATTATAGCTGCATATTTTCAAGCTTTTATTACAAATAATAGTATAATGAATTTAAATAAAATGTTACATTTATTTATATATTATAATAAATATGATCTATTTTAATAAATAAACATATTAAGAGGGTATTATATTAAATACATAGTAAAATACTTATAAATATGAATATTTTTCTGGGACATATAACAAAACATTATTTAGAAAATGTAACTTTTTGTGTTAGGGCCTGTAAAAATGTGTACTATATTTTATCCATGTGAATATAATGGAGACACCGTCTTCGCAGTGTCAAGTGGCTTTATATTTAAATAGAAATAGTTGCAGGAAAGAAAAAGACAAAATTCAGTATGCATTTAGATGTAAGAAAGAAGACCCAATTTAATTCAGATTCATTATGCACATATTATGACAACAACGTGGTCTTGCATGCTAAACATTCTATCCATTTATGAAATTGAAAAACTATAACCAGGGTCCCTACACATTTTCCATTTCAAAATTCCATTCTTTTCCAGACTCAAATTTCCAAACCTCTCTGTAGATTTTCAGACCATATTTAACATAAATTGTTCATACTATGAATGCACTATATATCGCCACCATATCAGTAAAGAATTATCAGTCATCAGTAACGGCCAAAATGTTCATATCGGTGCATCCCTAGTTTATACAGCATTATTTTCAGCTTTATATCTGGTATATAGTAGTCATCTATAAATATTTTTTTATTTTCTCAGGGTTTTTTTAATTGATTTTCTTGAAGTGACAACATACAGAGCCCCTAAAAAAACAAGACTTTTGCATGCACACAAGAAACTTTTTCGTGCCCTTGAAAAACTATTTACATGCACACAGAATTTGTTTTCCTTTGTGTGTCACTGCCATCATACTATGAAGAAAACAGAAGCATGGATGCACATGAATTTGCAAGTTCAAGGGTCTATAAAAAGACTGGTACTATAAAAATAAAAAAAGTGTTCAAAATGTGGCTTTGTGAGGCCAGTACATCATATTTCAAGGCCTTAGGTCTGCTTTAACGCACACTCTGCATTAACGCAACCAAGAATCCACAGCGAAATGGACTGATGGTGCAATAGGTGGCTCAGTGTGCATTGTCCTATATGCCAAGTTTAATGGTTTCTCATGCTCACACAAAAGTCTGTATATATTATATATATATATATATTATAGTAAACTAAATAGGGGCAATAGTCTGGAATTTCAAATAATTTTCCATACTCTGCTTTCTTTTTCATACTTTTCCAGACCTGGAAATTACTCTAATTAAATTCCATACTTTTCAAACTGCATAGGAACCCTGTATAACGTTCACAAAAGCTAAAAACAGCACACCTAAGAATGAAATTATCTGCAAAACAAAGTTTAATTGCAGACTGCATGTTAAGCTGTTCAGGCTGAATGTAGTTTAAAACAAACCTTAACCAGAATGTTTGACGTACATCAATCCAATGCACGCACTGCAACAATCTCATCACGAAACATCACAGACAATTATCCTAAAAATCCCTCCGAACAGGCTAAATGTTAAGGAAACATCCACAATCACACCTGCAGTAATGGGGTGTAATTCAACCTACACACATACCTGTGTGCCTCCTACAGCTCTATATTTAGACAGAAGTCTAACCTAGTTTCACAGTGAAATGGAACAGAAAGAAACCTGTCCTCTACATGTCTTACCTTCTGCATCCAGCATCTTAGGGATGTCTAGGTACTTCTCAGCAACATCAAAGGCAGTGTTCAGATTAGTCATTGGGTCATCCTGAGTGAAAGCAAACATCAAAACATAGGTCATTGTCTTTTATATTGCTGGTCTCTAAATATGGTCAGAGGTTTTCGTAATGCCTCACCTTGCGCAGTTTACCGTAATCAATGAGCTCTGGACGATGTCTGTGAATGAGTGCACAGAAGCCCAATCCATCCTTCCAACTGACGGAGAGAGACAGAGAAGCGTAATAAATTATGCTGTAGCTCAAGATTCAGTTGCATTATCTCTGTCTTTTCCCATCATTCAATCTGTTGAGATTTAATGCTCATTTCCTGTCTGCTCACCTGATGTGGAAATTCTGAATGTTGACATTTTTGTAGGGAGCGGTTTTCCTTTGGCACCACAGCAGCAAGCCTTCTTTAGCTGAGGTCTCTGCACACACACACACACAGTCGTATCAAATGTAATCTCAGTAATGGAAATACAATGTTGTCATTTAAATGACTCACACATTCCTGACATTGCATGTATTTAACAGTGAATATTCAAGAAATCCAAAAGACCAGAACCATATTTAATTATGCTAAATAAGTCATTCATCATTTTGTTTACTCTCATGGCATTTTACCTACTGTCTTTTTCGTCAAGATCTAATGCATCACTTATAAACTTAAATGTGTGTGTGTGTGTGTGTGTGTGTGTGTGTGTGTGTGTGTGTGTGTGTGTGTGTGTGTGTGTGCTATATATTTATATATATACCCTCCACTGAGATGTCCTGGATGGCGAATCGGAGGATAATGGTCCAGATCATCCCTAGAGTCATCTTAGCATTTCCATCAACAATCTCTGAGCAGAACAAACACATGCACAACAGCATCACATTTACTGTAACACATTTACTGAGATCACTTTATAAACTAAAGCCATATCAGAAAATTAAAAAAGGGGATACATTTCAGATAATTCTTCATATATATATATATATATATATATATATATATATATATATATATATATATATATATATATATATATATATATATATATATATATATAGAGTAGTCCATGCCTCAATGGGTCAGGGCTGTTTTGGCAGCAAAAGTGAAACCAACACAATATTAGGAATGTTATGCCTGATCAGTGTATGACGTGTATGATCATAACACTAAGGATAAGATCAAACCGTCTCATCGATATAACGATGAAGAAGGCAGGAGAAAGTACACCACATGTATTCATAGACGAGACCGAACAATGACACAAACAGAACTGAATTTAAGTACGTGTGATTATTTCTTTTATTTATTTATTTTGCATTACGGTAAAGATAAGGTAAACTGCTTAAAGGGATAGTTCACCCAAAAATTATTTTGTGGAAAAATTACTTTTTTTGGGCTTCAAATTCTGGCTGCCATTCACTGCCATTATAAATGGCTACTTGCTTCACTTCCTTTGCTTCCCTTCCAAAATTCCTCTGGCATCCCTCCACCATCACAACTCCACCCTTATTCCAAGTAATTCTATTATTATTCTATCTTAAATATTATACAACCTTCAATAATTAGGACCTTAAAGTGAGCAGGCTGTGGATATTAGTGAGTGTTTAGCAAGGTTTTAGTGTCTAAAGTGCAGGAGAACAGCTTTGCCAGATTGTTTTCTTGATATGATTAAATTGTTCTAAACCTGTGTCCTTTTGGAGAAATTCTCAAAAGGAAAAATAGGTCATAAAGACTAAATAATATAAAGACTAAATAATGTCTGTATTCACTTTTAAATATGCAAAAAGTTTTATTTTAATTATCATTCTTTCTTTTTTTTCCTTTTACTTTTTTTACGCATAATTGTATATGGAAGTCCCCATTTAAATATCTAGGTAAACATGCATGTGTTTCCTCTCCATCTTCTTAGGCTAATCTCATAATACACTCCACACACATCCCAGTATGTGCTTGTGGGTATGTGGATCCCAGCTTTGCCAGATAAACACACACAGACACACAGACACACAGACACACACACACACACACACACACACACTAGTAACAGTATGTGACCAAGGCAAAAGCTTTGGTAGATGGCTAATCTGTCTGGAATGCCGCTCTGGATTAAGAGAGAGAGAGAGAGAGAGAGATAGAGCGGGTAACAGGAAAAATACACACACTTTTAGATAGGTCTAATATATGTTAGGTATGTACTGCATGTCTAACCTATTTAACTGTATTGGAAGGGGGAGGGACTTCAGTGACATGGGATACAAGCACATATCACATACAGGCAGATTGTCTGATATCCATTGATCCCACATGCTGGAACACTGAACCCATGACCCTGAAAGCCTGCAGGATATAGGTCACTGCTGGAGGCCGGGGGGGGCGACCTACCCTCTGCTCCAATTGAAACCAGTTTGACTCCTTTGCTGGTGATGAAGTTCAGAGCTTTATTCACATTGGAGATCTTATGGACTCTCATTTTTCCTCTCTCTGGTTTGGCCAAGCGTTTCTCCTACAGAGAAAGACATTTTAAATATCCAGGATCATAATATTTCATCACACACAACATCACACTGTCCTTTGGTGACTAAAACAGGTACACAATTACTTTTATTTCATACTTATTCCTGAAAGTTATCAACTAGTTATTATGCAAATTCTATTTTTAGAAAAAGGCTTTTAAATGTATTTTATTAAATTTTTATGCAAATTCATATGAATAGAGAGAAATTCTCTCTCAGCTGATGCTATAAATTATACAGGCAACTCTCTGTAACTAATCTTCATAATCTCAATCTCAATTTATATATAAAGCACAACAAAACAAAAGTAGTTGACCATTGTGCTTTAACAAAATCAATTAAAAGTTATGAATATGAAGAATATGTACAACAGTATGACAGCGTAACACAACATAAACACATAATTGAAGCTTAAACTAGCCCCATTTGACTCAAAGATTATAAGCCTTCTCAAAGAGAAAGCAATCGGCTGTTCCACAATTTACGGCCACAATTTTCTTCAACCAGGATCTTGGTCCTGTTAAGACCTGGAATTAGGATGCATTTTGGTCAATCATATCACAAGTGGATGACGCTAAATACAGGTGTAAACAAGGTTTATGGGAAGCATTATGGGTAGTGCACTACCCAGATCCAAGTTTGGTTTGAAGACGAAAAATGTGCCAAGTACAATGTTTCGCAACATTCCTGATTTCTAACATGCACTCACAGCGTTCACAGAAAAAAAAAGAAAGCTGTTGCTCTCCGTTTGTTTTTCATCATCTCCTGGTGCGTTCATATATAAATTGCGCAACCTTATTTTGTCCATTAGATCAAAAGATATGAAAACGCCCATATAATTACTCCGCCCATAGACCCTCCCCTTGAATAAATCAGGACAGAAGTGGTTGAAACAAGCGGACGAAAGAGACTGATTAAAACACCGGTGTAAACGGAAATGTGTCTCTCATCTACTTGTGATCCGATTGACCAAAACACATCTTAATATTAGGTGTCCTGTTGAAAAAAACAGCATATGCTGGTTAGGTATGTTTTGAAGCATGGCAACTGGTTTGAGCTGGTTTAAGCTGGTCCTAAGAAATTAGCTCCAGCTCAGGACCAGCTCAAACCAGCTGCCAGGCTTCAAAACATACCTAACCAGCATATGCAGTTTTTTCAACAGGATAAACAGTGATAATATCAAAGGAGATACAAGCTTCAAAAGGTTCAAGGTGGAACTGTGGTGAGAGGTCACTGACCTGAGATGACCTCTAGAAGCAGCATGAGTTTGAGCCCATCTCTAAAATCCTCCTCAATGTTTTCGATCTGCGTCCCCGCCTTCCGTAGATGAGAATTGCACCATGCAGTAAACGTCTGAAAAAGAGTGGTTCATAAGTTGAGAAGAGAAATAAAACCTAATGCAAATTTAAATGCAACAGTTGCCTTTAATATGCAAATAAGACTTGGAAGAAATACTGGAAACCAAAGAAAGAACAGCATTAAATATGAAAATACAAAATAGTCACTTAAAACATTCACACTTTACTTGGAAGCACAGGTGGGTGCACCTATAATTTTTTTAATAATATTGTTTTTTATTGTCAAAGTTTACATTAAAAATGTCAGTTCTTCAGTTTTTCACACTCTCTACCATTGCTTTGCTGCTGTCCCTTCACACATGAAATAAGAAAAAGGTTCAAGAGGTTCACAAGATTGTTAAGATCAAACTGAAAGGATCAGTGACATTGTTGAAAATAAACTTTTTTAATGTTGGGATTCTACAGAAGGATTTGCAGAATGGCAGCTGCTACACAAAGACTGAAAAAGCACAAGAAAAGTTATTAAAAAGCCTTTAACCAATTTTATTTATTTCATACACCTGTGCTATACATGCACTTGAATACTTTGGCAATTCTTTAATCATTTACAACAATGCCTGATTATGACAGTGAGAGAGAGAGAGAGAGAGAGAGAGAGAGAGAGAGAGAGAGAGAGAGAGAGAGAGAGAGAGAGAGTAAGGGAGGATGAGCGCTCTACAGGGGTTGTCATGGCAGCACTGAGTATCTGTGGCTTCAGGATTCTTTGGTATGTTAGTGAGCTGATGAGAAACAGCTGTGGAGCAGAACAGAAGCTAAACACTCACACACTAACACGATTGATATGCCACTTAACAGAATCAAAGACCCTTCAGTTTATGCACATACAAGCAGGAGATTGGTCCAACTTTAAGAGGTGAGGAGAATCTGGACATGAGGGGAGGGACAGGACTGCTACATGATGGGATGCAGCAGTCGATCCCCACGGGTGGACACACACAAGAGACACGACTGCCATTACAATATTACAGCCACTGTAATGCAAATCAAAATGTGAAAGACGAAAAAAAAAAGAAAAAGTGAAAGAGCACACTGTAGCAAAAACGACATTTTCAAAATCAACCAGCTTCTGGGCTGCAAGTGACTAGTCGACTAACCGTTTTTTAAGGAAGTCCTGTGTAATTAGGTTGACTGGTTTTCTTTTCGGAGGCGTTTACGTGCTCTTCTGTTCCAGAGCAAGTGTGCCGCACATGGCCTGAAAAGTGAAGCCAAAGCATTTCAAATCTACCCCTGGTGGCTGGCTGCAGTATAGATCTTAAACCCCGCCCCCTCCATGAAATTGAATGGGACGAGCGGCAAACAAAAAAAATCAGTTACACTTCAAATAATTTTTCCCAAAGATGTTTTGTGCCATTTTTGGTAGTTCATCACCCAAACGTATGTTAAAGTGTTCATTTTCCCAATAAGTTTGGTTTTAGTTCAGTTATTTGATGCTATAAAAACGGGGTGTAAGATCATGATTGACAGCTGTGCTTACGATTGAGTCTGTAGGAGCAGGAGAATGGGCAGACCGAGTCTCCACCTCAGCTACTACGCAGACTCGGGCTCCAAACGACATAATCGGCAACGACCATTACTGGGATATTTTTTTTAATTTATTTTTTACAGTGGAAGTAAATGAAGACACATCATCCATCTTTTTTTTACAGTCTATGTTTAAGAGAAGTTTTTCTGAACTTTTGGATTGAATTTTACCGTGCATACCATCTAAGAAGCTAAAGCACAGGATGCTGTTTGCATGCTAATTAAATGCTAAAATATAAAAACTAATATTATATACATACACATTACATATTACCTACACACACACACAATCAAAAGTTTTGGGGTAAGAAAGATCTTTTAATATTTGTTAAAGAACCAACCCTTACGAAAAATAAGTTTATACACTCACCTAAAGGATTATTAGGAACACCATACTAATACTGTGTTTGACCCCTTTTCGCCTTCAGAACTGCCTTAAATCTACGTGGCATTGATTCAACAAGGTGCTGAAAGCATTCTTTAGAAATGTTGGCCCATATTGATAGGATAGCATCTTGCAGTTGATGGAGATTTGTGGGATGCACACCCAGGGCACGTAAGCTCCTGCTCCACCACATCCCAAAGATGCTCTATTGGGTTGAGATCTGGTGACTGTGGGGGCCATTTTAGTACAGTGAACTCATTGTCATGTTCAAGAAACCAATTTGAAATGATTTGAGCTTTGTGACATGGTGCATTATCCTGCTGGAAGTAGCCATCAGAGAATGGGTACATGGTGGTCATAAAGGGATGGACATGGTCAGGAACAATGCTCAGGCAGGCCGTGGCATTTAAACGATGCCCAATTGGCACTAAGGGGCCTAAAGTGTGCCATGAAAACATCCCCCACACCATTACACCACCACCACCAGCCTGCACAGTGTTGTGGCTTCACAAATGATTTGCTGCATACCTCGGTTGTAACGAGTGGTTATTTCAGTCAAAGTTGCTCTTCTATCAGCTTGAATCAGTCAGCCAATTCTCCTCTGACCTCTACTTCAACAAGGCATTTTCGCCTACAGGACTGCTGCATACTGGATCTTTTTCCCTTTTCACACCATTCTTTGTAAACCCTAGAAATGGTTGTGCGTGAAAATCCCAGTAACTGAGCAGATTGTGAAATACTCAGATCGGCCCGTCTGGCACCAACAACCATGCCACGCTCAAAATTGCTTAAAATCACCTTTCTTTCCCATTCTGACATTCAGTTTGGAGTTCAGGAGATTGTCTTGACCAGGACCACACCCCTAAATGCATTGAAGCAACTGCCATGTGATTGGTTGATTAGATAATTGCATTAATGAGAAATTGAACAGGTGTTCTTAATAATCCTTTAGGTGAGTGTATATAATAAGTGTTCTATTAGTATACTTCTTTTAAACTAAAAAAGTATACTTTCAGTCTTTTTATGTACTTCTCAGAAATATACATAAAATTGCACTTAAAGGCCCACTGAAGTGCCTTGAAATGCACAGCATTATTCAATGTGTTGACGTAATTTCCCCTGAAACGGCTCCAGCTGTAAGCAGCTCCTCCTCCTTTTTATAAGCCAATAGCGTTTCATTAAGATCACAGTTTGACTAGAGGCTTTATGCTTGGTAAAGCCAAAGTTTCCTCATAATCTCTAACCGTTTCTCATCATAATCTCCTCTATATCTCTTTGAAATACAGCCTTCTGTGCAGAATTTAAATGGGTCTGATAAGTTTTGTTGTCTGCGCCGACTCACACATATGATCCACGCTGCGCTTTCGTGTCTCTAGTCAACAGCTCTGGTCTAGACCAGAGGTCTTCAACCCTGCTCCTGAATTTTGTCATTGTTTTGGAAAACACCAGCTTATTCATAACTTTAAGACTAACATAGTCATACTAAAAGCTAAAAAACTTCTGCCTTTAAGTATACTTGACTTATACTGACTTTTTAGAATTAGAATTAGATTAGAATATTGATATAAAACAGATATGTTTCTAATTCTGCGCATCTGAATTTGTGTAGGCTAGTCCACTGGTAGTGTACATAGGAATTTGCTTAATTTACTTTAACTGGAACAAGTGATAGAAGATTGCTCAAGCAAATGTAAAATAACACGATCATCAAACATTAAACAGCATGTAAATCAAAACTGCCTGATGTTACTGAATGAAATGTCAAACCCATGAAGAGGAAATGACTGTGAAGCTTTTGGAGGTGTTGATGGACTCGATCTACTCCATCTGTGTTTTGATCATCGTTCTGAATCTGATCAAAGCATAGTCTTTGACAAAAATGCGATTTTCTCAACTTTTTGTTTAAAATGTTGCCTTTCTTTATGAAACTTACCCACATTCAAGTGTTGATAAAAAGGAAGCACAAAGCTATAGTAAAATATATATATTTTTAAATTAGTTAAAGTACAGTTAAAGGTATATCTCAAGTATAAAATGTATATCTACATTTGAACATAGTCATATACTGAAAAAGTGTAACAATGATATATAAATAGTAAACTATAAGTATGATGTTATGTTCACTTAAGGAAAACTTACAAGTAAACTTGCAGTACTACTAAACAAGTAATTTACTTCAAAGTGTACTTTCATAAACTAAAAAGAATACTACTATTAAAATAGTAAATTACTAGTATACTTATAAGTTCACTTGTAGTACAGATGCAGTACAAATGAGAAACCTAGTTATGCACTTAAAGTTTACTACTGTAACAGTTATAGTACACTTAAATGTATACTTTTATATACTAAAAGTGGGCCAGTTTAGTCCCCGAGCGATATTGAAATAGTACACTTACAAGTTTTCTACTAGTACACATTGATATGAGAATATTAAGACATAAAGTATATTTAAAAATACACTTGAACATTACTTAAATATACTTCATAAAATGAACTTGAAGTATACTTATTTTTCATAAGGGAAAACTCTTACCAAGGCTGCATTAGAGGCAGATGATATTCTGGAATTAAAGAGGCAGATGATACTCTGGAATTAAATACACTTATTTACACACTCCACAGTGCCAACCAATGCATTTAGTTTTAACTAGGGCTGGACCGGAATATTTGAATATTCGTTCGGTAGGTTGGTATTCGAGTTTAAATTTGGGGATTTGAATATTCGGTTTTTGTTTTTTTCCCCTCACACACCTGGCATCCCCCTCGAAACGGTTCTCATTAGCGCTTGAATATATTTACATGCAATACAATACTCTTTTTATTTACAATTATCTTATAGCCTAGTCGTTTTTAATAGGATGGACAGTTGAATAGGAACCCAACCTCGTTATACTTTAGAAATATATTTGCTTCTTCTTAGCCTAAGTGTTCCCTGCAACTGAGTATTCTCTGTCTAGAGTGCACAACTGCATGAGCTTATATGGAGGAAGCGCAAGCCTGAGCTTACATTTTGGGTTAAGCTGCATTTGTTTGACATTGTGGAAAATGGAATAATAGAATCAAAATGTATTAGCCTTTAGGGGAAAATTTTCCCTCACTATCACATTACAGTGCTTGTGCACTGTGTGGCCGTGAACGAATGACAGTGCAGCCGTGCACATTTTACTTTCGGGTTTAGAATTAGCACCAATTCGGCTGTGGGTTGCTTGAATGGCAGGTTCATTAGCCTATTATTCTTAATGAAAAACACAATAACAAAACAGTACAATGACAAACTCACTTAAACAGGCTGAAGGGTGCGGATTCTGAAATCCACTGCCGCTTCAATATACCTATATAATTAAATGTATAATCAAATCATTAATCAATATTTATCCTCCTATATTATTATAATGATTTTTAATGATTCTTTCCAGTTATGATATTATTTAATCAAGAGAACCACTGATTGTTTGTTCTTCCTTTATGTTTTCTAAAGTTTGTATTTGGTCTCCGAGTGGTGACTGAGGGTCTGGCCTAGGGATGTGTGAGGTGTCGCTAAACATGTCGTTGTGTGTTTGGATTTCGGAGATATCACACACCCCTAACATGCCAGGAGTGCAGTAACAGTGCTTACGCAGTTAGCCCGGCTTCCAGAGATGAAATATGGATTGGTCTTTAATTTTTTTATTCATTTTATATTCTCTTTTACTGAAACACTAAAGAATTATGGTGAATACTGTCTGTACCTCTGAGAGAAAGCACATGTTATCAGTATGTTTTGCGAAACTTTCTGGTCAGAACTGGAGCTCAATCAACTCCAACCTTGGAGAGACTGTGTATCTGTGTATGTGGGCAGTATTCTGTGTTACAGATCAGTGTTGAAGGTGTACAACGGGCATCCTAGGGAGAGTGACAGCATGTTGTTCTGGACAAGCTGGTGCCTGCTCCAGATCTGGAAGGTCACAACGTGCCTAATTCCAAGGTGAAAGCGTCAACAAGTGATCTATGGACACGTGCATATGATTAACTGACAATGTGTGGAAATTTACCATGACTGTCTATTTTCTCTTAGCCAATCAGAATCCTTCAACCTGCAGTAAATGACGTGGCTAGACCTTGAAAACAGTATAACTGCTGAGAAATTGTACAAAATCGGATAGCGGGAGCACTGCCTACGAACTCCTTGTGAGACTTGAAGCTGGCTTCTGCTGATGAAACTGCAAACTATTCTTCAGTATATTTTTCTTTAATTAATTGCACTCCTGACTCTTGGTCTTCATTCTTTACGATTGGTCTTGGGTCCTAAACTGTTATCCCCTAACAAGGCGCTTTTACATCTCGCTTTTACCAAATCTTCTGCGATCATCTTGTCATTCAGCTTCTAACTCTCATGATGAATGAAATCTGACTCCTGCTGCTGGTCTGTGCTGCGACTTTCATTTGGCTTACACTGTATTGGACAGACACATTCAGTTTTTATTTGTAGTGTCTGTTCTCTAACTGAACTCAAAACGACGTTGAGGTGCGGTGCTGCGGTGGCCAAGTGATGTAACCGGTGTTATGCCTGAACACCGGTAACACTGACTATCGCAGCAAGCCTTATTACCGTTATTATCAATCTAAATGAATCTACTGCGAAATACACTCACCTAAAGGATTATTAGGAACACCATACTAATACTGTGTTTGACCCCCTTTCACCTTCAGAAATGCCTTAATTCTACGTGGCATTGATTCAACAAGGTGCTGAAAGCATTCTTTAGAAATGCTGGCCCATATTGATAGGATAGCATCTTGCAGTTGATGGAGATTTGTGGGATGCACATCCAGGGCACGAAGCTCCCGTTCCACCACATCCCAAAGATGCTCTATTGGGTTGAGATCTGGTGACTGTAGGGGCCATTTTAGTACAGTGAACTCATTGTCATGTTCAAGAAACCAATTTGAAATGATTCGAGCTTTGTGACATGGTGCATTATCCTGCTGGAAGTAGCCATCAGAGAATGGGTACATGGTGGTCATAAAGGGATGGACATGGTCAGAAACAATGGCCGTGGCATTTAAACGATGCCCAATTGGCACTAAGGGGCCTAAAGTGTGCCAAGAAAACATCCCCCACACCATTACACCACCACCACCAGCCTGCACAGTGGTAACAAGGCATGATGGATGCATGTTCTCATTCTGTTTACGCCAAATTCTGACTCTACCATCTGAATGTCTCAACAGAAATCGAGACTCATCAGACCAGGCAACATTTTTCCAGTCTTCAACTGTCCAGTTTTGGTGAGCTCGTGCAAATTGTAGCCTCTTTTTCCTATTTGTAGTGGAGATGAGTGGTACCCGGTGGGGTCTTCTGCTGTTGTAGCCCATCCGCCTCAAGGTTGTGCGTGTTGTGGCTTCACAAATGCTTTGCTGCATACCGCGGTTGTAACGAGTGGTTATTTCAGTCAAAGTTGCTCTTCTATCAGCTTGAATCAGTCGGCCCATTCTCCTCTGACCTCTAGCATCAACAAGGCATTTTCGCCCACAGGACTGCCGCATTCTGGATGTTTTTCCCTTTTCACACCATTCTTTGTAAACCCTAGAAATGGTTGTGCGTGAAAATCCCAGTAACTGAGCAGATTGTGAAATACTCAGACCGGCCCGTCTGGCACCAACAACCATGCCACGCTCAAAATTGCTTAAATCACCTTTCTTTCCCATTCTGACATTCAGCTTGGAGTTCAGGAGATTGTCTTGACCAGGACCACACCCCTAAATGCATTGAAGCAACTGCCATGTGATTGGTTGATTAGATAATTGCATTCATGAGAAATTGAACAGGTGTTCCTAATAATCCTTTAGGTGAGTGTATAGGATCTTGTTACTGGGACCTAACAGACCTGTGTGTTTTGTATCACTAGTGCAGTATCCGTTCTTAGAGCATATAAGCCCTGCCCACGTGAGGCCCGCCGCTTCTCAAGATTCCTGCCTTTATTAGAGAGAAGAATATGTTCAGCCCCCTCCCTCCGAAGCTCAAAAAATGGTATACAGACCAGCCCTAGTTATAACTGTGAGTTTTAGTTTGCGTGCTCAGGATTTATCATGGATTCACTGCATTTACAGCCAGCATAGCAACATTTTTTTTTTTTTTTTTTTTTTTTTTGATAATTATTACAGATCGAATATTCAAATTTATGCACACCCCTATCAAAAATGCAGCAAAAAATAGTAATACTGTGAAATATTATTACAATTTAAAATAACTGTTTTCAATTTTAATACAAGTAATTTATTCCTGTGATGGGAAAGCTGAATTTTCAGCATCATTACTCCAGTCTTCAGTGTCACATGATCCTTCAGAAATCATTCTAATATGATGATTTGATGCTCAAGAAACATTTATTATTATTATCGTTATTATTATTATCTGTAAAGGTCAATGTTTACAGTTTTTTCAGGATTACTTGACAATAGAAAGTTCAAAGAACACCGCTTATTAGTAAATATTTTGCAACATAATTTTCTTTACTGTCTCTTTTGATCGGTTTAATGCATCCTAGCTGAACAGAACAAAAGGGCATTCAAACATGCACATATTTAAAGATATGCATGGCCATGCAAATGTATACCCATACAAATGCATGTAAATATAGTCAATCAGGCAGCAGATCTCTGCTCACTCAGCAGGAATGCTGCTAGATTTCCTCACACCTAGACCACAAATATTTCTTCATTATAGCTCTTTTTAACCCTCTATTTACTCTATTCAATCCTTCTCTTTCTTTCTTTCTTTTCCTGCTCTCTCTCTTCCTCGCTCTGGTGTGAAATACAGCACAGCTCAGCTCGTCGTCATGGGGTTGCCATAGCAACTACGAATGCCAGAAAACCTACAAACAATCATGCGGCATTAGACACACACATGCACACAAACTCCCCCGTAAGCCAAGCAAATGACCCGTTTATTTACTGCTATAGAGAGAAAACTGTTTTTATAGATCCACCTGCAAAATCTCTCACATGCATGGCATATGGTAGCTCCTGTGAGCACTCAAATCTTTAAATATCAGTGCAAACCAATCTGCAAACTAATGATACTAGATCTTTTCTCAGAGCTAACTGTACTTTAAGACATCTTTCCAATTTCCTTTAACAAACCCCTCAAATTAAAATGAGCTGCCCTAGAAGAGAAACCAGTTGTAGTTCATCATATAAAAGGGATAGTTCACCCAAAAATGAAAAAAAAAAAATTACATCTAGATTACCTTTGCTCCCACTTAAAACGTTTTTTTTTTTTCTTCAAAAACACTTATTATTTAGTAACACTATTAAATGTAATCTTTAACAGATCTTAACATGAACATCCACTTTTCATACTTTATATTGCTATGATGTCTAAATTCCCTTGTAGCATAACAATAACATTTTTGCCATTTAATTTCTTTAAACTTAATATTTAAATGATAATCTAATTTAATATTTAATCATTATTTCCGTGTTATGCAAGATAACCTATAAACATGACCAACTTCAGCATCAGCCAGAACTTTAATATATGTACATCCCTAACCCACTGCATCAGTGTGAGGACCAGAGAAAAACATCAGGAATAAAGCTTCTCACAAGACACAATGGCCTGTGTTCTCCTCATCTCTTCATTAGCTCAGCCTAGTCAGGTGTGCACGTGTGACAGCTGTTACCCGTTTAAAACAAAATGCTGACCACACACACACACAGACAATGACATCATCCCCATTCAACAGATGAAATGCCTGTCTGTCTCTCCTATACCCTTCTCATTAGTGGTGTTGGCTAAGGCAACTTTGAACAAACCCCAAACCCTGAGTATTAGCCTAAACTTTGGCTTAGCTTAAACTTGAACTCTTCTCACACCTGCACATAAAAAAAGAAGGCAAAAAAAGTACTGAACATACTTCAAGTACCAGTAGTACCATGTACCAGGTATATTTGGTCCCCGCTGAGAGACGCTGCTAAAAGCTCTACACTGCAAAGTTTCTGGGTTAAAAAACGTCTTTAAATGCATGACTGAATTGGACACTGCGATGATTGACAGTGATGATGACCATGTATTTAATACAGTTTTTGCTCTGGTAAACTCAATTGGTACTAAGAAGAACTGCTAAATTTGACTGGTATTAGGGATGTATTAACGATACCCTCATGTCTCAATTCGATACATGTCACGATACTTAACTCACAATACGATATAAGACATACACTCACCTAAAGGATTATTAGGAACACCATACTAATACTGTGTTTGACCCCTTTTCGCCTTCAGAACTGCCTTAATTCTACGTGGCATTGATTCAAAATGGTGCTGAAAGCATTCTTTAGAAATGTTGGCCCATATTGATAGGATAGCATCTTGCAGTTGATGGAGATTTGTGGGAACGGGAGCTTCCAGGGCAGGAAGCTCCCGTTCCACCACATCCCAAAGATGCTCTATTGGGTTGATTGGGTTGAGATCTGGTGATGGTGGGGGCCATGTTAGTACAGTGAACTCATTGTCATGTTCAAGAAACCAATTTGAAATGATTCAAGCTTTGTGACATGGTGCATTATCCTGCTGGAAGTAGCCATCAGAGAATGGGTACATGGTGGTCATAAAGGGATGGACATGGTCAGAAACAATGCTCAGGTAGGCCGTGGCATTTAAACGATGCCCAACTGGCACTAAGGGGCCTAAAGTGTGCCAAGAAAACATCCCCCACACCATTACACCACCACCACCAGCCTGCACAGTGGTAACAAGGCATGATGGATCCATGTTCTCATTCTGTTTACGCCAAATTCTGACTCTACCATCTGAATGTCTCAACAGAAATCGAGACTCATCAGACCAGGCAACATTTTTCCAGTCTTCAACTGTCCAATTTTGGTGAGCTCGTGCAAATTGTAGCCTCTTTTTCCTATTTGTAGTGGAGATGAGTGGTACCCGGTGGGGTCTTCTGCTGTTGTAGCCCATCCGCCTCAAGGTTGTGCGTGTTGTGGCTTCACAAATACTTTGCTGCATACCTCGGTTGTAACGAGTGGTTATTTCAGTCAAAGTTGCTCTTCTATCAGCTTGAATCCATTCTCCTCTGACTTCTAGCATCAACAAGGCATTTTCACCCACAGGACTGCTGCATACTGGATGTTTTTCCCTTTTTACACCATTCTTTGTAAACCCTAGAAATGGTTGTGCGTGAAAATCCCAGTAACTGAGCAGATTGTGAAATACTCAGACCGGCCCGTCTGGCACCAACAACCATGCCACGCTCAAAATTGCTTAAATCACCTTTCTTTCCCATTCTGACATTCAGTTTGGAGTTCAGGAGATTGTCTTGACCAGGACCACACCCCTAAATGCATTGAAGCAGCTGCCATGTGATTGGTTGATTAGATAATTGCATTAATGAGAAATTGAACAGGTGTTCCTAATAATCCTTTAGGTGAGTGTATAGTAAAAGGTTAACAAAAAAATTACTGTTGATTAAAATTATAAATTTGGTATTACATTGGGGGTGGAAATTAATAGGCTTGGACTTGGTGCTGGTAACCCAATGCACAGGACAATAGTGACACTAGAATAAAAATATTCATGATTATGAAGCTGGAAATACAGAATTATTTTAGACGTATATGTTTACACTCTGTCACTGACTAGATATATTTTAAACAATGTAGGCCACTTTTTACTGGTAACATAAGACATTTGGCATAATCAGGACCCACAAGTATTCCCCCATTGCATTATTATACATTATAATTTAACATTATATATATATACAGTAGTTTAATGTAGCACTGATACTAAAACTCTGTAAACTTTAATTTTTCTCACACAGTAATTTTCATTTTGGGTGAACTATACACAATAGAGATTGTCACGATCCATGATACATATTGTAAAAAAAAAAAATGATTGCGATATATTGTGACATGATATACTGTTACACCCTAGGACCGACAAACTGAAATTTTGGTACCGTTACAACCAGGGTTTGAAATTTACTTTTTCACTCACCGGTCAATTTGGCTACTAAATTTTTAAGTTATTGGCCATACAGAACTTCTACTAGCCAAAAAAAGAAAAAGGGGAAAAAAAATAAATAAATCAGATTAACTACATCACAGCTTAATATATATTATTAAATTTGTATTTTATACATTTCTTATTCAAACAAAAACCTGTCATCCAGCCATCTCCTCCCTTCCTCTTTCATCCTCATCCTTTTAACCAAAAATGTATTTTAGGTGGACAGATCAATACAGTAGAAAGAAACCATGTGGAACAAAACAAACCTGTGGTCTCAGGATAAGCCAGGGTCTGCTAAAATTGTAGGATGTTGAAAAAAGTATTTTCTGTTAACCAAATGCTCAAGTGTCCTCAGAGCTCTCATCTTCAGAGTCCTCTGTATCAATAAGGAAGTGTTGTTTTTCCAAGTATCACCTCATTATTGTTTTTTAATCTTCGCTTTTGCTTCAATGCAAATGAACAAGCATGCCGTTATTTGTTGCGTAGTGACTTGTATATTCAAGTAAGCCAGATATGCGCAGATTCTGCGCAAGTACACTGTATTTAATATATCATGATGACTCACAAGTTGAGTATCTGCACTAAATCTAAGCAGATTTGGAGAACTTGCAGATTTGGCTTATACTTCCCCAGCAAAGTGAGGAAACATAATAAGTAATCCGCCAAATTGGCTAGTGATTTGACAGCGTTACCCGCCACAGTGGGTTGGCAGGTGTTAATTTCAAACCCTAGTTACAACCCCATGCACAAAAATCTACTTTAGTTTCCATCTGTTTCTCCCTCTCCCTATCTGTCTTCTAGTGGGCTGTTTGTTGGTGTCTGCTGGCTTTCTCCTCCAGACAGGAAGTGCTGATCAGCCCCTGAGACGTGCGGCCCACTGTCTCGGTTCTACACACATTCCACATTAGCCATCCCCCCCACACACTACACCCTCCTAAGGTGAGCCTGTCTCTTATTTTCCTGTTTCCAGACGCACAGTTTAATGGCTCATTAATAATTCTATCAACACAGCCAGTGGCTTCACTAAGAGCTAAGCGCTGACTCGCTCGGATCACTGCTTTTACGTTAATTAAAGTTAAAACACACACAGTTTATGTGTGCACATCTCCTCATTGCAGCCTGTTGCAGCTCTGGGCAATGTTTCATTATCTACACAGGTTATATATGGGAATAATAAGGCCTGGTTCCTTGGTAACTCTGTCAGATAGTCCCAGGGAACAACGTCCTTGTTTTGAGCACATCATCAGGTTAGGAGCGGCACGTGATGATTTGCATGAAGAGCTTGACTTTCATGAAGATAAAAAGTCTGACTTGACATATTTGACTTTGCAAACTGCAGAGCCACTGGAGGATCAAACACAGTCCATAAAATAAACTTTTTAAGAACACACACATCAATAAACTGCATCCCACAGCATCTTCGTCTGGCTCGAGCGCACAAACACGCACACACACACGCACGCACGCACGCACGCACACACACACACAGTCTCAGTAAATGATGTGGCAGCATTTTCTGCACTATTGTAGATCTATTCAAGCTGTTCTTTCATTGGTTGAAGGAGCACAGCGAGGGATAAAGTACCTCATCACATCCTGGCATCAAACTCCAGGACAGGAAATGGCAGAAACTGTGTTTTCGTGCATGTCATTCTGGTGGGGACAGCTGTGTGTGTTCACAGACGTGCTGGTTATGACGTGCATGAAATAGTGATGGATTATCTTATTGATAGTAATTAAGTTAGGCATGAAAAATTAACATGAGCTTACTGTTTTGAATGAACAGTTTGTTCAATACATGGTCATGGCCTTAGAGAGCTGTGACACTGCCGCCATTGCTTTCTACCACTTATAACAACCACACTACACTGAAATGAGCATTAAAAATTATTTCTAATGCTGTAATGTCACTCGGTACAACACTGGCTAAATTAAAGCTTCAGCTCAAGAACTGAAAATGCCAGCTTTCATTAAGTGGTAGGGACAAAATCAGGCATGCAATGACGCCTAAGGACATCACGTGTTATATGCAGACCTACATGACATCTGTGCCTGCAGAACTCCACGTAATTGAAGCAGCTGCCATTCACAAAGTTTTACACATACCCTGCTGCCTGCATGTTGGTTTATTAGATATTCTGGCTAATTTTATTATGCTTTCTGCTAGCAATAAGACAGCAGTACTCGCATTTTACCATGTTTCGTGGAATGCTCATGGAAAATCTGCATTAAAAATGTGAAAAACAGTCATGTATGTCTCCACAGAGAATTAAAAACCTCTTAGATCTGAGATCTGCAACAGATTTCAGGGAACTCACCTCACACCAGCTAAAAAACAGTCACTGTATCCCCTTGGGATACTCAGCTTACCCCCTCTAATAGGGGTGGGGAGAAAGAGAACGAGTGAGAGAGACAGAGAAAAACAGAGGATTGATTGCGACAAGCAGACCTACTTTAATTCTTTAGACTGAAAAAGCCAGAGGGGGCTTGCCCCGTTTACATTAACCCTTTACCACCCTAAAGACACACAACCAAGAAAATGCACAATGCAGATTATCAGATTTACATCTCAGACCCCAATGATATGTGACTGATTCAGATTCACTAGAGCTGAACCTGTTCCTGTTTCTGAAGATCTACATCTTTCTTATCAGAGCAGTCAAGACTTGCAAACAGAACCATTTAAAACCTGCCCAAGGCAGACTGAACTACAGTAAGGAAGCACTTAAAAATAACCCACTTCTATCCAGACACTGCACAGACAAATGACAAAGACAAATTTGCCATTTCAGTACAAAATTCTGATTTTCACATTTTCTAAAGGAAACTCACTAACATAATGCTAGGATGTAGTGGCTTGTTGCTAGGGAGCTGCTAAGTGGTTGCTAGGGTGATTTTAAGTCTCTGAATTTTTGGTCCCCTGTATACTTAACAAGCAATTTAGAAATTGTTAAACTACCATTTGAATGTATGAAAACAGTCTCAGCCTTTACCAAAATGCAGTGTTTTTGCAAATTCTGGGCGCAAATTAGGGATGCACCAAAATGAAAAACAGATTTTTTTTTGTATAATTGTATTGATATTAGACTTTAACTAAATTTAATCATTTTAATGATACTGAATAAATTTTTTTTTAAAAACAAGCCAATAAAACAAAATAACCACACTTTTATTGAAAGTAACGCACTAAAATTGGACAGAAAATATTTTAAGTAGCAATAAGGTACGAGATGCTGTGCTGTATCGTAAATAAGTAACGGCTGAAGGGTGTTGTTAGGCATGGCACAAAGCAGAGTAACCTCTTCAACCATGACTAGTCTCGAGTACCTTATTGCTTTTATAAAATGGTTACCACACAATACAAATATTAAAGCCAAAAAATATATATCAATGCTACTTTCATGAAGTAAAAATCACTAAAAGGCTTCCTTCCACTAGAAAAAATAGTCCCTGACCGTGAACAGCAACAGAAGTTACATTATTACACCATTAGATGGTGGCAAAGACTGTCTTCATGAGTGAGTCACTCAGTAGCTAAGACTTTTATATTGAAAGGACTGAAACTTGTTGTGAAAATGGAACAAGACACAACTGACAAATGCTTTGACTAGCGCTGCAGTGTCAGGGCACAGGAAAACCCCTTAACTGTTAAAAAGACAAGATATTGCAGCGGACATTCAAACTGATTTTTATGAACATAGGACTGACCTGAAGGAAAATGCAATATATAAACAATATACAATGAACAATATCAATAAGAACAAACACGTCAATATATTTTTCTTTATTCAGTTCTATGCAATAGAATCCGATTTAACAGGTTTATTTTTTGATCAATTATACAAATCTTAGAAGTCCTAAAAAGCTATTATTATCAGATCAGTGAACTAAAGGGGAGCGTCATTTTACCAATGTTGCCTAGTACGGCTATACCACACCATGTTACAGCACAATAGGGCTATTGCAGACAGTATACCACAGAAATTTCATGTTGCCATGTTATTTGAGCATATTTTGTTTTTCCGATGAGCATGAGTGGTACGTGAGTGGAGCGTTCGCATGGGCCGGCAAGCGACTGACCCCAAACTTTTGAACAGTAGTTTAAATGTAAACACTGAAACCTAACAGAACTCTGTCTTGTGGCAATACAAAAAGAACTGTGGTAACTGAAGACCCTGTAAGCCTTCTCTGGTGGACAGAATGGGACACGTGAACAAAACAATGAAAATCTGACCTCACAGATGGGGCCAGGCAAAAAGGAGAGAGTTCATAAGGTCTTGCTGAAGTTTTAAACTGAATCACCTCACACCTGTCCAGCCCGAGGGCCTTTTTACCTCTCAAGTCGCAGACAAACTCATACAGACCTACACAGATGTTAATGGAAAATGTGTTTCTGATTCTATTGGTCCAGTCTGAACTTGCTGAAATACTTTAACACATAAACATAAACTGCAGCCAATCAGATGTTTTCTCACACGCATTCACTTTCTCAACACAAATTCACTCCAGATTTGACTTATTCCATATGTCTTTTTTTACGAGAGGGCTGCCCTCCATACCTGCAGTGTGTGTGTGTGTGTGTGTGTGTGTGTGTGTGTGTGTGTGTGTGTGTGTGTGTGTGTGTGTGTGTATATTTGCAGAACAGACTTTACTTCACTTCTCTATTGACCTTTCAGCCCTGTCAGAAAGCAGAACAACCAATTTGTCTGACACACACACGCACACACTCACATCATTAAAGTCACAGAGGGTGTTTAATGGGTAGTATGAAGTAGGCGTGTGTGTGTGTCGGAAATGATGCTCTAAGTGTGTGTGTGTGTGTGTCGAAATGATGCTCTAATTGTGTGTGTGTGTGTGTCGAAATTATGCTCTAATTGTGTGCGTGTTGAAATGATGCTCTAATTGTGTGTGTGTGTGTGTGTGTGTGTGTCGAAATTATGCTCTAATTGTGTGCGTGTGTGTGTGTGTTGAAATTATGCTCTAATTGTGTGTGTGTGTGTGTGTGTGTGTGTGTGTTTGTGTATGTGTGTGTGTGTAATGATGCTCTAACACAATGTAGTGCTTATATCATGAGACACTTGAGAAAAAAAAACACTTCAGGGCTTTTTCTGGTCTCTCATTTCCATTTGATTCACCACACAAACATACACATGCACCATTGCAACGGTGTGTCAAAAACTCTAAATGATGATCCTGCACTAAGCTACTAATGTAGAACTTCTTTTTAATTTCTCTCTTAACACTCAGTTAAGTAGGAACAGCATGTCTGGGCTGGTGTAAACTGTTGACACATGGTTTTGTCATGGGTTTATGGTAGTAGGGGCTGAAGTGAAGGACTCTGCCCGCATACCTGAGCATGAGTCTTTCCCGCCGGTAGCTGATGACATCATTCAGAAGTCTACAAGCTTTCGAGGAAGGAAAAAAAAGTAACCCGGGAAAGTTTTCCAGCAGTCGTGTACGGGGTCTGTTATTACCATTTTTGGGCAGACTCGCTCCCTGACAAGCCCAGCCCAAACCGCAGCAGATTCCAGCACTCGTTCTTTTTTCCTCCCCGTTTTCCAAAGGGGAAGAAATGAGTGTGGGAGCGACAAATGTTTCACTCATATTTCAAATAGTTTTAAGACTTCTGTGCAGAAAATCACATCAGAGAGTTTTTTTTATAAACACTCCCCTCCCCCGACTAATGGTCTGCCGGAATACGTTAACGGAGCTGCCATGGGCCTACAGTTGGCAACCGAGAGCCGGTTCTTCATCAGGACCGTTAAACATACCGGAACTAAATGATTTTATGACGTTCGGCTCTGTTAACGTGCATTCTTCAACCGATGAGCACTGAACACCGTATTAAAACACTCTGACAGTGTCTGCTAACAACTACTGTTCCTCACCGCCACCGAATCTAATCCGTAGTCTAATACCCGAACGAACGACTCTTATGAACCGGTTCCTTAAGTGAATCTAAAACACACGGCGAAGTTCGATTCTCGAACAAACAACTCCTATAAACAAATCATGTAAGTGAATCAAAAAGACTTGTGAATTGGCATGAAATGTTCCTAAATTAATCTGACTAATTTAAACCATAAATTATTACTTCCGTGAATTATTAAAAGGCGAAGTGAATCAAAACCTGCATTTTGATGTAACTGTTACTTAATCAATTAGCCTACTGACTAGATGTTCATTTGACAGCGTGTGGTTAAAAACCATTTTATAAAATATGTTGTATACAAATATATTTAAAAAAGGGAAACATACCTTTTGCTAAATCAAGGTATTTGTTATATGTTGTATTGTAGTCTTAAATTGCCTCATCGTTTGGCAACAGACTGCCGAAGAAAGTAGATGCGATAAGAATGGCTCTTTTTTAGAAGATACGTTAAGATAAGATACTAAAGAATCGTTAGAGAATGAGAATGATTCTCGTCTCTACATGGGGCACACGTTAAAACGCCAGACAGGGTCTGCGTGTCCTGACCGTAAATAAAGTGAGCTCGTGCTCTGTGCGCGCGCAGCGGATCATATGAGCCGCATCCACAGAGCAAAGGCTGCTGTCGCTGACATCTGTTGCGCGCGGTGAAGAGGATAGGTGGGCGCACGGTGTCCGGTGATCAGGGTCCGGATCGTTTGACTGGGGGCGGGCCGTCATAACGCTCAAATGAATGGACACAGTGGTGAATAGGAACATGCGCAATCCCGCAACAGATGTTCCTCAAGTTTCATATAATGAAGACTAAAGCTTTGCGAAAACAGCGTGCCATACACGCGTTTAATGTTCTGTACTCGCTTGTTAGAGACAAACAAATTTGCAAGACACAAAATAAACAAATTCATGCATGCGTCGCAATGCAAAGCCTATTTCACCAGCAGCCCACAACTCAATGACTCGGATTCCGGACGGGGCCCTTACATCTCCTCAACTCGACATGGTAACGTTATTCTTTTTTCTGCTGGTTTGCAGAAAGTCTCTGCACCTCAAACCGGTGGCGTGGATAGATTATAGCGCGTACCTTTCGCTGTTGTTTCTCCCAGGCGGGGTCAAGCAGCATATCCCGATCCCAGTCATCTTCCTGCTGCATATAGTCGTTCTCTCCTCCATCATATTGATGATGATGATGATGTTGGTGGTGGTGATCCATTCTGAACTGCTGTTCTCGTCTCTCTCCGGTCCTCCGGTCTCTCTCTCCCTCTCTCTCTCCCACAGAGCGCTGCAGTAAACACTCCTGTGCGCACTTAAAACGATGGGCACGAAACTAACGTCGCTGCCTCGTTTTCCCTGCCCCGTTCACTCTCCCCAAAGTCCGTTCCTCCTTGTCTTTCTCGTTCTGTCCGTTTTTTCACGGCCGCTATCCAGAGTGGCGAGTAGGCAGAACCTCAAGCACGAGCATCGGCAGCAAAAACTTCACAGTAACGGAAAAAAAAATAAAAGAGACGCATGGCGTCTGATTGGCTAGTGCGCAAACCTTTAAAGCCCGCCCACTAGAAATGCTCGGTGATGATTGGTGAATATCGCTGTCCGTTAATAGATTTGGTGTAGGTTGTCTGCATCGGCGTAGGTATTAGAAAAGCTTTTAGTTAGGTTTGTGCCACTGGAATTAATTGCAGGATGAATGTATTATTGTTTATTTATTTAAAGATTAGTAAATAATTGTAATATATTTATTGTTATTAAAAATACTTTAACGTTTTCTCAGTGCCCTCCAGGTGACCACACCCTAGGTTTGTTTTATCTCACCGTGTCTCAGGTAGCAGTGCTCACATTCCTCTTTTAGGGTGGAGGAAAGTGGTGGAGGATACCACATCAAAAGAAATCCCACAATCGTATTGTCAAATAATTAATATCTATGCTAGAAAATCAATCTTGTGCTGGTCACTGTGTTTTGAAACGTGGTAGCTGGTCCAGCGGGTAATTTCTTAGTCTGGTAGAACATCTTGGACTACAAACAGACCATCTACCAATTTGTTCTATCAGTTTATAGTGGTCAAACTGTTTTTTGGAACATGGTATCTTGGTCAACCAGATAATGACCAGCTTGCACCAGCTAAAAACCATGTTCCGAAACACAGCTACCATCTTTATTTGGAGCCTATATGTGACTTTCACACCATTATAATTTATGGGAATAGATAAAAGACTGAAAATGGATGCTGCCACTGCTTCAGATCAAGGCCATATGTGGTTAGATATGGGTTAGACTTTTTCCATGAAGTCGTCTGCCTGGACTGGCAGAGGATATCCCTCATATTCATCATCTTGGGGAAGAAAAGCTGTGAAGTTTAAGACGATGAGATTTCCTCTCTTGAATCCTTGTGGTTATTTTTGGAACAGGATTGAAATGATTAGTTCTGTTTATGCAGGGCATGTTTGAACAGCCATTGCGTGCTCTGACACAAACAGATGTTCTCCTTATGAGTATCTGATGCTCTACATTGGCTGAACAAGGGTTAACAGTTCATTTCTGTGATGCACAGCATGGAACATCTTACTGTACTGCCCATTGTTTCCTTTCATAAATCCATGAGGCATTTTTACTATTCACTCTACTGCATAGCCTACTATTTTTAATTGCTTTTGATAAATACATAGACCCATCACATGCTCATTCTTAAATAGCACTGTCACCTTACTGTTTACTATTTTGGCATTGTATTTTATATTATCTCCTAAATTTTTGTATATATAAATATTGCTGTTATTACAGTTATTCTATTATATATTGTGTTATGTTTGTTGTTTAGCCTTCTGTCTGTCTGTCATTATTGTATGATAATAAAGCTTGAGCTGTGATTTGACTTTTATTTTTACTCTCTGTATTTTTGTTACATTCTGTACAATATATGTACTGTATTGTAGGCTACTGTGTTATAGAATAACACATTTACATGTATATGTATTCTTCACATTTCATATTTGTCAATGCTGCAAAACTTCACACTGTTAACATTCCCAGTGCATGCATGGCATCAGATCAAAGTCCACCTCCTGCCTCCATCCTCCCAACATTCCAAAGAAGGACGTTGTTTGGGACTGAATGCCTCTGCCATGTAGGGTAAAGCCCCCACCTGGTGAACAGAAGTCCCCCCTCTGCAGAGGAATAACCAGGACAGAAGCTACCCCTCTTTGGCTCACATATTCTTAGTGTTTTACCATAGATATAAAAAGTAATACGTTGAAAACCTATGGTAAGTGATAACTTCAAATTTCTCAACAAATTAGCTCATCTTTTTCATTTGATAAAACTTTGTATAGGTAACTTGTGTATAGGTTACCAGAAAATCTATCTATCTATCTATCTATCTATCTATCTATCTATATCTATCTATCTATCTATCTATCTATCTATCTATCTATCTATCTATCTATCTGTCTGTCTGTCTGTCTGTCTGTCTGAGCACCTAAAAGAAAGTTTTACCTGATTTTTAATTCTAGGAACATTCTTCAGCAATTTTATCCCTAAAAGTATGAGTAGGTCAGAAGCATACTCGCGCACTATGCACTCACTGTACTCTGGATCGCTCTTCCATATATGGACAAACTTCCAAGCGGCAAATGTTTGGGAAAGTGACGTCACGGGTTAAGCGCACAGACAGTGAGATCTTATTCTCAACGCTGTACATCAAAGCAGTACAACACTCTCTCGCCAAAATAAATTAAACTTTTGTTCACCTTATGACAAACTTCGCCATCATTATATTTCGCTCACACGTTGAGTTTTTCTTCTTCTTCTTCTTCTTCTTCTTCTTCTTCTTCTTCTTCTTCTTCTTCTTCTTCTTCTTTCGTTTGGCATATGAATAAACTGAGAAATTCGCGCAGGACAACGATGGCCGTAAAGTTATACCGCATGTCTGTATTGGAATTGGAACCTCCTCAGACGATTTTAAACAGCACCGGTCTGACTGCTAATTCACTTTGCACTATCTAGATTACTAAACTTGGGAATTTTTGACCTATGATTATGTAAACAGGAAACACTTTCTCTTGAAGCAGTTTAAAGGAGTAGCAAGCATAGATCATTGAGGGAAAACAGTACGATTTCTGTTTCTTTCGAGGTTATCAGTGTTTTACCACAGGCCTAATAATCCTCTTTATGTTTATAGATACCTATATATAATTCTGGGAGGAATGCTGATTGGTTCCCCAGGGATGTGCTGCTGCTCTTGGCTTCAGTAAAGCTTGAATAATCAACTGTCTGCCATGGGCTGCTGCTCTCCTGCTCTCATCATAAATGTCTCCCAATGGACACTGCACTTGACTAGCACTTCCATGCAAAAATACAGGTCTAAACAACAACAACAACACATGAACACAAGATCATGAAGACTGGCTTTGGGATTAGTCAGAGAAATGTTTACACTGGACCTTTGTGCCAAGCTCAACATTCAGATATTTATCTACTCAGAAATTATTCAAATGATTCATATGCCATCCAAATATCTACATAACCCTTGACATCAACAAAACTGTGTATAGTCAGGGTAGACA